>OY756211.1:30121316-30591668 GCA_963576795.1 Metopia argyrocephala
ATTCTTCTACTTTTTGGTTTCATTTTCTTACTTATTTATTTAAAGCTTTATTTAAATTATTTTTTATTTACAGTGGGGAGCAGAGATGAGTACATGTTTGTATTTCCTGCATTTGCAGTAGCATAAAAATAGTAATACCAAAGCGATTTAAATAATTTTTCCTTTACTTTATTTATTATTTAGTTGCTTACAATAAAGTTTTTAAAACAAAACAAAAACCTATGTATTCACAGAAAAAAACGAAAAAAATTAAAATAACTCTTATGTACTCAGTTTTGCACTTTAAGGTAACAATAAAAATATTTGTATTTTTAGTATTTGGAACAAAGCCCCTTATTTTTTAATACACTATCTATGCGTTTGGGCATACTTTCAACCAACTTTTGGATAATTTCATCTGGAATACGCTGCCACTCCAGCTGCACACGTTGCCACAATTCGTCTAAGTTTTATGGAGCTGTTCGGTACTGTCCCAACCGTCTTTACACAATTAACCACAAATTCTCAATTGGATTGAGGTCGGGACTCTGCGCAGGCCACTGCATCAATAGAAATTTTTGCCCATTCAACCATTCTTTAACTATTTTTGAGGTGTGTTTTGGGTCTCCATCTTGCATAAACACAACTTCTTCCTCAGGGTATGCGCTCAGATTAACAAAATCGGGAAGATGGGTCTGCAGTATATTCAGATAATCTTCTTTACTCATGATGCCATCTATTTTTTGCAATGGACCAACATGCCACCATGTAAAGCAACTCCAAACCATGATGTTGCCTCCACCGTGCTTTACAGTTTTTTTAACATGGTGTCGTTGAATGGTCTCCTGTTGTCGACGCCAGTAATATTGCTTACCATCAGACTGATATCGGTTAAATTTGGATTCATCTGACCAGATTACGCGTTTCCAGTCATCCACAGCCCAATCCTTGTGCTGCCTGGCAAATTTTAAACCTGCCGAAACATTCTTATCTGATAGGGCAGGTTTAGGTTTCTTTACAGCTGAGATGTATCCAATATTGTGCAGAGCTCTTCTTGCTGTCCATCGACTTACATTTTTATTTATAGCTAAGGAAGCTTCCTTTGGTGTTAAAGACGTGTCCATTCTCATCTTCCTCATCATAAGGCGTGCGTCCCCATCAGATAAGAGTCTTCGGCGTCCTGGAATCTGCGCCTGCGGGGCAATATTTCGCCGTTTTAGCACTCTAATTACTACTGATTGGCTTATATTAAGCTCTTTAGCTATCATACGTGATGAGAAGCCATCTTTTGTCTTATTTATTATTAAATTTTCCACGGCACGCGACAGTTTCTTCATTTTTAAAGAATATTTACTTTAATTTTTTAAATATAAAAAAATTTCACCTTTTTCGCATACGCATTTATTTAAAACTAAAATGTGTGCTAACAAAAGCAAAGATTACTGCAAAACCATGCAATTATTAATTTAAAGTAGCGGTAAATTTAATACTGCTCTAATAATTAAGTTGAGAACAAGTGTGAGCAAAACTGAGTACATACGAGTTATTTTGTTGTTATTTATTTATCTCCTTTTTTTACCGTTTTTTTTATATAAATTTTTCAACATTAGTGTTAACAACTTAATAAGAAATAAAAGGGAAAAAGAAATTTAAAAATCGCTTCATTGTTACGATTTGTATGATCTTTTAAATGCAGAAAGTACAAACATGTACTCATCTCTGCTCCCCACTGTATATATCTATTACTATTTTTGTGGTATTAGATACTTTTCCTCAAATTATACTTTGAAGGCTTTTAATTTGAGTTAAAAATTTAAAATTAACGGAAAAAGGGTACTAAAAATGTACAGTACTCAAGTAATATTATTGCACTTAAACTTGACAGTTTAGGAGTAACAGCTGGTTTGTTTTTATCAGAGTACCAATTCGTTCACTCACTTTTCACTTATGAGTGGACGTGTGCATTTAGTTTTTATTTTTTTTCTCCTCACACATGTTTGAAAAAACAGAAAATATTTTGCTTTGCTCTTTTTCATGTATGAAAAAACAGAAAATATTTTGCTTTGCTCTTCTTCATGTATGAAAAAACAGAAAACTTTTTGCTTTGCTCTTTTTCATGTGTGAATATTACTTTTTTTTCTTTTTTGACGCATATTCATTTATGAAAAATTACAATTTTGACGAATACTCTTTTATGAGCATATTCATTTATGAAAAATTACAATTTTGACAAATACTCTTTTATGAGCATGAATATTTTTTTCACACACTTACTCGCACACGTATACTCGCTTTGCTTTTCAAGTGACAAATTCAAATTTACAATTGTACGTATCTATGTATATACAACAACAATACTCTTCTATTTGGGATTTTTTTATGCAATTGTTGTATTGTGTGTTCGCGACAGGCAGGCGTCATGAAACAATTTTGCTTAGAAAAATATGAACGTTCGCGTGTGAAAAAAAATTTGTGCTGCTCATTTATGTGCATGAAGAAAATAAAAAAATTTCTTTACTCGTCATATATGGACGCTTAGAAAAAAAAAAATGAATGCACACATTCGCCTGTGATTTTAAGAAAATAAATTTGTGCTGCTCATTTATGTACATGAAGAAAATAAAAAAAATTTCTTTACTCTTCATATATGAACGCTTAGAAAAAAATGAATGCACACGTTCGCGTGTGATTTTAAGAAAATAAATTTTGCTGCTCGTTCATGTGTGTGAAGAAAAATAAAAATTTTTAAAAATCGCATTCTTGATAATATTCATAAATGTTAGTTTTTGAGTATTCATAAATGGAAAAATTTGAACTCTGGTTTTTATGCTTTTTGTTTTTATGTTTGTTGTAGAATTTTTTCTTTCTTTTGTAGAAGTATTTTCTAAATACCTTTTACTTTTGTTGTTGTTGTGTTGTTGTTTTAATTGTTATTGCTATATTTTATTGTTGTTAATTGTGTTTTTCGTAATTGCAGTTATAAATTTAAATTCTTCTCGTTTCAGCTATTTGTTTTTATTTTCTTATCATATGCATATTATTGTCCTGTTTGTTCCCAATGAGAATCGAGAAGGTAATACGAGGAATGTGTAATCTATTGATTACGGAAAGCATTACGCTTAACACAGATCATGTCCTAAGAAAGTAATAAATTATTTTACTGTCCCCCCGTAATAAGTATTAGAATTTATTATTGGTAATGCATAATGTTATTATTTATTAATAATTTGAAGGTATAAATTCTATGATGCATTATTTTTAATGCATTATATTATTAATGTATTTATAATATATTAAATTATGCATTAAATTATTAATAATAAATTAATTTCCTCCATTATAAATAAAATATACAAATATACAAATATATATATATATATTCGGGAATATTTGTTTTACTATTTACCATTTTCATGTTAAAAACATTTTGCAAATATTTAAGTTTTAAAATAATCCCGAATAGCTACTAATATACATATTAATTAATATTAAATATTAATTTGGTGTCTGCACTTCTGCGCATTTAAACACCAACTGCATTTTTTAATAAAATACATTTCTTTTTGCGTAAAAAATAACGGAGTTTTTAACTATGAAAAAAAAAATAAAAAACAAAAAATCCACAAACAAATACACGCAGAAACAATAACTTCTTTCTTCTATATATGTGGGAATGTACATGGTAATCGATATGTAAAATAGAAGAAAAAAACCAAATAACAGTTTTTTTCAACAAAATATACGAAAAAGACAAAAACCAACAAACAATAACTTCTTGCTTCGTAGATGTGGGAATACACATGGTAATCAATATTTACTTGTGTGTCACATTAAATTAACTTCTCGATTCCAAAATTAATATATTCTGAAGTAATATATTATATAATTGATTATAAAATAAGGTAATCAATCTTTTCCCGTTGGGATGTTAAGATTTATTAAAAAGAAATAAAACACACATTAGTTTCTCTTGTTTTGTTACGCTCTTTTCTTTTGTTTTGCCTTTTGCCCTTCCTTCCCGCGTCTGATAAAATTTTTTAAAAATATTTGGATAAGTGTTGAGATGCGCATTCAATATGATTTATATTCTTTGATAAAACTAATATCTTCGAATTAAAAAACTTTTTTAAAAATTGGCTTCAAAACAAAAAACTTACGATTTTTTGAAGTTGTAATTTTGTGAATATGGAATAAATGAAAATGAATATATCGAGCCAATTTAAATCGTCAGTTACAGCGTTCTTAAATTCTTGCGACGATATACTAATGAGTTTGATTAATGTGAATGCGAATAGAGTTTTTATATATTTTGCCTTTTCTCCCATATAACCAAAAAGTAAAATTATATCTTGACAGATTAATCAAAGTATGTATATGTATATATATTATATTGCAAAACGCAAAATAGTCATAATTGTAAGATTTTTGCTGAAATTTCGACACAAACATTTAAAAGTCGTGGCAACACTGTTTTCCATTAACTACTAACAGCCTGTGCCTCGTTTCTATATTACTCGACTCGAGTAATATCTCACATGAAACGAAAAAATTGAAACAAAAACTATGTGAATTGACACAAAAAGTGCTGTTTCCCACATACGTGTTTCTGTATGTAAAATAATGCGAATACTATCTGTCATTTATGCCATTTTCCAATTATTATTGGAAAAATGTGAGTAAAAGTGTTTCTGTATCTTTTTTTTTGTGAAAACTGAACCGAATGAAGTGTCAAAATAAGCCGCATATTAAAACGGTGCGAAAAGTGTTTTGCAAACAAAAAATAAACAATTTTTGTATTTTGTGTCTTTTTTAAGTAATATTGTGTGGCTTTTTTATTAAAAATAATATTGCGTAGCTTTTTTAATATATATATATGATATATATTTTTATAGTTTTGCATTTCTCTTCATATAATTTTTTTTATTGGTTTGTTTACATTTTTCACCAGGGTTGTCAGATAGTTTTCAATTTTCATCCCCGATTTTAAAATTCATATCCTCAAAAATCCCCACAGAAACTGTATCAATAATTTTGCATAGATACATATGCTTTGATATAGGTATAAATATATACTATTTTATTTGATATGTATTTCTTATTACAGTGGTGGTCTATAAAAAAGATTGACCATGATCTAGCATCATGACCAAAAAACTTTAGAACAATGTGATTAATATTTTTGTTTGTTTCCATATAATATATCAATTATAAAGTAAATAAAATAAAAAACATTAAAATTTCCTAAGATCAAAACTTAAAAAACCATGTACTTACATACATATTCAAAAATATTGTTAAAATTAACTAATTTTGCCTCTACATAAAAATGTACACATCAAATTGTAAATTGTTGTGATATAGATCAGACGTGTTTTTTTTGCTCGCTCTATCTCATTTCTGTAAATCCTGATTTTTTGTGATTATTTGTGCCTGGAAATCTGTTGAATATGGAAAACTATAAAATTATAATATTTATGTGCATGTGTATTAACAAATAAAGTTTAAGAAATAAAGTATTAGGACAAGGAACAATTATTGGACAAAAGTATAAATTTTATTATTAAAATACACAGAAAATACAAAGTGACAACAACAAAATCAATATAATATCTGAACAAACAGTAACATATAAAATCAAAACATTACAAAAACAATATCTACATGCATCGAATGATAAATAAATAAACAATAATTTTGAAAAGTGAACAAAACAAAATTGAAAAAGAGATCTTGATAATAATAATAAAAGCTTTATATGAAATACAATAATACATAAAACAGCAGTTACAGTTCTTGTCTAAATATAAAGAATAAAGCTTTAAACTTGAATTTATTTGTACTCCTGTGGAACTTAAAGCTCTTGTATCTTCATCTTACAATTTTATCACTTCATACCTTAGGGAGTTAAAGATAAAAGTAACGTAGTTTATAAATTATAACGATAATAAAGGTTTAAAAGTGAATACTGGAATATTAATTTATATTATCATGGATTGCTTAAATGAAAAATGTACAATTACGGGAAATGAAAGGATGATTTCCTGTTGGCTATGTTTGGGTAACTACCATTTGAAATGTACTGCACTGAGGGCACGTGATGCGGATGCACTTTTAGATCCCGTAAAGTCCCTGCAATGGACTTGTTCTTCATGTAAAAAGATTAATGTTGATTTCTACAAATTCTTTAAAAGTTATAAAGGTGAATTTGAAAAACTTAATACTGATTTTGCGTCATTGCAATCTACATTGGCCAGTTTTGGTGAATTATTGGGAAAATTTTCTAACTTGGATAAATTTGTAGAAACTAATGATAAAATCTCGCCTAAAAGGATAGTAAAATCAAATAAATTACTAGAAGTTCCTTCTTTGAATAATGAATCTTCACCTAATCTTATGAAATCCGTAACTGTTAACGATTCTTTAATTACGCCATCTACGCCATCAAATGAAATTTCTTCTGGTCAATCTGCTTTTTCATCAAATCGTATTGGCAGTGGATCGGAAAATATAGCAGATAGTATTATAAAGATAAATACTCAAATTACTCCCAAACCGCTTCAAGCTGTTCCGCCGAATAAAGCTGTATTTATTTCACGGTTAGCTAGTGATACATCGATGGATGATATTGGCTATTATATTAAATCTAAATTGGGGCACAAAGTAAAATTTTTTGTACATAAATTTAAATCTTCTGTCCCCAGGTAAATTTCCTCTTTTAAAATTTCAATTAATGCTGACGATTATCACCATATTATCGACCCGAGTTTCTGGCCTGTGAGTACCTTTGTTCGTGAATACATTTATCGTGAGAAAACTAGTAACAACTATAACATGAATATTGCACGCTTGCCATCCGGAAATTTATCTGCTTTAAAAAACTTACAACCTCTAACAAATGCTTAAATATGTTATATCAGAATGTTCGTGGTCTAAATACTAACAGCCGTATGTATAATGAAAAATTAGCAACTCGTTAGTATATGTGACAAAAAACAGGCAAGTCTATCACCCGCTATAGACTGATATTATTAAAACTTTCCATCTCCTCTATTTGATAACTAGTCAGATAATCCAAAAAATTAAATACCTTGTACCGTTGAGTAAGAATTTCCACGTATTGGAATGACAAATTTAGCCCCTGTGTACAACGAACTGCTAATTTTTTATTATACATAAGGCTGTAAGTTGTCTACACTCTTAGTTGATAGTTATGACTTTATATACGATGTTATTATGTTTACTGAAACCTGGCTTTCTGATGGAGTTTTTAATGCGGAAATTCATTGCAACAAATATCAAATATATACATATAATCGCAATTTACGTAGAGGAGGTGGTGTTCTTATTGCTGTTTCTTCGTTATATACATCTGAAATTATTGAAACTTATTCTTCTGATATTGAATTTATTGCTGTTGTTGTTAAATTAAGAAGGTCAAAAATTTACCTTACTTGCTCTTATATTCCTCCTGATTCTGACTCTTCTGTATACTCTAATCATGTTAATGCTATCAAGTCGGTCTCATCACTTGCAGAGGTAAATGATACTATTTTTGTTGTTGGCGATTTTAATCTATCATCTATTACAGGGATGAGCAACACGCGGCCCGCGGGCCGCTTGCGGCTCTTTCAACCTATTTATGCGGCCCGCCAAACAAATGTTGCTGCTTCTCAAAAATACACATAACATATAGACACATTAATCAATCAAGACTGTGTAATGCACGATTAGAAACTTGTGTATGTGCACCTACCTCATCAATTCCGGCTGATATTGATCAGGTTGTATCGAAAAAACAATGCCAAATTTCTCATTAAAAATTTCAAGCAAATACTTTTTTTTTGCATTAAATTTTATATTTTTTTATTCTAATTTTTATTATAAATAGAGTTTTGTAAATTATTAGTATTTATGTGCGGCCCGCCAAAAAATTTTAAAATTTATAAGTGGCCCGTTGGTTAAAAAGGTTGCTCACCCCTGATCTATTACATGGAAATAAAAATAGCCAGGAATGAATGATTGAATGATTTGTTTGGATTATCCCTGTATCAAATCAATTGTCTGTTTATTGACTTTGGAAAAATACTTGATTTGGTATTCGTTAACGATGTTAATAATTGCACTATAGTACGTTCTGAACCTGCTACTTTGCCTGAGGATCGCTATCACCCAACGTTAAAAATTGGCTTTTCATTTCAGACTGAATCTGAACTCAAACCTTCTAGTATTAGCAAAGTTTTTTGTTTCAATCGTACCAATTTCAATTTACTTAATGAATTGATGTTTACTACGCTTTGGAATGAAATTTTATCCACTCCCATTAACAATAATTCCGAACTTGATATAATAATTTCAAATTTTTACAAGATTGTCTACTCGTTTTTCGAAATTTGTGTTCCGAGAAAGTCTACTTATCCATTGGTTGGTCCACCATGGAATTCAAAGCAATTATCAAGACTGAAAAATCTTAAGAACAAATATTATAAAAAATATAAACGATCTGGTTCGATTATTGATTATGGAAGATATTCTGTCAGCCGTTCTGAATATAACATACTGAATCATGAATTATATAAAAATTATTTAGTCAAAATGAAGAATAATTTCTTTAAAAACACAAGGTCATTTTACAACTTTGTTAATTCAAAAAGAAACTCTACGGGATTTCCATCAGTTATAAAATTTTGTAATCAAGAATCTTGTAATGATAATGCTATATGTGATATGTTTACAGATTTCTTTGCCAGCACTTATTCTGATGCTGTTTACAATGATGAAAATATGTATCCTTATTGTCTTGCTTCCAGTCATTTAATATCTTTTCCTACTCTTAATGATGGTGATATTTTGGTGTACTTGAAGAAACTTAAGATGTCTTTTAGTTCTGGTCCTGATAGCATTCCAAGTGGTATTTTAAATCGTTGTGCGGAATCATTCGTCATACCTTTAGGTATCTTGTTTAATGCTTCGATTAAGCATGGATATTTTCCGAAGGATTGGAAAAATTCTTACATTATACCCCTTTATAAATCTGGTAATAAGTCTGATGTTACAAATTATAGAGCTATTGCTAAGCTGAGTGCTATCCCAAAAATATTTGAGAAATTAATAGCTGATTTTTTTGTTCATCATTCTTCATCGTTGTTAACACCTTATCAACATGGTTTTAGAAAGGGCTGTTCAACGATAACTAATGTTCTTCAATTAACATCCATGATTAATGCTGCTTTTACTCAGGGAAAGCAAACAGATGTAATTTATACAGATTTTAGCAAAGCATTTGATCGAGTGAATCACAGACTTCTTTTAAAAAAATTGGATCTGCTGGGAATAACCCAAAGAAGCATAAGCTGGCTAAGTTCTTATTTGAGTGGTAGAATGCAGTCTGTACGGGTGAATAATTGTATATCTAAATACTTTTACGTTCCATCTGGTGTTCCTCAAGGTAGCCATCTTGGCCCCCTTCTATTTTCGCTATTTATTAATGATCTTCCTAACGTTATTAATTTCTCTGATATATTAATGGATGTTGACGACGTAAAAATTTTTCTCTCCTATAAAAATTCAAATGATCATGCTTATCTTCAGAGTGATCTCGACAACTTCTTTTTATGGTGCAAGTATAACATGATGGAGCTGAATATTAAAAAGTGTAAATGCATGCGATTTTCAAGAGGTAATTTTATTGGTATTAATTATTCAATTGGTGGTCATCAATTGGAGTTAGTGGATTCATTTATTGACCTTGGTATATTACTGGATAGAAAATTAAACTCTAATGACCATATTACTATGGCTCTAAATAAGGCTAGATGTGCTCTTGGCTTCATTAAGCGGTGGGCAAAAGAGTTTTCTGATCCGTATATTACTAAACAGCTGTTTGTTTCACTCGTCAGACCTATTTTGGAGTATGGTTCAATCATTTGGGATCCCTATTACAACGTTCATAGTGACTTTATCGAATCTGTGCAAAAACAATTCCTGTTGTTCTGTTTGCTTGGACTGGGATGGAACTACATTGATTTGCTTTCATATGCGAGCAGAGTCGACGTACTATGTTAAATATATCATTTATGATTAATCTGATCAGTGGGGATATATGCTGTGAATTTCTTTTAAATTCTGTTAAATTCAATATTCCTTGTCGTAATTCACGTTATTATAACCCTATTTATATTCATTTATGTAGATCTAATTACGCTCTTGCTGATCCTTTAACTAGGCTTTGCCGACAATATAATTATTTCTCACATCTTGTTGATTTTTCTTTAAATTCTTGTGCTATAAAACGGAAAATTATTGTGTTTCTTAATACGTAATTGTATCATTTGTATCGTTAAAATTATTTGTATTTTTAAGTCAAATTATTGTAATTTAATGTTAATTTTATATGTAATGGTCAGTAAGGATTTTTATCCATTGACTTAAATAAATTAAATAAATAAATAAATTTGATGGCCTAAAAGAAACAGTTTTTTTATTAATGGCACCAAATTACCACTATTCTGTAGTTAGTGGAATTACCCTGGTTTTAAATAAAGTCCCAAAAGCGTTTTGGGATTGAGTCCACAAGTCTTTAAAATATATTGATTGCAATGTTTTTGCACACATCTTTAACAAATTTCCACAAAGTACTTTATTAGAAGGGTTTCTTCTCAAAGAGCCGCTTTGACAATTTTGCATAAATTTTCAAAAGGGTTTAACTCTGGAAACTGAGCAGATCAGCTTAAAATTTTGAAGCATATATTTTGAAAATAACTTTTTGCTCGCTTCGATGTCTGTTTTGGGTTGTTAACTTGGTGAAACACCCATCGATGTGCCATTTCATATTCAGAATAAGACTTCTTTATGCCGTTTAAAATATTTGTATAGTATACGGTATCTGTTGTACCTTCAATTCTACATAGATGTCCTGTGCCATAATATGAAAAACATTCCCATACCATTCAGTAGTAGTTTAACTAAAAGGCGATCCTCTAATACTAAATTCCTACGCAATAAAACCATTAAAATCGGTAGGGGAAATATAATAGTATAGAGATGTTTTTGTTTATATGAGAAAATAAACCAAACTAAAAAGCATGAGTTTTAAACAAGTCATTCTTATAAATTCATACTTTCATCGGAAATGCTTTCACTGTGTGTTCCGAATGAAAGAAATCTATAATATATAGTTAAATAAGCAACAAAATTGTAAAAATCGTCAAACATTTGTCGATTATCCACAATAAAATTCCCATCCCCAAATGAATTTTTTTCCCCATTTCAGAAAAAAAATCCCCATTTTGGTGATAAATCTCCTAATCTGACAACACTGTTTAACAATTAATATTTTTTTTGACATTTTGCTTTCATTTCACACATTTAAACTGGAAATATTCCAGTTGGAAAAGAGTTTGTTTTGATTGTTTTCGCATGCAGATACAGAAACACTTTTTTAACGACGATTCGAAAAACGATGGGATTTTTTGTTTCAACACACATGTGAGTAATTTCTCGAGTCGAGTAATACAGAAACGAGGCACTGTTTCTAGAACACGAATGGTTTTTGACATTCGTCTTGTTATATGTGAAACAACAATAAAAACACTAAAATTTGTTAGTGTTTCTCATATAAAAAGAAGAATGTCAAAAACCATTCGTGTTCTAGAAACAGGCTGTAAATGATTAAACAGAACTGGGGCATGACGTTTTTTTCTATACAAATTGACAGATAAAAATGCTGGAGAATGCAGTCGTGAAATAGAATCTATTTTATTTTGACAGCGATTTTTCTTATGCTCTCATTTTTAGAAACAAATTCTCTCAACAATATTACCACACTTTTATTAAATTTCATACATTTTGTAAACAAACCCCTTGGTTTTTGTTGTTGGCACAAAGAAAAATAAGAACAAAAGCAAATCGAAAAAACATTTGAAAGTTTAAATAAATTAATAAATTTTGGAATTTGTAAAATAAAATGAGTGATATTTTAGTAGAAATAATTAAAAAAGTGTGTAAAGATGATTAAATTATAAAGTATAAGTTCAATTCATTGCAAAAACTCTCATAAACTTAATTTTTAATAGCTTTACATACAAGAAATGTAAAAACAATAAATGACAGTTTGTGAAGTTGCGACCGTCGTTTTAATTTTGAGCACGTTTTCTCTGAGAGACGTTTTTGCCTGAAGTTGCGGTCGTATTCTGTTTAATCATTAAAAAGAAGTGTAGTTGTCAATGTAATGCACAAATAAAAATAACGTTTCAAAGGGAATTTTTTTTTAATTTTTCAATTTGTTTTGGATATTTTTTTTAACAGGTAGAAATATTCCTTAACTTACATTAATTTATCTTTATTGATTGTGTTACTATTTCACTACTTTTATGAATATTGAAAAATTGCCTAAAAACAGATAGCTTTCAGTCTGCATCACTATGCTGGATTAACATCATAGTCGTGCCAGCATGACGTTAAAATCGTTTAAAGTTAATTTGCTCTTATGAATACTATTTTTTATTTTGATTTTATGGGACAGTTAATAATCATAACTAATGTATCGATTAAACCTAAAATAATTATGAATTATAGTGTAAATCACCAGGTACTTTCAGCTCACTGCTGTAGAAAATCTGGGCTGGCGTTCTTGCCCTTGAATTGTTGACGTCTGATTAATAACAAAGCAATAACTTCCGTATGTGCTCAACCAAATCTTTTTGATACTCGCTCACCACTTTTCGTACCCCTGTATCTGCCCTCGATTTTATTAAATTGTACAACCACCACAATTAAAATACTGTTGAAGTATTTACTCCAAGATATTATCCACTAGGACCATTGCGAAATTCGTTTGAGACTTTACCCATCTTGAAGGATGGCACTTTTACTAATCTTGTTTTTTTTTATATAAACAAAAATCAGTCAGGTTTAAGCCATTCTATTGAGCCAGTAAACTTTCTTCTTGTTGGCAATTAAAATGTTTTGGTCATGAATGTAGCGTTCCATATTTAAAATGTCCTAACTCTTTTACTACAGAAATGTCAAAGTATGGCATTTAAATGAGGTGTTTTTCTAAATAAATTTGCAATTAATAAATTTGCGTTTAAATTCTTTAATTATTTCAGGTTTAAAATATACAATTTGGATTTTCAATCAGATGAAGTGCAGCAACGGATTACAGTTGATGGTCCACAAGTAGGAAATTGGTTTGCAATTGCTTTCGTTAGTTGGACGGATCCGAACAATGATCGTATTGAACAACAAGGTAATAAAATTTGTATTTATTATAACCCTTATAAAATAACTTTCCCATCATTCAGATCTAAAAATTTTCTATTAGCTTATTCAGACCTTATTTAATCTTAATTTTTAGCAAGTTGGCCTAAAACTGTTTTTTTTTCTTTTGTTTTTTTATCGTTCGACATTCCTAGTTTTTTCGGTCTTTGCAATTAAAATACAGTTTATCAGGTTCTACCTTACAGCCTAATTTTAAAACAATCCAAAATGAGAGGAATTAAAAACTAAAGAATTTAGAAATAAGACACGGAACTGCAGCCTTATTTTGTAATTTTCTTAGCTAAAGTTTAATATGTTGGCTTACTAAGACATGGGCCCTGGGTTCGACACCAGGCTCTAACATCTTCAAAATGCCACCATGGGCCCAACCATAATGTGCTTAGGCTAGCTTAAACAACTATGCGAATGCATGCAATTAAATGTGTATAACCATAATGTCATGGTGGAATTACTTACAAAGTGGTGTTACCAACCCAGCTGGGTTTTTTTTTGGTCATACCGCTCCTGTCAAAAGTTTTATTTGTATTTATGTTTTGTTTACATTTTGCTTTGTGTGTATTCGTGTTTTTGTTTTGGTGTAGAGACATGTATGTTGTTAACACCATACCTGCTTTTGACATTAAAGAGCTGAAAAAACAAAAACAAATTCCCTGTTGTTTTTGTACTATATTCACCTGCCACCACCTTGTAAGTAATTTCACCATGGTTGGGCCTTTACTTTGAGAGAAAACAAACTGCTATTATTCATTCCGTTGCTGCCATATCGTTCTGTTGCTTCGATATCATATCGTTGCTGCGGTATTGCTTTATTATTGATTTCGCAGTATGGATAATATTTTTCATTTTGCTTACGCACAAATTTTTTAGCGGAAAGCTTCCACAACGAGATTAAAGAAAAATAAAAGAAGTTATAAAGTGTGTGTCCACACAGAGAGAGTCTAGTTGGGCATCTTTTGATTTTAAAGAAGCTTACGGTTAGGGGAACAAAAAGAGAAAACTAATTGCAAGTTCTCGGCGATTCCTTTTAATTCTCTCATTTGTCTTTTTTTGTAGTTTAATATTTTTTTCAATTTTGGTGTACTTGTCTTTTTCGTACAATTGCCGCATTCGTTTTTCTTGTATTATTTTTAAATAAGTGCAGCGTTGCCAGTTTATGTGTAATTAAACAAAAATGGCAGAAAACACTTTTTCTTTACCTATTTTCAGGCCATCCCTTTTTATGTAATTTTGTCTCACCATTGCCTTATTTTTGATAATTCAATTCCAGAAATACTTTACGCATTAATAGTAAAACATTTAAAATTTTTCACGTTAACTTTCCAATTTTAAAATGTTTGCACTGGTCAGCTAAAGGAAATATTTTTGGAAATTATTAAACTATAAGTAAATATCTTCTATATTTTATTTTAAAGTTGTTATTCCCTAAAAAATTGCCTTTCAGTGTGGACAAAATGATAACAGATAATGTCTTATAACTAATGTATGGATTAAACCTAAATTAAGGAGTTATTATGAATTAGACTGCTAGGCCCAGTTTTTAACTTCATATTTAAATGTGAAATTAGTTAATTTTAATTTAAACTTAAATGGCATTTAAATACAGTTTCAGTTTTTCAGTTATAAATTTAAGTTTGTACTTAATTGCGATAAAAATACGGTAGCATCACCAAATGTAAATAAACTTTGCAGAATTTTTCGCAGAAACAGCTGTGATTGGCTGCAACAAAATAAAACACCAGAAATAAAATAAGAGTACTATTGATAAACATCAATTAATAACAAGAAACGTGATCAATATACTTATATTAATTTTATTATTTAAAAACGAGTTTTCTTCATAATATGCCCATTTTTTATAAAAAAATTAAAAACATTGTTGATTGTTTTATTTTTATTTGCAAAACATGTGTTCATATGTAGAACTTAAATGAAACTTAAATGGACAAGGTTGGTCATTTAAATGGCATTTAAATTTCATTTAACTTTGCGCTGAAAAACTCAAAGTTGCATTTAAATGGCATTTAAATTTAAAATTAGTAATACATGTTATGAACTGCATTCGTTGCCAAAAATTACTAAATTCATTTTATAGCATTTTATCGATAGAGATCAAGCTCTAGCGACTTACATAATAAGTCCCCTGAGCAATTCTTTTTAGTAGATGTTGTTTGTGTAATATATATAAAACGCACATCCCAGGGGCTCTACTCCGTAATTCGATTCTGCATCCAAAAACATTCGTATTCAATTTTCAAATCGAAAGTCAATTTATACTCTGTCAGCCTATTTCACAATGACGAAACAAACATTCCCTGAGCAAAAGAAAGATATTTTGGGTTTCTCTATGTCTTTCGCTATTATGCGTCACCATTTTTCTTTTACGTATCCTAAAAATAAAGTGTTGCCAGTTGAAATTTTTTACGCATTTCTTTAAAAAGAGAAAATAAACCACTGTTTTGCTTTTAATCAAATGCAACTCTGTTACAAAAAATATTCATTTTAGGCTTTTTACACTTGGTCACATCTTTCATCTTTCATCAATTCACAAAGATGATAACATCTTGTTATAAGAACTATACGGGGCTGAATGTTCAACATCTTTAAAAGATGTTCCTATTTCCTTTTGTTTCATTCAACATCTTGCGATAATTTTTGTGTCATCACTAAAAAATGTACTACCATCACTAAAAAAACACATGTGTCAAAAAAATATCAAAAAAAAAAAAAACACACAAAAAATATACAATGAGGTTTACAATAGGTTTGGCAAAAAGAAATATTTCATCATAATCGTCTTCGCCCTCGAACATATCGTTCACTAATTCTGCATATTGTCTTTGATTTTGAAGAGAAATTATTAATCCAATTACTGCAAAATTTTTAAATTCCATTTTATTTAATTTTTATGTGTTCAATTTTTCTTGCGTACTCAACTAGAACAAAATATTACAGATGAAAGATGACAGATGTTGCAATGTAAGCAAGTTTTTTCAATTTTTAACATTTTCCACGCGTTCCTCTAAGATGTGAGCAAGTGTAAAAAGCCTATTACAAATAATCTTCCAACGCTTAACACATATTAATAGATCTTCTAAGCAAGTTGCATTGTGATTGGGTCAGTTTCATGATGTAATTGTAACGTGTATGGGCAGCTTAATGATACAGCCTGTTGATAGAACAGGGGGTCAATTCGTGTTCTGTGAAACGGTGAAATGAAAAACTTTTTCACTGTTACACAGCGTTTTTGATTCTTGTTTTGTGCAAAACTTAAAAGATACATATCATTTTTTCATGAATGAAAATGGAATGAAACAAAATATTTTCACAGTTTCACAAGAGTGCTGATTCGTGTTTTGTGTAACTGTGAAATTAACTATCAAAATTGTTTCATATCGATGGTTTACTAACGCAACCTCGTAACTCGATTTTTTGCGATTTTGTGTTTTAACCGGAAAAGTAATCAGTTAATACCAAACAACAATTTTGTAAAGTTATAAGTGAAAATGTTTATTAGTTTTGTTTTTATTCAATATTATTCAACCTCGTATCTCAACAGATGATAATTTTGCATGCGTAACCTTATCTTAAAGTAAAAGGCGACGCATAATTTTACTGTCTTCACTAGAAAAATTATTTATTTATTTATTTATTTATTTTTAGCTAGTTATTTTCTATACAACAAGAATTAATCTTATATTTAGAGTACAGAAACGAAATGAGTTATACATATTTATATAAAAAAAATAAAGAATAAATAAAAAATACATATATGTATATATATATTCAACATATAAAAATATTTACATTTATATAATTAGTACAAAAGTTTACGATCATTCAGTACAAAAGTCTATAAAAAAATTACAAAAAATTAAGAAGAAAAATAAAAATAAATTAAAAGGTTTCATATAATATTATTATTTAAAATAATTAAATAAAAATTTTCTAAAGCTATTGACATTGCTGTTTACTTGCTGAAGTAGTGGAAGATTATTCCAAAGCCTGGCGGCATGTATATAAAATTGCCATTCGGAGACAAGGTATAGATGTCGAGGTATTATTATGTTGTGGTTACGTGGAGACTGGAAAAAACGTAATTTCTCAAATATATATTTGGGTGTCTGAGTTTGAATTATTTTATGCAAAAACAATAGCGTCCGGATCTTTAATAGGTTATCAAAACTGACACCATAAAGATTTTTAGAAACAGAGGAAATATTATCAAATCTCCTCAATCCGTACACATACCTTATAATGTTGTTATATAAAACACTCAGTTTCCTTTGACTAACAGAATCACAATTTGCAAATAATTCGCACCCATACAATAATGAAGGAATTAAATACGTCTTGGCAAGCAATATTCTTATTTTAAGTGGTGTGAAGTATTGAGTGGTCCATAGAGCCCGTAACTTCAAATACGTCTGACCAACCAGATAGTTAACATGATCTGTCCAGGACAGGTTGCTATTAAAAACTACACCTAAATATTTTGCCTTGCTAACAATCTTAATTTTCTCTCCATTTAAAACGATATCCCCAGATATAAAAGAAGCTATACTTTTCTTGCAAATGCACTTTGATTTTCCAGGGTTTAGACAAAGTCCATTTGCACTAGCCCAGTAATGAACCTTGTCCAATTCGTCATTTAAATCAGAAATACCTGTGGCAATGTCTCCGGGTAAAACACTTAAACTAAGTTGTACGTCATCCGCATAAAGATGTATGTTACATTTTGAAAGTATTTCCGGCAAGTCATTTACATATAATGAAAATAAAAGCGGTCCCAAGATAGAACCCTGAGGTACGCCTCTCGTAAGAGTTAATTCATCCGACCACACATTATTTACAAAAACCGATTGTGTTCGATTCGTCAGGTACGATGAAATAAGTTTGGTTGCTGTCACTGAAAAACTAAAAAAATGCCTCAATTTATTAATTAAAGTTCCATGGTCTACCGTATCAAATGCCTTGGAATGGTTAAGAAGTACCAAAAAATTTATGTTTCCATTTTCCAATCCCTGCCGCATCTGTTCACCTACTTCAGCAAGAGCCGTAATACAGCTATGGTTCTTGCGGAAACCAGACTGTTTACTATAAAGCATATTATTAGCGTTTAAGTACGAAACCATCTGTCTATACAAAATTCTTTCTAATATTTTAGAAAGAAAACATAGAATGGCTATTGGCCTGTATTCACCACTTGCCTTCGGTAGGGGGATAATTTTTGCGTGTTTCCAGTTCGACGGGAAAGTAGAAAACGTTATAATATTATTTAAAAGATAGGTAACATACGGGAGAATTAATGGCATAAGTGTTCTAATAAATTTGGGATACAGGTTATCAGTTCCCACCGCATTCGACTTTATTCGCGAGAATGTTGACATTACATCAAATTGTGAAATGCAGGAAAAGCGAAAGAAGTCATGTTCTACATTATTATTGGTATTCATCACGGACGATTCAAAATTATAATATAGAGGGTTTGTTTGAACTACAGGAGCGTTACTAAATGATCTATTAAGTATATTTGAATCTACATTAGAATCTATCCTGTTAATATGCCTACCAACACCGATGTCACGTATAGTATTCCAGGTTTGTCTAGAATTCACTGCATTGCCAAATCGTGTCGAATAATACTGAGTTTTAGCAAGTCTTATAAGCTTATTGACATTCCTTCTTGCAGCTGCAAATTGCAATTTTAAATCTAAAGTTTTATATCTTTTCCATCTCGAATATAATAAGTCCCTATGGCATATAGCCTGTTTTATAGTGTTGGAAAACCATGGTTTTTGTTTATATGTTATTCTTTTATGACCAGTTGGTACTGTTAAGTCGAATAGGTACCTAATATTGTCTTCCAAGAAGTTAGACTGCTCATTAATATTCGGCATGATTGTGGGATTTGATGATCCACACGTTGAAAATAACACACACGGACACTTTGTTTAATTATAGTTATTATATTATTTATTTATTAACATATTATTTATTTTACAATGTTGTTTCACTGCATGTACAATACTATATTATTATTACTGTCCGTGTCCGTCCGTTTTGTTTGATGGCTACTATTCAACTCTTTTTATGTCTGTCTGCTTTTTTAATTCTAGTCTGTATTTTCTATCAATCATTCTTTCTACCTTTGTCTGTTACACTCTCTCTCTATCTCTCACTATACTCAGCCAAACGTTGGCTACGGCGCTGTCCTACCACTGGCACTCCCACATTCGGCCCTCCTGACATTGCATTCGCTCCGAATGCAGTCGTCCATGGCTTCAAATACTCGGCAACAGTCGTACATCTTCTGGACCCTTCGCTTCTCCCAGTTTTGCCACTTCGTACCTTCCATGGTTTAGTTTGCATATAACTCGATAGGGACCTAAGTATTTTGGTTTCAGTTTCAATCCGGGACCGAATTGTGTTCGCTTAATGGCGACCAATTCCCCTACTTCGTACTCTCTGTTTTCGTTTCGACTTTTATTAAAGTTTTGTCTATTTTCTTGCTGTATTTTTAATATGTTTTCACGCGCTCGCTCTCGGACTGCATCTCGTTCCTGGTGAAGTTCTTGAACAGCTTCCTCATCTAATAACTTTTGAATATTACGATCTTCTTTCACTCTCATCTTGAGGCCGGTCAGAATTTCAAATGGTGTGCTTCCAGTACTACGTGATGGTGTATTATTGATTGTTCTTTGTACTGAATCTACATAGCGATACTAATGTTGTGGTGGACTTTGCAGGCATAGCTTGGTCAACATGGGAATAACGATTTGATGAATTCTCTCCACTTGGCCATTCCCGCGCGGTACTCCTGTAGCGATCATCAGGAGCTGGATGCCTTCCTCTTTACAATAACTGCTAAATTCACCGGAAGTAAATGCGGTGCCTCTGTCGGTAATGAATCTAACAGGATTTCCGAAGATGACAGACTGTTTTCTTAAACGCTCAACGACCTCAGTGGTACCTGTACTTTTTGTTGGATAAAGCCAGACAAATTTCGAGAATGCGTCAACTATGACCAAGAAATAATTGTATTGCTTCTTGGTGGTCTCCATCGGACCTACATGATTCAGGTGGTAGGTCATAAGTGTCTTATCTGCCTTATCTATTGGGGTCAATAATCCCTCCTTTTTTCCTCTCTTAGTTTCTGCCATTATACACTCAATACAGCTCTTTACCACTCTCTCAGCCTTTGAACACAGATTTCTTATGTAAAAAGTTTTAGCTACTATTTCGGCGGTTTTCCTTGCGGCAAAATGACCTTGCTTATGTGCCAGTTCGATTATTTCACGTTCCATACTTGACGGGATAACAACAAGTTCCTTGGTTGGATCCTTGTGCACAATTCCATGTTTCAAATAAAAGTCCTCATACCTTTGGCTCTCTAACAACTTGCCTATAACTTTTATCCAATCATCTTGTTGTTGTGATTCCTTTATACGATGTCGTAGAGAGTCTTCCATCATTAAGCAAGAAGCTCGACTTAAAGCATCAACATGGCGCATCTTAGTACCGGATCGATGTTCTATTGCGTAATCGAAGTCTTGAAGGAATAATGCCCATCTCGACACTCGCAATGGCACTTCTCGTTTCTTCATGGTCATCGTAAACGCATTGCAATCCGTAACTATCTTGATTTTGATTCCCAATACATATATTCGCCATTTCTTTAAAGCCTCAATTATGGCTAATACCCTCCAACTCATAAGAGTGGTATGTCTCCTTAAAAGGTGTAGTTTTCCTACTCATAAACTGGATTGGGTGTAGTTGACCGTCTTCTGAATCCCTTTGAAGTAAAACGGCTCCATAACCGTGCATGCTGGCATCGGTGTGGATTTCGGTTTCTGCGTTGGGGTTGAATAATCTCAGAACACTGGCTCCAACTAATGCGGCCTTTAATTGTTGTACAGCTAACATCTCTTCATCACCCATTTTAAAAATCGTATCCTTCTTTAGTAAATCTGATAATGGTTTCGCTACCAGGGCGTAGTTAGGTATGAAACGTCTGAAGTAGGAGGTTAGTCCTAAAAATCTCTGAATAGCCCGTCGATCTTTTGGGATGGGAAACTTTTCAACTGCCAGCGTCTTTTCTCTTGAAGGTATAATAGTTGAGTTTTCTAATACATAGCCAAGGAAAGTTATCTTGCGTTTAAGGAACTGACACTTACTGTATTAATATTCTAAAAAAAAAACAACAAAAATATTTACAAAAACATTAAACGTAATGAAGATATTCTATCTTAATTGAATTATTGGCTAAATTTATCTAACAAAAGTAAGTAAACATAGTATATGATGTAATGAATACTGTTTTATTTGATACTTATTTTGAGAGTATTAATATTTTGTTGGGTATCCTTTTGCCTTAATTACGGCTCCTGTCCGCGATGGCATCGAATTTACCAAGTTTCGGGTTACTTGTGGCTCGATTTTAGTCCATTCTTCAAGAAGTACGCGTTTCAGGTCTTCCTTGGTTCTTATCTGATGTTTTCTTACTTGAACATTCAAATGATCCCACAAATTCTCAATCGGATTCATATCTGGCGATTGGGGAGGTGAATTAAGTTGTTTTTGGACATTATTTTTCAACCAGTCTTTCACAATAAGCGCTGTGTGCTTTGGATCGTTGTCTTGCTGGAAGATGTACGATTCACTAAGATTCATTTTCCGAGCACTGTCATTTAAATTTTGTTTTAAAATGTCCAGATATATGTGCCGATCCATTATAGTGTCGATAAACACTAAATTTCCCACGCCGTATGCGGACATGCACCCCCAGACCATCACAGATCCACCACCATGTTTTACTGTACCTGACATGTTGATAGGATTAAGCTGTGTATTAGGTTTTCTCCAAACCTTTTCACGTCCATCTGATCCATGGATATTAAACTTACTTTCGTCAGAAAATATTACAGTATTTCAGAAAGCTTCATCACATTTTACATGGTTTTTAGCAAACTTTAAACGCTTTTGGCGATTAACCTTATTTATGTATGGTTTTTTTCTTATATTTCTACCATGATATCCAGCATTATATAGCACACGCCGTATGGTCTGGGGGTTGTATGTCTTACCAGTATCAATTTCAATTTCACTCTATATTTTTGGGGCACTTTGTTTTGGATTATTCTTAATTTTTCGTACGATTGTATTATTTTCTCTTTCAGTAAAGATACGTGGGCGTCCAGATCTGGCCCTATTTTCTGTATTTCCGTGCTCTCTGTACTTTTTAATGATTTTGAATATTGTTGAATGACTCTTGTTAACAATTTTCGCGATTTCTCGAGTTGTTTTATTTTCTTTAAGTCCTTTATATCTTGTGAAAACTCCTTTCCTCGTGGAGCCATTATTTCATTTAATTTTAAATTTTGTTGAATTACAAAAAGAAAAAACGTTTAACTTTATAAAACAAATAAGTAATTATATAAAATTCACAAAAATAATGTAAAATGCACTTCTTTTAAATACTACACTAACTTTCAAATTTAAGAACTTGTTTACTTATTTTTGTGACGTATATTTGATGGTTGTTTTAAAAAGTGCTGCCAACTGTTAAGATATAGTAATATAAACCGTTATATTTTATTAATATTGAAAGAACAGATGTTAAGGAACAAACAGGGTGTATAATGCAAATTTATTTTTTTAAAACTTAATTATATGTAATTGAGCAAACTAAATGCACACTTGTGTCTATTTACTTTTGTGACTGACTGTACATATATAGAAAATGTTTATAGATCAGCTCAAGATGTTTACCGTGATTTCTTAAAAAATTACAAACGTTATATTGCAGTTAATGAAAGAGCTAGCTATCGATTTTTTCATACAAAAAATATGTCAAATATAGCAATTTTTCAATTTCGAAAAGATTTTTGATATATCTGTTTCCCTTATAAAAATAAAAACATGTATGTAGCTGTGACGCCCTGTAACTATCAATTGCCTAATTTCACTTGTAATTAATAACCAGTTTGCACATGCTTTAAAATAACTTCTTATTAGAATGCAAAAAAGTAACTTCCTTCTTCTCCATTTGGCATCGGTGCAATAAGGTTGTGTCTTTAAATAACACGGTGCTACAAATGAGCAACTTTTTTTTATACTTGGAAAGTGACCTAGTGTACGTTGTAGGCCTTATTGAGTAGATCATAAATCAATTTTTAAAAGTTCGGAAACACCCTCAAATTTCGGAGTTATTCCGAAAAAACTATTTTCGGGTAGGTTCGAGTACTTATGAACACGTAACTCAGTTGATTTTAATCCGATTTTAAATTTTTAAACGGTTTCAGAAAGAAGAAGTATGTGCCTTTTTAAATATGTACATATTTTTGTATATATATTAATTTTTGCAGTGTTATTTTTAATTATATCTGATTTTAATTTTATTTTTTCTAAATTTTTTAACTTTGGCGCCATTTTTTTAAATTAGATTGTTTAGAAACATACGCTTATGTATATATTTCATTAAAGCTAATTTAGTTCTGAGTTAAACAAGCTTCCAATAAATAAAATCAAGTAAAAAATAAAAAAGTTATTAAGGTTTTTCAAAAGTTAAAAATTTTGCTTTTACAAATATGTATTGAGCAAGATACTACATTTTCTTCATTTTTTAGTCTTATGATTATGAATAAGTAATTTTTCCACCATTACACTTCAAATTGCGATACATGAAGCAGTTCGTGAAACGTCTGGATAGGGAAAGCGATGCCTTTTTACACTTAAAATCAGTTTTCCCAAGAATAAGTGAAGCAAAAATAAAAGAAGTTACAATTCCTTATTGATTTCTCAACATAATTGTATTATTTTTTTATTTTTGTTGGACCTCAAATCCGCAAAATCATGCTTGACGAAGAATTCGCAATGAAATTAAATGTGTGGAATTTTTTTATGTGAAAATTTTTTGGGAAATGAAAAAAGTGAAAATTATATTGATGCAGTAAAGGAAGTTCGTGAGACTTATGTAGAAATGGGATGCAGAATTGCCATAAAGTTCATTTTCTGCATGCAGATTTAGATTTCAATGAATGATTTCAAATTACTGCTGGTCACTTAAGCAAGAAACAGACGATTTGATGTACAAGCGAAAGAGGTCTAGCAAGCACTTTTAATCAAATATTCAAAATTTCTAAATAGAATAATTTGAATACTGTTATTTTAAAATATTTTTATAATCCTATCATTAAAATACTAAAAAATAAAGAAAATGTAGTATCGTGATCAATACATATTTGTAAAAGCAAAATTTTTAACTTTCGAAAAACCTTAATAACTTTTTTATTTTTTACTCGATTTTATTTATTGGAAGCTTGTTTAACTCAGAACTAAATTAGCTTTAATGAAATATATACATAATGGTATGTTTCTAAACAATCTAATTTAAAAAAATGGCGCCAAAGTTAAAAAATTTAGAAAAAATAAAATTAAAATCAGATATAATTAAAAATAACACTGCAAAAAATTAATATATATACAAAAATATGTACATATTTAAAAAGGCACATATTTCTTCTTTCCGAAACCGTTTAAAAATTTAAAATCGGATTAAAATCAACTGAGTTACGTGTTCATAAGTACTCGAACCTACCCGAAAATAGTTTTTTCGGAATAACTCCGAAATTTGAGGGTGTTTCCGAACTTTTAAAAATTGATTTATGATCTACTCAATAAGGCCTACAACGTACACTAGGTCACTTTCCAAGTATATTTTCACTGTAGCACCGTGTAATTAATCATTGATGAAATAAATTTTTTAATATATAAAATAATAAAACTAAAAATATAAATATTAATCAACATATGTTATTAATAAAATATAATTTGTAAGTAAACATATCAAGTGTAATTATTTAAAATACACCATCTAAATCCACATATCTATAGTGATGAAAATAACAATCATGTTATAGAAAAAAATCGTGCTAGGGATGAAAAAAATAATGATAAAATTAAGGATGTTGCTGAAAAAATAAAAGCTTTCATGGTACATGTTTAAGCTGTGCAGATAATACCATATATACCTGCAAGTGCAAAAAGCAAAAATTAAAATGTCATAAGTTCAAAGTATACAACCTAGCTAACAGGTATGTATTATGTTCTACGTCTGGCACAAAGGTGAAGGCGGTATGGATGGAAGCATTTTTGCTTCCTGTCTAATTGATTTTCTTAAAACTGAAGTCGAGCTTACCATGCCGATTGTATTTTACAGTGCAGTGCTCAGTACCTTAATGTAACAATAGCTAATGCTTTATATCAATTTACTGCAAACAACAATGTAGATGCCTATTAAAAATATTTAGTTAAGCGTAGTACCCATTCTGCTATCAAGAGACGTACAAAAAACCAATCATACGCACCTTGTAATTTTGTTAAAAAAGAACTTGGATTTGAAGTTTTTTTAAAAACTATTCTTCTACTGTATTACAGATAAGACGATTGAAATACTGCAAGGATAATATAATGTTTAAACTATCTTTTGATAGTGAGTGGAAAATTCTTCTTCAACGTTTAAATATGAAATATCCTATTGACGTCGAAATTAAGGTCTAAGGTAGAAGAAATTTCATTATCTAATCAAAAGTACAAATATTTACAGTAACCAAAACAATAAATACCACTAAAAAATAAGTACATATATTTCATACTGGAACTATGTCAGAACAATACACAATGATTATTTTATTTTCCATTAAAATGTATGTAAGTTATCTATTTTGTTATAAATAATAAAAAATAAACAATATATTAATACTTACTGTCGCGTGAGAAATTAAACAAAATTATTAATTTAATTAAACACGCAAAAATAATTTTTATTTTGGTGTATGCTTTATTGTGGGGCCACAAAAATCCACTCCAGCCACCAAAAACGGTCGATTAACTCGAAGTCGATCAGCTGGTAAGTTACCCATGATTTGGTTCATCAATTTTAGCTTGTAGTGGAAACAATCGATGCAATTTCGAACGACCTCGCGAACCACTTCTCTGGCGTTAATGAGCCAAATTTTTTGACGAATGATACCCAGTAAAACCTTTGGACCAGCGTGTAAATGAAGGCGATGCAAATATTTGATGTACGATAATATAAGAGGATGATTTTTGGGAACCAAAGCAGGAAATCGGACATCATATGGTATAGGTGCCTTTACTAGACGGCCACCAACACGCAGTAATGTGATAGCTGAGCCATTTTTTAATTTCATTTCTTGTAGAAATGGTGTCAATTTCTGTAGCGAGGGATGAAAAAATTTTCCTTTAGAAAGTGCGACAATGTCCTCCTTGAAATTGGCATTTTGAATATGGCTAATTATGCACCAGAAAACACAATCCAATTCTGCTACGGTTATATAAGCTGCATCTGCGGACTTCAAGTTGCGGTCTACTGGGTATTTGTTAAAAATACGAAAAACAAATGAAATTATTCGAATTACCTTATAAAATGATGAATGCTTTTCGATGATTTCTTCGATTATTGATTTTGGGGCATCAGTACACTTGAAAACAGCCGCTTTTCTTCTTTCCAAAATTTCTAATCTAATTTCTGTTTCATCAGTTTTGGGCCAAGTTGATTGATGATCGAGAAGAAAACTAGGACCGTTAAACCAAATTGTTGTTGGTAATTCTTGTGCACTACATCCCCGGGATACAATATCAGCAGGATTGCTTTTGGATGGAACGTGACACCACATAATATCTCTTAGGTTGGTTTGAAGTTCGGAGATACGATTAGCGACGAAACAATGTAATGTTGATGAGGGTAGCTTAAGCCATTGAAGAACAATTTTCGAGTCAGTCCAAAAATAGGTTTTCGATACAAAATTCGTCATTTTTGATTTTATTTTCTCCCACGTTTTACTAAGCAGAACAGCGGCACACAGTTCAAGTCGGGGTAGTGATTGTGCTTTAATAGGAGCTACTTTGGACTTGGCAATCAGCAGAGTTGTTTTGTATTTGCCTTCGACCAAAACTCGAAAATAAAGGCAACACCCATAAGCACGTTGGGAAGCATCTGCAAAGCCATTGATTTCACCAAGTGTTTCAGGCGATGTAAGCACATATCTGGGCACCTCGATATTTTTTATATATTGCAAGTCGTCTCTTATTTTGAGCCATAAAGATTTGAGATCTTCATTCAGCCTGTCATCCCAGTCGTAATTCTGGACCCATATTTCTTGAAGAAGGATTTTACAGCGAACCACAATCGGGCTCAAAATTCCCAGTAAGTCATAAATTTTCGCAACAAAAGACAAAACTGACCTTTTTGTTGGCTCGATTAATTCAGGCAATTCAAAACGATAGCAAATATATCTTGTTGTGGTTTCCAGGACATGCCTAAGGTTTTTCTAATTTCGTCTTCTGGACCTTTTATCGGGACTTCAGCTTCATTATTCGAGGTAACTTCAAAACTATTACTGCTCCATTTTGCCAAATCGAGCCCATGTAGTTTAAGTATGTGAACCAACTCTGCCTTTTTTTTGAGCAACGTTTCGACGTTATTGGAACCAGTAAGGATGTCGTCTACATAAAAATCTTCTCGCAGGGTCTTAGAACCAAGAGGAAACGATGAGCTATATTTATCTGCAATGAAAAACAAACTACGAATTGCTAAAAATGGGGGACAAACCATATGTAACAGTGTTAAGTTGAAACACTTGCAATTTTTCCTCCCTGCTGTTGCGCCATAAAATGACCTGGTATTTGCGGTCAGCTGTAAACGCAAATTTGTTCAAACGAAACAAAAAAAGCGTGGTGATTAGGTCCTGCTGAATTGTAGGGCCAACCATAAGAATATCATTCAACGATATGTTTGAGGAGCTGCGAGCTGAGCCATCAAATACGACATGGAGTTTTGTTGTAGTGCTCTCTGGACGAAGTACACAATGGTGTGGAATGGCGAAATTTGGACCATCTAGCGAGTGAGTATACAGCGACATGTGTCCAAGCGACAAATATTCATCCATGAGCTCAATGTACATAGATTTAAGTGTTGAATTGCGATCTAAGCGTCTTTCGAGCGACAAAAAGCGCTTGTAGGCCATATCAAATGAGTTACCAAGTACCTCTGGTGGTTTTTTAAATGGTAAACTAACTTGGATTTTACCACTTTCTATAACTCTGACATTTTTAATGTAATGTTGTTCACAGGCTTCTTCTTCCTCTGTTAACTTCGATGGAGTGTTTACATAGTCCTCAATCTCCCAAAACTTTTTTAGTGTGGTATCAATGGATTTTTCAGCAGTTTCAATAGCTAAATTGCAAATCATTGGAGCTACGGGGAATTTAGTTGTGAATTTACCACCGGCAATCCATCCGAACAATGTATTCTTCAATGTTGGGCCACTGTCTCCTAATGATATTTGACCGTCTACCAATAAGTTAAAAAAAACTTCTGTACCTATTAACAATTCTATCCGCTGGGGTTTGTAAAATAATGGATCGGCTAGCTGAAGAGTGTTGAGTATCTCCCAATGAGATGTTTCGATGTATTCACCGGGCTGACGAGATGATATCGATTTAGTTACCGCAAAAGTTGAGGACCACTCGAACGAATTAAAACGAGATTTTCATGTAGCATCAACGTAAGATTTGATTCTTGTGCGCACTTCACCAATGCCGGAAATTTCTTGTGTGTACGGATGAAAACCCAATTTGAGCCTCTTTGCAGTTTCCTCTAGAATGAAATTTATTTCTGAACAAGAATCAAGAAGAGCTCTTACCGGTTGAAATATGCCACAAGAATCTTTGATAAGAACCACAGCTGTTGGGATGAGTGATCTTTTGAGAGCCCGAGTGACGAAAGTAGCTGAACGATTATTTTCAACTTGAACTGGATTGCTTACCGAAAAACTACTAGGTTGATTTTGATGATATCATGAGTTGCTGGAGGGTTTACATTTTCTGGAACCTTGTAGAAATGAAGCACTGTGTGATGAGCTAATTTGCATACCTTACAGCGAGATTTAGATGGGCAATTCGAAACCATATGACCTTTGTTCAAACAATTAATGCAATGGCCATTGCGCGTTACGAAATTAAAGCGTTCCGAAACGGGATGGGATGAAAAGGATGCACAAGAATTTAAACCATGCTCCGATGAACTACAATACGAGCACTTAGAGTTTGACTGAACAAAAGTGTGAGATGGACGTTTAAAATTTGGCCTTGTCTTTGCAGAATTAAATTTTTCAGAAATTTCAACCTTTTTTCCATGGCTTTCTAAAAATTGACAACGATTGCTTAAAACGTCATAAAATGCATTCCAAGTGGGCAATGATTTAAAGTCTTGGTTCTCATCGTAGTTAAATTTTGTTTCAGAGTCGACTTTCGATAATACGATGTGAACCAAAATACCATTTAGTACCTCCTTTTCTGAACCGAGAGACAACAAAGAACCACGAATAGCCGAAATAGTATCAATAATTTTTCGTAACGAAGCACTGTCGCCCTTTATCATATTAGGAACACTAAATAAATCATTAACATGTTCCAGAAAAATTAACACTTTATTGTCGTAGCGTTCTTTTAATCTCTCTAGTGCCTTAGTATAATTTTGTGCGGTTACCTGAAATGGTTCCACAACTACCAAAGCTGGGCCTGATAAACAGTTTAGCAAATAATTAAATTTGTCGACATCCGTAATTGAATGATTTTCGTGCACTAAGTTATTAAAAGCAGTAATAAACCTTTTGTACTCAGCATACTTGCCATCAAATTTAAGTAACTTCAATGAAGGAAGGCGACGACGTTTTAGACTACCTAATATTTTTACCTTTGTAGCGATAAATAAGTCCTCGTAATCACTTCGGCCATTATCAGAGGAACAAAGCTGTTCAATTTTGCCTTGCACGTGGCTTAATTGCTTGAAATACCATTCTAAAATTTCGATTCTGCATTCCAAAATGGCGTCATCGACATTTTCGCCATCTTTTTCTATCTTTTTCTGCATATATGAGAGGTTGCGCTTCATTGCACTTCTTTGATGTTTTAATGCTGCTAATTCTGGGCCACTGTCGTTTTGTGGCTCAGGAACTACTTCATTGTTGGTTGCCATTTTATTTTAAATTTTTAAGTTTGTATATGTTCAAACCACGAACCGATATTTTTTATCTTCGAAAGGGAGGTAGCACTTAAAGCTGGTTTCAAGACTTTTTCGAAAATGCACTTGTACCACTATAGGCAAAATGCACACAAACAACGAAATTTTGTGATAGGTGACACGAGAGTATGCTCAACCTTGAAGTATTTGCAGTAGGTGACACAAAAAAAAATTGGTAATAGGTCACGCGTAGACTACATATTATTTGCAAGAGCTCTATCACAAATCAAACGAACAAAATATTTTTTATGTGGCTCTACGGGCCAAAAAGTCCATGAAAACCGATTAAATTTTTATTTAAATTAACTTTAGAACTACCGTCCTGTCACGGTCGCCAAAATGTCGCGTTAGAAATTAAACAAAATTATTAATTTAATTAAAAACGCAAAAATAATTTTTATTTTGGTGTATGCTTTATTGTGTCTCTATTACAACTGAACTAAGAAAAGTTTACAATATTTATTGGACCACAAAATAATTCAAAAATAGTATTAATAAGTTTAGTTGACCTTATTATTGATAAATATATATAAGCGTTTAATTAAGCTTTAGGTCTGATATATAATTATTTTTTCGATATTTCGCTACTTCTCTGCGTAGCTTCTTCAGGAAATATTTTTATTTAAAAATTTTTTTTAAAAATACATACATACATACATATTAAAAAATTGTGTCACATGAAAAATATTCTATCAAGAAAATGTGTCATATACATAAAAAAATTTTTTTAAAAATAAAAACCAACAAACATATTTAATTAAATATTACAACCAACAAACATTTTTTAGAAAAAATAATTACAAAATAATTAAATTAAATAACTAAAACATAAAAAAACATATTAAAAAAGAATCATAATGATATACAGGTATCCCTTGCATAACGCGGTACTTGTAAAACGCGGTTACAATATAACGCGATTTGAAAAAATAATCGGTTTCAGTAGAACGCGAAATTTGGACTTTTATAACGCGAAGTTTAAAACATGTGTATTCATATTTGTTTTGAATGTAAACCGGGAATTTCCCATTTCTGCTTTTAAGACGTGTGAGTATACCATACATACTGAATTAAAAATCTTAGTACAAAGTGAACTTTTGAAACAGAAACAGACTAATTGTAATGAAGTCTGTTAATAAACTTTTAGTTTTTTTCAGTTTGTTTTTAAATTTTATAATATGAATGTATGTACATAATTTGTTTTATTTTGTTTTTTGAATTGTTATTAATTTTGTTTTTATGGTTTTAATTTTATAACAAAATCTGAATTTTAGTTTTGAGTTGAGAATATATATTATTTCTTATTAAATGTGTAATTTATTTTGTAAAAAAACTTATTGGAACATAACCCCCATATTTATATGAAAACTAAGTCTTATATACCGCGAAAACACATAACGCGGAATTTCCCTGGAACGTAACTATCGCGTTATACAAGGGATACCTGTATGTATAAAAACAAAAATTATTTGTTAGGTGGTATTATATTAAAAAATTTAAACAAAAAAAGAAAAAACAAATAATTGTAACATAACAACTTTTTAAAAAATTAAAAGCTTTAAAAAATTTAAAAAGGATATTATTAAACTAATACTTATAATTTTAACATTTTTTAACAGCCTTATTTATAATAAAAAATTTTTAGCCAAATATACAAGTTCTTTAATTTTTGATTCTTTAACCAGTTATCAAATAAAAGGTATGAAAAGTTTAATAATATTAATCTATAGCAGGCTATAAACTTGCCAGTTTTTGGCCTATATGTTAAGTAGTTGCTAACTTTTTATTATAAATACAGCTGTAAAAATCTAATTTTGACAATTTTTGTGTATAAGATGTCTGTATGTTTGTACAACATTGTCTGTGTCTGCTTTATAATTTATTCTAAGTGTTGTTGGTACATTAATTATCTGTAACATCTCTAATAAATAACGACGTTTATAATTATTTTCTGTATTTAGAATTGAAACATTTTCAAAGTTCGGGTAGTGATCTGATTCTGAGCAATGATAAGATAAAGCGGTTTTTTGTGAATTAATGTCCCTATACTTTTGGTCTGTCTTATGAACAGCGAGTCTAGTCTTAAGTTTGTTCTTTGTTGTACCTTCATTGTCATTACCATCACAAGGAATCCTATATACAACATTAGACATATCCAATTTACTAATTTTATCCTTAGTCTTACTAAATAATTTTGCCAAAGTATTGTAAGTCTTAAACGCAATCTTAAACCTTCCAGAATTAAATATTCCAGAGTTTCTCAACCGTTCCGATAATCCCGATATATATGTAATTGATCTGTACTTCATCGTCCCATTATTATCATATCTATCTGTTACCGTTGTCAATATTATTATTATTATCATTACTATTGTTGTCAGCAATACTATTATCACTAACGATATTATCAGAGTCAATGTTGTTGTTAACATTAACATTATTGCCATTTTCGCAAAACTTTATCCTATTCTTATTTCGATCTATTAATTTACTAATTAGGTTCTCAGGAAAATCATTGTCTGCCAAAATGGCCCTAATTATCTTCAGGTTTTTGATGTGAAATTCTCTGTCACTAATTGTCAATACTCTATCTATAAAATTTTTAGCAGTATTCTTAATAATCAAATGATCATGTTTCGAGAAATAATTAATAATTCTTCCTGAAGCTGTAGGTTTCTGATACCAATCAACTCTCAGGTGCCTACCTCTTCTAATCAATAAAGTGTCTAAGTAAGGAAGCCTGAAGTCTTTTTCCTTCTCAATTGTAAATTTAATATTGTCATCAAACCCATTAAATGCTTCCAACATTACACTAATCGCATCACCTGAAATTATACAAAACAAATCGTCCACATATTTCGTCATTAATTTCGGTTTTACATTTAATTTATCTATAGATGAGTCAAGTAATTTTTCCATAACAATATCCGCTATAACTGGAGAAGCAGGTGATCCCATTGGAAGTCCTTTTTGTTGTACATATATTTTACCATTATGTTGAAAATATCTGTTATCCTGTATACAAAACTTTAAAATACGTAAAAAATTTTCCTTCCCAATCTTCGTAAACCTCTCTATCTTCAAAGCTAAATTAACCGGAATACTAGGAAATAAAGAAACTACATCTAAAGAGATCATTTGCTCGTTATTTTCTATCAACTGTCCTCTAATTCTTTCCGTAAAGTGTATGGAGTTCTTGACGTTATAAATAGACTTCTCGGTAATTTTCTTCAGAATTTTAGATATATATTTACATAATTCGTATGACGGAGAATGAATAAATGAACATATAGGTCTTAAAGGAAAATTCTGTTTGTGAATTTTCGGTAGTCCATATATTCTCGGAGCAGTAGCAACGTTAGTCTTGAGTTGGTTGCGTTCAAAAGTTGTTATAATATCTTGTCTAAATAATTCATCAACTATCTCATAATTTGTCTTTTGTAGCCTAAAAGTCGGATCCCTAGCAATTAGTTTATAATTTGTCGTATCCCCCCAAAAATATGTAAAAAAATATGTAAAACACAAAAATGTGACCCGTTATAAAAGAACAACAATTATCATTAAAATTTGAGAAGAAATTATTATATACAACTAAAGTATAGGTTTTTTTAAAATTGTAAATAAATTCCATCAACTACGGACACGACACAAAAGGGAATATGGAAATATTGCAAACAATTTGTTGTAAATATTTATTAAATATACATATGTACATATGTATGTAACAACAAACACATTAAGGGAATGAGACTGACTACTAAAATAAAATAAACGGTATAATGATAGTGACGACACTTTAAACATTGATGGTATGGTAAAGCAATCTTATCCGACACTTACTATAATAGTAAAAAATATCAAATATAATTTAATTTAAAATATTTAAACAAAAGTATTAAAAAAGTTTGTAAATGTGGTTTTATTTAAGAAAAACGCAACCTCGTATCTTACATTTTAAAACACTTTTTCAGTGCAGCAAAATCGTATCTCAAAAAAGGGTGAATATCTTACAGTTAATTATTTTTAACACAATATTTGTCTTGAAAATAAGTTTTACATTTTCTACGATTATGAAAAAATATCTTGTAAAAATGTGCAAATATTTGTTGGAAAAACTTTTTTGTCTCTCCTGAAAAGTAGTAGTTTTTCAGTTACGAGGTTGCGTTAGTAAACCATCGATATGTGTAACAAATTTGCACAGAAAATGTTTATGTAGGGATGCCAGACGTACTCTTTTAAAGAGTACACGTACTCTTTTTTAGAAAATGTGCTCTAAAAATATAAATATGCAAAAGAGCACGCAAAAGTACTCTTTTTTACCAATGTGCTCTTTTTTGTACTCTATTTTTTATTTTTTTGAGTTTAACCGTTTTTACACACTTAACATCAGAGTCGAATAATATAACGCCGCTGTCATCACTTTACTTTGTACTCTGTTACATATGTTAACAAAATAATATAGTAAGCAGCCTTGTGTTAAATGCAAATAAAAATATGTATATGTAGTTCAAATATTGAATTGACGTTCGTTTTGGCTTTTTAAAAGTGAGATTGTGATATAATTGTTTAACTGGATTAATTTAAAGTTAATATTTAGATGTCCACAATGGATAGTGAATCTGATTGTGAAGTTTTGTTAGATTCTAATATCGCACTTAAAAAACTTGGAAGACGCCGAAAAAATAAATTCAATGATAACTGGAAAAGTCAGTTCAGTTGGATACTTAAAACTAAAGATGAGCAAATTGCTAAATGTTCTGTTTGTGGCATTTCCTTTTCGATTGCAAATGGAGGAATAAATAACGTTAAACAACACATGAAATCTACCAAACATATCCGGAATGTAGGAGGCGTCTCAAACTCAATTACAAACTACCTTCGCCAGTCTAACTGTTGCGCAGAGAATTCACGTTCGGTAAGTGCAGCTGCAGAGGCTGCATTTTGCTATCATATAGTGATGCACTCACATAGCTACCAATCTGCGGATTGCAGTGCTAAGCTTTTTCAATCAATATTTTCCGATTCAAATGTCGCCAAAAACTTTTCCTGTGGAAAAACAAAATGTTCTAAAATTATTACAAATATTTTGGCTAAATATTCAATTCAAAATGTAATCAATGACTTGAATAACGACCACCCATTTTCTATTGCCATTGACGCTTCCAATAAAGGAAATATCAAGATGTTTCCAATAGTAATAAGATATTTTTCAAAAGACACCGGTATGAACACAAAACTTTTGAGTTTTTTTAATTCAGAATCAGAAAGTTCTAAAGACTTTGCAAATTGTTTGAAACTGTGTTTAACTAAAAACGGTTTAAGTTTGACTAACGTTACTAGCTTTTCTGCAGATAACGCTAGTGTTAATTTTGGACGCAATCAAAGTATTATGGTAGAACTTTGTAAAGAAAATCCCGATATAATCGGTATAGGATGCTTATGCCACGTAATTAATAATGCTTTTAAAAAATCATTAACATTTTTAAAATATGATGTTGACAATATTGTAATAAAAGTTTTCAATGAATTTAGTTCATCGACTAAAAAAACATCCAACTTAAAAGAGGTATTTGAATTTTGTGATTTGGAATGGAGTGAAATGATTCGCATGTTCCTTCAAGATGGCTTTCGTTAACACCAGCTATTGCACGATTGTATAAAAATTTTTCGGCAATAAAATCATATTTTCTTTCGCAAAATGATTGTCCATTTGTTTTGAGGCAATTTTTCGAGCTAGCGATTTCTGAAGCGTATCTAGGATTTGTGCATAATGTAGGGCATGGCCTATGTTGCACTATAAAAAAATTGGAAGAGCAAGATGGTTTAGTAATTATTGACATGTTCCAAATAATGAAAAACATGATAGAAAAAATGAAGCAACAACAAATAGAGGAGTACTATGGATTTGTAGCCGAAAATGTATGCAGCAAATGTGATAATGATATAGAAGTAAATTTGTTCAAAAAAAGAGCCAACAGTGTTCTTTCATCTATAATAGATTACATTGGAAAAAGATTTGATTTCGAAAAAAACAAATTTGAAAGGCTTAGCATATTTCATTTAAATACTGATATTTCATTTCATGATTTCAAGGATATATTAACTCTCTTTTCCATCAAAAATGTCGATTTGGATTTTCTTTTTGACGAGTTTCATTCATTGAAAGCCTTTTTAAAAAAACAAGATAAAGATAAGCCTGTTATTGAAAAGTGGAAAGAATTTCTTAACAGTGGCATATACCCAAATTTTGAAAAAATATGCAGTTTCATATTTTCAATACCACATTCAAATGCTGCCTGTGAAAGAATATTTAGTTTAATGGTATTGAGTTGGAGAAAAGAAAGAAATAAGCTTTCTATTCAAACTCTGGAAAGCGAAATAAGAATAAAAACAAATTTTAATTATACGTGTACTGAATTCCACAACTTTTTAAATACTGATGTAGGTAGAAATAAAATCGTTAATATTATTCAAAAAAGTGATAAATATTTGTAAGCATATACATATGTATGTTCATATGAGCTAATAGATTTATTAATATAAAACCTTTTTTTTTTGAGATCTCATTTAATTTTTATTGAAGTTTGTTATGTTTTATTAAATAATTTTTAATTTTTTTTTAAATAAATAAAATAAAAATTTGTCTTTTCTAGTTTGACAAAATGTACTCTTTTCTTGGCATTTGTGCTCTTTTTTTTCTTTAATGTGCTCTTTTTTGCTCTCCAGAATCTGGCTACGCTATGTTTATGTGAAAAAATAACATAGAGGTTTAAAACCATGAAAAAACCAACAAAAGGAAAGCGTGCTAGCAAAAATAAAAAACAATATTTAATAAAATAATTGCACCCGTCATGTTTTTATTTTAATATAATATTTAATACTTGTATATTCATTTCAAAAACCAAAATAATTATGGCGTCGCATTGGTGTTTTGTTTGTACTAGAACACAGAGCCAAATAAATATAGTTGACGGCGGTAGCGGCGAAAACGGCAGCACAAAAAATCAATCGGCGATAGTTGCCATTATTTTTAATATTAATTTTGTATCCAGCAAAAATCTGACAAATTTTTTTTAACAGAAAAAACAGTACAAAACATATCTTATCAATTTATATTTATGATAACAATTAGATGACCAAATATACAAATGCTATGTATGCAATTGCGGTTGTTAAAAAAACATATGTATATGTGCATTAGGGTGACCAAATTTTATATGGGGGAAAAAATGTCGGAATCCTGTTCGTCTGGACCCCACAAAATGATTGCCCTTTCCAGATATTGAGATAGCCAATATTTGAGCTCGATTAAACAACGTTAACCCGTGCCGCTCGTCGATCAAAATTTGAAAAAATCCAAATTTTTGGCCAAAAACCTGACATATGGAGCCATAACTCCAGAGCCGTAAGTAATAGAAACTCGATTAATATCTCAAAAGAAAGCTAATGTTGTTCTTCAAAATTTATATTATATAGATAATTGTTGTTATTTTAAGTCAACCCGAGTTACAACAGCCTTTAGACCCATAAACGTGACCTGGTACCACTAGGATCATACTTAGTATATTTTGTAATAACGTGATAAATTTCCCCTTTTTATGTTGTTGAGTTTAAAGTTTAATAAAAAGGAAGCAATTCTGATAAGTCTAATGACATTTTTTATTTTAAAATATAAAAATCAGGTATATAAGTAAGTATATTACATACAAAACAGACACAGATATGATACAGAGGTAGTACCTACATAAGTTGATAACTTTAAATAGTTGCCTAATCTATTCTTTTTTAAAGTAGGTTTTATAACGTCAGGATATAATGTTCGACATTTGCTTACAACTTGAAGGACATATTGCTTTTAGTCTTTATCTTTTGTCAAAAGGTCGTTAAATCGTTTATTAATTTAACACCACGCTCAGCCATATCATTAACTACTTTTAAAGTTTTGACAATTTTCAAACCTTCTTGGAAGTCATTATTTGGAGGTCACGTGTTTGGATGTTGTCTTAAGAAATCAGTTTTTATATTAAATTGGTCAAAGAATGTAAATGTTTCTTTGGTAAGTAAATTTACCAACCCTCCATCAACTACATACCTCTTTTAATTTGTCTTTCCTTACTTTTGGATTTACAACGTGCTCTGATGGTTCATCTACGGTACTGAGCAATTTATTAGCCATTATCAACTTTTCATCATCGGTTATAGTGGGATCAAAAAACGATAAACCCACCAACTTTGCATTCAAATATCATAAATGGTTCGAAAATTCGGTCTGGGCTATTTTTTCAATGTCGTTGTCATATTCTTTATGGTCTAATAGACTACGAAAAATGACGAGGTATTGCTTTGGTGTAAGATGAGCTTTTGGAGCATTGAACCAAGCCTTACAATAAATTTTAACTAGAAAAACAGGAATGGCACACACGGAACTTTCTTCTTCCTTAGACATCTTAAACTGACGACGGAAACTGAACATTTTTAAGCAGTAAATAGCCTTTGCCATCCACCTAGCATGATGATGGAGTTCTAAAACCCACAACATTGCTATCTAGTGATGATGAGAACATTTGCAATTACTCCTAAAGTTAGCTGCTTTTGTATTTGATTTTCACTGATACCTGTGTCGTTTGCTCCTTTGTCTATCTTGGGCCACGCAGTGAAGAACCTCTTGAATTAGTCTGGATGAGGTCCAGTGGTTGACTCCATTTTTGTGTCGAATACGCCTCTTAACAGAATATCTAATATATGGTGACGGCCAGCTAGGTATAACAATACTCTTCCTAACGTTTTCTCCAATATTAAGCATGCTCCTTTGAGTCTTCCGGTGTTGGCTGCTGTAGTGTCGAAGCACATCGCTTTCACGGTACTGAGAAGACGCCATTTATGCAGGCATTCACATACGGCTTCCTCCTTTCCAGAGCTGTTTGCTGCTACAGGAACTCCCAGCCGGTGTTCCTTTTCGCCTAATACTATATAGTTATAAAAACGACAACACCACACACACTTGCGAAATTAAAAAAAAGCGTTAAAATATCTTCACTGGATAATTGTTCAACCTAACCAGCTCAAACGTGTAGGATGACTTTCGAAATAAAACGACTTTATTCAGTTTTAATAACCATACTGACCTCTTTTTAAATTTCTTTTTTTTATACACATTGTTTCCCTATTCTAAAAGCGTACAAAAGCAGAATTCCTACTTACTAAAAGACGTTACATAAATAATATCTAAATTTTTTCAGATGTTCCGTCCGAAACTGAGATTGAACCGCGGACCTCGTGGTTGATAGGCGGATGTATTACCCATCAAATTGAGTTCCAAAATACTTTTTAACAAAAAATGGTTACTTCGAGACAAATTATGTAAAAATCTCAGAATAATCCCAAACAGGCTCCTGCTGGATTCAAGTCACATTTTTGGACCTAAAGTCTGTTGTAACTCGGGTTAACTTAAAATAACAACAATTATGTATATAATATAAATTTTTAAGAACAACATTAGCTTTCTTTTGAGAAATTAATCGTGTTTCTCTTACTTACGGTTCTGGAGTTATGGCTCCATGTCAGGTTTTTGGCCAAAAATTTGGATTTTTTCAAACTTTGATCTACGAGCGGCACGGGTTAACGTCGTTTAATCGAGCTCAAATTCGGCTATCTCAATATCTGGAAAGGGCAATCGTTTTGTGGGGTCCAGACGAACAAAATTCCGACATCGGTTTTTTTTTGGTCACATTAATGTATGTACATACATACACATTTCATATTGAAAACGATTTACATACCTACAACTAAAAGCTTTTTCCAAAAAAAATTGGTTTCAAGTATTAAGTATGTACATACATATGTAGAGGGTGTCCGCCAGTTCATATTTCTCCATAATAAATTTGCCACGTCTCTACTTCACGATTGCCAAATATGAACTGTCAAGACTAATGATTCCCAAAATGGCGGCAAAACAAAGTCGTATACCTTCCCGGCGGACGCCCTGTATATATGTTTATGCAACACAAAGTAATTTAAATTTTTCTTGTATGTACATATATTTATACATTTAGGTAATTTGTAAATACTTTGAGTATCACGAGCGAAAAGCAACAATTATCGCAACTTTTTTATGAACAAGTTCTTAGTGTGCGACTATACTTTTAGGTACATAAAAATCGTCCCTTAATTTATCATCATTTCATGTACGCTAATAAATTAATGCAGGCAAAAAAGTCCACATTACAAGTCGGTGTTGATTTAATTTATTTTTCGATTTGAAAGTGATATACATAAACGCATGTATTTGCGAATGTCTAAAACTTAAAGTGGTATCAACGAAATACATATTTGTTTGTTATATTATTATCATTTTATTAATATCTTAAAAAGTATCAGTAAAATTCGAAGCAGTTAAAAAAAATATATGGCGTGTAATCCGCTTCCTTTAATCTGTTGGCTTCGTACTCTTGCTTTGACATTTTGACATAAAATTTCAATAATATACAAGCAAAAGTTGGAATGAAACAATTTTTTCAAAACATGGACCAGAATCGCAAATAGTTAAATCGTGATATGATAATGCGAAAAGTTCTCATGAAAACGAAAATGATAAAAAACTTTTCGTTTCTCTGTTTCACAGAACCAGAATTGACCCCCAGGAATGGTTGGGTTTTACTGAAATTAGTTACAGCCTGTTTCTAGAACACGAATTTGAATTTGACATTCGTCTTTTTATATGTGAAACAACAACAAAAACACTCAAATTTGTTAGTGTTTCTCATATAAAGGCTGTGTTTGAAACGGTAGCAAAGTTCTCTTGTTAGTAAAATTTTGACAGTCTTGAGGTGAATAAAATTTCACTAGCCTTAAGCATTAAACACATAGACGACAGCAAGCAGCAGGCAGCAAGTTGTCAAAATTAGAATACACACGTTTATATGGAAACGATTATTTTAAAGGCAGCACAGCAAAACCCCAGACAAAAACCTTTGCTGCTGCTGCCCAACTTAGAATAATTTCTATTTTTTGAGGCAGCAAAAACTGATTAGTGATGCCAATACAATATGAAATGTTAAATAATAAACGACATAAAAAATATTTTTATTACAAAGAAAAAAATTTATTTATTAATAAAGATAATAACAATTAAAAACTTTTCACATTACAAGTCGGTATTTATTTAATTAAATTTAAGATTTTAAAGTTATGATTGGTGTCTCACAAGGATCAATATGCATTGTTATTTAAAATACATGTATTATGTGATGGGAAATGCAATGAAGTGGCTGAATGAATAACTAACTACGTTATGTCTTATAAGAAATATGCAAATGTGTGATGCACCAAAATATCTTTCTTATCAGGGGATTTTTATGGGAGATAGGCAGCCGTACCAGTTGATAAATACACAGCATTTCAGAATTCATCGGGCAACATAAACGGCGATGCAAAAATCATTATTTTCCAATTATTGCCAAAAAATTTTAGATTAGACCAAAATTTTAATTTTTTGTAAAGAGTGTGTGTACAATTAGCAAAAAGTATATTTTGTTAATGAGTTTTGAAAAGTTTTTTAATATAAACAAATTAAAATAAAAACCGAATATATATAAATTTCAAACAAGCGATTTTATTTTTGCGGTTTCGTACACTTGCAAGTGGTATCACTGAAATATTTATTTCAACAACAAACACATGTTCATTATTTTATTTGTTTTTTTATTGTTTTGCTGTTGCTGTCTTCAAAATATTTAAGTAGCCAACAGCATGGCAGCAAATACTGTCGGCAGCATTTGCTGCTTGCTGCCTTGCTGCTTGCTGTCGTCTATGTGTTTAATGCTTTAGGGGCTAGTAAAATTTTTGACATAAGCATAGAAATATTTGACAATGGAAGAAAAACAGAACAAAGTAAAACAAATATAAAGTAATTATTAAGAGATTGCATAAAAGTAAAGAAATATACAAAGTTTACTAAAATTATTAAAAAAAACGTAAATGGAAGGAGAAACCGTAAAATAAAAATAATAAAGTAAAATAAAAACTAAAACATCAAATAAATGCGATCTTCTGATCTTTGGAATGAGTTGTTTAATATACATTGTTAATTTATTCATTTTTATATAATTTTTTAATTAACAAATTTAATAACAACAAGAGTTCGTGTTCTAGAAACAGGCTGTTAGTGTTTCTCATATAAAGGCTGTGTTTGAATCGGTAGCAAAGTTCTCTTGTGAGTAAAATTTTGACATTTTTGAGGTGAATAAAATTTCACTAGCCTTAAGGAAATATTTGACAATTTAAGAAAAACAGAATAAACTAAAGCAAATATAAAATAATTATTAAAATATTGCAGAAAAGTAAAGAAATATACAAAGTTTAGTAAAATTATTAAAAAAAAACTAAAATTGAAGGGGAACCCGTAAAATAAAAATAATAAAGTAAAATAAATACTAAAACATCAAATAAATGCGATCTTTATATACTTTGTTAACTTATTCATTTTTATATAATTTTTTAATTAATTAATTAAACAAATTTAATAACAAAAAGAGTATTTTTAATAATAAATGTCAAAATTGTATGCTGTGAAAAAAGTTTTCATTTCACACAGCAGAAAGAGAAAAATTTTTACCACAGAAAACACAGCCAAAAAGACGAACGTCAAAAACCTGCAGCGTTACCACAGAAGACATTTTTTTCCTAACAAAAATTTTCAAAAAACCTCCCAAAATCCTCTGCAGGCTATCAAAGCTCAATAATATAAAAAATTATAAAATAGTAATTTCAGTATCAGCTCTTAATAAAATTTTAACCAATATCGCCAACCATAACATTAGCCCCATCTGTAGCCAGAGTCTGGATAACATTCAGCAGTTAATTCATTAACATAAACGTTAGGTTGTAGGTAATGCAAAAAATATTTTTTGAGTCAATTCAGTACGCCATACTTGCTTTTAATACTTGCTTCGTTTTTTCCTTGGTATTTATTTTTACCATAGCATTTTTATGATTTTTAAGATTTTAAATGCTTTTAGACCACACAACCCAATATAGAACAACCATCGTTTTCCTGGAGCCAGTCAAAAACAATTAGCCCCTCGGATCTAAATTTTATTTTGTTAAATTCTTGTTTTCATCACTGAAAGTAGAATATTATATAGAAACTTTTAGAAAGAAACTGTAATAGTTTGTTTCTACCTGGTTGTAGAAATATCGTCCTCTAAATTTTCAGTTTCGTTCGACTTCTGTGTTTTTGATAAAAATCTGCAATTTATGTTTGCATGTACTTAGATATATTTTGAATATACATAGATATTTATTAATAAAACACGTCTTTACTTTTCCATTTTTTTCTATTTTAAATTTCATTACATTGTTTTTTTTCTTTAACAGAGATTATTAAGATCATATTACAAATTAATTGCATTTAGAGGTAGATGTACCTTACGTCGTTAACAGCGGTTACAATCTACAGTGCAACTATCAACGAATCTAAAATTTAACAATTGCTCAACTTCTATACGTTAAATAATTTGCCAATTTTGCCAGTAATTTGCTTTCTGAATTCAGTATTTTAATTTTTTTTGACAATTGGCACAAATCATGGTATGTAGAGGAATAAACCTCAAATCATCCCTATGTAGTAGAACAGAGATGTTTTATACATAGCTGCCCTACTTGTAAAAGTGTTTAAACAGTATTAACAGTAATGCAAATTGTTTACTCGAAAAAGTTCTTTTTTTACTCAAAATTTAAAAATAGTGTTTTTAACATTAAAAATCGACCAAAACCAAAAAATGTCTATAATAAAAATATCGTTGGTCTCAGGTAGAAAGGCCCCAACTCAAATAATTTAAAATTTACAAGAGGAGGTAAAAATACAACAGATACTGTAATTATTAATATACAACTTTTTATTAAATGCTGAACAATTGCTTGTAATACCGTTATTTTTAATAATATTGTAAACATTCTTTGTGAGGAGCGGCATATTTATAAAAAGCATTGGATTCACTAAAAAAAGTAAGTTTTGAAAAAATGCGAGTTAGGGCCTTTCTACCTGAGACCAACGATATACTGACTTACTATTGACATTGTCAACAGTACTACAGACCAATTATACCCCAGACAATGCTTTTTACTATAGACATTTTACATGTGCTTGTCATTGCAAATCAGTTGTGTCACTAGAACTATTGAATATATGGTTCTTGTTAGACCAGTAATTTTCTAGTGACTTCTGAACTATTGAATTGGTAGTTCTTGTTAGACCAGTAATTCACTAATGACATTGAAACTATTAAGTTAGTGGTTCTTTTCAGACCCGCAATTCACTGGAAAAAAACATTAATATAGATATACTTTTACTAAATATTTTATTAAAAAAATTCGTTAGATTAGGGGCGTAATTTCTTCAAGGCTGGCTAAACCTTTGTGCATTTGTATATATATATATATACATATATATATATATATATATATATATATATATATATATATATATATATATATATATATATGTATTTATGTATTCATATACAGTTGTTTTCGGTTAATTGAGCCCCGCTTTATTGAGTTTCCCGCTTAATTGTACTAAAAATCATGAAACGAAATCATTCCGTATCATATACCGAGTATCGCTTAATTGAGTTTCCCGTTTAATTGCACCAAAAATCGTGCATTTTTAGAGACTCAATTAAGCGGAAATAACTGTACATATATTTTTTTTCCTATTCTGTTTCTTCTTGGCTTGATCCCCTTTTAATTTTCTCGCGTCTAGATTGCTTAAGTTTTTTTTTTTCTGTCTCTGAAATCGTTTTATCGGCAGTGTCGATATAACTCGATATAGCATCTAGGAATTGAAAATATAGGAATTATTAAACAAAAAGTTCAGATGTACTACATCGACCGGTGTCAATGCAAATTTTGAACGAAATCGCTGCTTTACATTCTTTGCAATACATATTGACAAACTTCACAAAAATTTATTTGTCTTGTTTTCAGTGTTGCCACAACTAATATTTTTTTTTGTAATAAAAAAAGTAATAATACTATGTAATTATAAAATTTCCATTATTTTAATAACTATTTGATACTTGTTAAAATATACTCATCAGCATTACATTTATGACTTATACAACTTTACTATTTATTTTTGTGAGGTTACCAAACTTCTAAGCTACTTTTTAAAAAATTTAAAATTTAAGCAAGTAAGTGTGCAGAAAAAGTATTGACGTCACTACCAAAGCAGGCGACAACTATGGTGACTTTGAGACCTTTGACACCATTCTTCCCTCTACGCATGAGCATTTTTTATACCGGAATCGGTTTAATTTTGTTGGCTTAAATCTCTTTGTATGCCTCTATTGTACAGTGTGTATAATATATGTATACAACTATTTCGTGTTTTTCACAAACGAAAGCAAAAAGCTAAGTGACTCATTTTGATATTTGCCTTCTCTTTATTCGACATTGTGAAATTGGTTTTTGTATGAAATTCATTACTGTTTTCTCTTTTCTTTTTATTATTCGTTTTGTTCGCACACAATTTTGATGTAGAGAAACCAATTAAGTAGTTTAATGAAAATGAATATAATTTAATTAAAACTATCTAATATTTGGTGACATTGCCGTGTGCTTTATTAGTGCTGCTATTTGCCTGGGCATGCTTTCTATACAAAGTATGTCACTTTCTTGTATATTTTGATTGTGATGCCAAACATTGATAAGCTTTTCTATGAGTTTTACTTTGGTTGTTATAATTTCCTTCGCTATTTCCGTCTTTGTACTCTCCCATAGATTTTCAAAGGGGTTCATATCAGAAAAATTTCAAGGGCAAGGTAAAACTGGAATGTTGTTGTCTTCTAAAACTTAGTAATACTTCTAGCTTTATGACACGTTGCCGAATCATGCATAAAAACAAGCTCTTCTCCCTCTAGAAAACATTCTCTAACAGTTGTAAGACTTGCCTGTACTGATCTTGTTTCATGGTTCCTTCCACGATGTAGAGGCGGCCAACCACTTTAGCGTTTATAACAGACCACTCCATTACTTTAACATGGTGTTTTATTTTCATAACGATGCAATCGGGATGATATTTTTCATTTGAGCGTCACCTGGCAAAGCCTCTTATCTGCTAGAGTTTGACTCTTCTGAAAAACAAACCAAAAAAATCAAAATTGGTTTCACAATTTGAAAAAGTATTTATTGTATATATTGTTACAAAAAGGAAAAACTAATACAAACTTACCTTATTCCAAACTTCAACAGTCATCTGGCGGTGCTCTTGTGCCCAAGACAATCGTTTTTTTTTCATTGCCTCTGTCAAACGCGGCTTTTTAACAGGACGGTGACCTGTCAGACCTTCCTCTGCCAAATCTCTCTGAACAGTTCTTTTGGAAACTGGCATACCAGGTTCTTGGATCAATTGTGTTAACATGGCAGCATTTTTTTCGTTATTTAAGCAGATATCACCGATTTGTCTGTCTGTACGTGGTGTACTAACACGCCTTCTTCCACTATTACCTTTCCTCTTTAAAGAAAGAGGGTGGTTTTGGTCAAAATTTGTTTTTGTTTTAATAACAACAGCTTTAGAAACTTCTGCAATTTCTATCTTTCTCTGAGAGTGCTTTGTATGCTAGAGAAAAGAGTTCTAATTTCAGATTTCCAGGAGACAAATCAAATTAGTAATATAAATTTATTCTAACAAAATTATGCTTCAAAAATATTATAGTACTTACCTTTTAATAATATTCACTGAAAAAATAAAACAACAAGTGTGGTAAACCTGAAATTCGTCTTTATTTGTTTCTCACACTAAACACTCTGCGGGACTTCTCCAATTTAAAATGTAGCAAAAATTAAAAAGAACACTAAACTCCCGTTATAACAATTTAAAACAAAATCAGCTCCGACAAAAATAAAAATTTCCGGCAATACAATTTTCACTTAAAACAGCAATTAAGTAGTGCAGCCAAAGCTAAATAACGATAAAGTAATTGACTGTCCCTAATAATTTAGCAACCATTAATAAAACAGGCATGTGTTGATTTGTGGTACGAATTAAAGATGAGCAGCATCCAAACGTTCACTGGTTAAAGTAATACATATATACATTAGGGTGCACTAAAAATTCAACTTTAGATTTTCAATAGTTTTCGCATGGAATATCAATCCAGTTGATATAAAACGGCTATGGTCAAAATTTGAGCTAAGCCGGACAACTTTAAGCCGTGCCCCAAAGAGTTCAAGGGCCAAAATATGGTATATTGTGTAATTTTGTAGGCATTTTTATTGTTAATTTTATAAACAATTACAATATTTCCTTCTAATGTGGTTAAGAATGTTTCATAATATTTTTGTTGTTGAAAAATTAACCCGTCTGTGCCCTGAGGGCCTAAATGACCCTTTTAAAATTTAAAAATTACACAATTTTTTATTTGTTAAATATTTTATGGACAATGTAACGGCGGCAAGAAAAAAATATATATATATATAATGTAATTTTTTCTGTAAGTGGTTAGTCTATCTAGACCACTGTACTAATTTTAAAATTGAGTGAGATTTTTTTTATTCTTTTATGTTGTTATCATAAGTGATGAGAGCCCAAATCAAAATTGGTTGATGTCTGGGATGTAGGGATATTTTTTTTTGAAAATTATACCTATGAGGGAAAAAGGGATAGATTGAATAGAAAAATTTTTACTTACCCCCCACTAATATATGCATACATATAGGTATGGCATTTTTTTTAAATACCGTTTAATTTTAATTACGACTTAAATTAATTTTGCTGGCATTGTAAAACTTTGAGAGGTTTGCTTTTGGGCTTTTTGCTAGTGACAGTCAAGAAAGAAGGTTGAAACATTATTGAAGTCAGTGATATATAGAGAAAAAGAAATTCAAGACCACGTGAAAGAATTAAAAGTTAATTTTATAAAGTTTTACTCGAAGTGTGGTAAATTGTTTTTGGACTCCAACGACGCAGAAAATTAATTCCTGTATCATCAAAGCACGCTTGGGAAGATTGTCGTCTCAAGGGCGATTTTTGTGCATAATTTTGCAATTTTTTTTATATCATCAAAGTGGTCTGAGAGAAGGAAGGATTCTGGCTTGGTCGTGTGCGAAACCCTGTACTTTCTTGAAGGAGACTGTCGAGTCATGCACCCATATTAGGATTTAAGAATATAATTATATGTGAAAGCGAAAAATTAAAAAGAGCCCAGGGAGTAGAAAAAAAAAATTTTAAGAAATTATTTTGTTTTGTACTAAAATCAATTTTTTTACTCAATTATGGCATTTGTATAATTTTAAAGGCTGATTTCATTTAGAATTTGAATCCTGAAAGGAAGAACATCATCATAAATCTGGAGGACTGGCCAGCTGAAAGAGTTATGCATGAGTGAGTACTAATAATTAACTTTACGTATTTTAATTCACAAATTAGTTTTTTTTATTTATATAAATACCATAAAAAGAGAAGACTAGAAATTTTTTATACATTTAATAGACTAAAACTACTTTAACTATAAGATTTTTGCCTTGTGCAGAAATTCAAATAAATAAATTCAAATTCAATTCAATAAAATCATAAGCAATAGTTTAAACAATATTTTTGCAAAGTAAATTCTTTAACTACTCCCCACTCTTCTTAATATTGCTTACTTGCAAATATACCCATATGCTCATATTCAGAGTTAAAAATTTTTGTCATTAATTCATAAAATATTATAAATAGTATAAATAAGCATGAATGAATTGTTTTTAAAATTACAATATTGAACTCCATTGATAAAAGTAAATTATAAGAGAAAAGGAAAAAGAGAGTGAAAATCGTAGAAAAGTACTAGCACTAAAATAATAATTATAATTATTAAATCAGTTTCGGATTTATTAGACCACCTACGTACATATGTACACTTATATGATTATGATAAATTTTTTTTAAGAAGTCACACTAAAAGAGAAAAGAGAACGAAATAATAATTATATCAAGAAGGTTTTTTTTGTTTTGTTTGTGAATACTTGTTGTTTTTATAATATATTTAAAAGTATTTCTTTGCTTTCTTTTAATTATCAATGAAAGCAGTAAAGTTAATATTTCAATAAAGCAATTTGTTATTGTTATGATGTGTAACTAAATTTTTGTTTTTATCTTCGATGTAAATACCCCTGGTCATAATTGTTGTTGGGATTCTATTGACATGCAATTTTTAGGTATATAGAATCAAAGGTAGGGAGGGTATTTAATACTGGGTGCGCAACATCTGGCCCCAGGACTAAATATATTCGTCATCTAGAAATCTCTACAGTAGTAATAGTAGTTGCAATAGTTTCTTTTTGTTGTTATTTAATTATGTTTAATGGCACGTAGATTTTTGTTTACGGTTGTGAAAAAGGGATTGCACGAACTCTCTCCGGTTGCCGACGAGCTAGACCAAACCAGTACGTGCCGAATGCAATCCAATGATTCATGATAGCTGAGTCATCCGTAACAAATGGCGCCCAACGTGGGGCCCAACAAAATTTGTTTTTCAATCTTATAGTGTTGATATTGATAATAGAGCGTTATGATCTTGCTTGAGCCCCACAAGAAAAAAAAAAAAAAGAAAAAAAAAATTTTTTTTATCCTCGTTGTAGGTGTTTATTAGACAATAGTTATTCGACCTTCTGGAATTGCTGGGATAATTGCTGCGCTTTTATCCAGACCGTTTGATTGGATTTATTTTATAGTGGACATCTACTTCTGCAAATTATTTTCTGTACAAGTGTTGTTTTTTTCTATACAAAATTTTAAGCTTTAGGGTGAGTTAAGTTGTTTCTATCTGGAGATGCAGGGTTGAGATATTCTTTTGACTTTTGACCGTGGGACATAACTTGGCTCTCGTGGAGCTTTTAATTCTTTTTTTTTGAGTCTAGGTGACGACTAGATAAATTGAAGGATCAGGTGGTAGAAGTGTCGAAGTTTAAACGTATTATATTTTTTTGTTGATATATTTTTTTTGTAAGTGGAGATAGAATCTTTTCTTATTATATATTTATTAAGATATTATGGCCGTCAAACATAGTGGGGATTATTTGCCTCCAATGGCGGAAAGTTTAGGAAGCTGTTCAGTATGTTTTAGTTCGCTAAAGGATGCCATAGATGTAGTGAGAACTGTTTGCCAACATTATTTTCATAAAAAGTGTTTGAATGAATGGATAAGGACTTCCCCTACATGTCCTCAATGTCGTCTTTCGTGTTCAGGGAATAATTTAACTGAGGTACGAAACGAAACAGTTAATGATGTTAACAAACAACCAATATCGACAGGAGCAGTACCTAGAGTAGTACAGTCTAAGCGAACTACTAGGTCTTCAAAGAAGACGCAGAATCCGTTAGATTGGACTCTAAATGGACAAAATTCTCCATCTCTAGCAGCTTTGCCTAGTGCACCTATTAATTCAGATAATCAGAACATAGATACAAAACTGGCTAATATTGAAGAAAAATTTAATTCAAATTTTGTTGATATTCAAACTGCTTTGACAGAATTGGCCGGAAAAATTTCAAGGCTATCAGAACAGAGAGAACCTGAATGGCCAAGGGAGGAGTTTCCAACCTTGCGCCCTAACAATTCGAATACACAAAATTCTATAAATGTGGGCGCGAACAGAGGCGCTACTAACACAATACCTATGAACGTTCATAGGACGCAAAGCTTTCATCCTAGTTATCAAGCCCCTTATAATTTTCAACGACATTCTGAAGTCTCGGCTGTAGTTCAGAATAGTGGCAGAATAGCTCAGATCATTCAGAGTTGGAATATTTCCTTTAGTGGTTGTTCTGCAAGAATGTCAGTTGATAAATTTATTTATATAGTAAATTCCCTTACTAACAGTAGCTTAGCAGGAGATTTTGAAACGCTTTGTAATCATATACACATTCTCTTTACGGGAAGATGTCTCGATTGGTATTGGCGGTTTACACGTAATGTTAATTATGTGACCTGGGAGGCTTTATGTGAAGCTCTTAGATTTCATTTTCAGGACCATCTTTCCGATGGTGATATAATGGAACTTATTCGTGATAGAAAACAAAAGGAAAATGAGAATTTTGAAGAATTTTACAACGATGTACACTTCCTTTGTGATAGATTGAGATACCCTCTTCAGGACCGGGAATTATTGGAGATATTACGCAGAAACCTTAGGTCGAACATACGAAAGGAATTATTTTACCAGGATATAACTTCAGTATCACATTTACGGCACTTAATACTTCGCCGTGAAGCTTTATTAGAGGATATGGAAAAACCGATCATAAAATCTTCTAGAAGGGCGATTAGTGGATTGGAAGTGGGTAGTAGTCAGCATAGCCAGTTGATAAATTCTGAAATTTGTGAAATGGATAGGATTAAGTGTTGGAACTGTCGCAAATTAGGACACAGATATGTAGATTGTTTGGAAGAACGTCAGATATTTTGCTATGGATGCGGGGCGGAAAATATTCTGAAGCCGAACTGCGATTTTTGTCAGAACCGGGAAAACTTGAAGAAGGGGGTACAAGACACAAGACGCTTGTATCCCAAGAAAGATTAAATCTAGAAAATTCTCCCACTAAAACCTCACGTTCAACCCAAACTGACTATTTATTAATTATGAAGGACAATTTTGAAAACTCGGACGAGGGGCCATCGCATCATGTTTACAAAATAATTCCCTATCATCAACGTCTTGAAAATTACCACAAAATTAGGACTAGAATTTTTTGTGATAGTATTAAGTGGGGGGAGCGGAAACGGAAATTCAATTCAAGAAGGCTGAGATCAGGTTTACGAATGAAAAGTTTTTGGAGTAGGGTTCGGGTTAACCGAAAATGTTTTAGGAAATCCGTAGGAGCTCTAAATCAGATAGAAGCAGATCGTCGACCTTACATTAGGGTAACTATATTGGGTAAGGAAGTTTATGCCTTATTAGATTCGGGTGCTTCGATAACATGTCTAGGAAATCAGGCGGCAAAGGAAATTTTGGAAAGTGGTGAAAATTTAAGGAAAATAAACGAATTTGTTAAAACCGCAGGAGGGCGCAAACTTAGAATCTTAGGATACGTAGAAGGCGAAGTAAGTTTCAGAGGTAGGACAGCGAAAATGAGGATTTATGTAATACCCGGATTGTGTCAAAATTATTATCTGGGGGCAGACTTCTTTGAGAAATTTGGACTTTTGGAGAGGATACTAGAGTCATTCTCGGCTGATGAGGATGACTTGGAGAATTCATCGGAAATGCATACACTGAATCCTTTAGAAAAAAATCGGTTGAAGGCAATTATTGATTTAATTCCCTTATTTGAGAGGGAAGGTTTAGGACGTACTCGTTTATTGCAACACTCAATAGAAATATACAAGGAAGCAAGACCAATAAGACAGAGATATTTTTCGGTCTCCCCGGCGGTAGAAAAGAAACTTCATCTAGAAATAGATCGCATGCTTGAGCTGGGAGTGATAGAGTTAGCACCACCAAATTGTCCTTGGAGCAGTCCTGTGGCTATGGCGGAACGAAATGGTAAGGTCAGGCTATGCCTCGACTAAAGAAAATTGAATAACGTGACTGTTAGGGATGCCTACCCCATGCCGAAGATAGATGGAATACTCAGTCGTCTCCCCAAAACCAAATATATTACCTCCTTAGACCTAAAACACGCATTTTGGCAAATCGAGCTGGAGGAAAAGTCTCGAAATTATACTGCATTTACCGTACCTAATAGACCCTTATATCGTTATGTAGTGATGCCTTTTGGTTTATCTAATGCTCCCATGACAATGTGTCGCTTGATGGATCTGGTTATTCCACCACATCTGCGTAACATGGTTTTCGTCTATTTAGATGATTTATTATTGGTATCGGATACATTTGATAATCATCTTAAATTACTTCTGGAGATTTCTAAACTATTACGAAGTGCAGGTCTTACCGTTAATGTGAATAAATGCAAGTTTTGCATGCGTGAAGTAAACTATTTAGGTTTTGTGATAGGTGACGGGGTGATAAAACCGGATTTATCTAAGATTTCTGCGATATTAGATATCAAACCCCCTAGATCTGTTCGCGAGTTGCGTAGATTTTTAGGTCTTGTCGGTTGGTATCGACGTTTTATCGACAATTATGCAACGCTCACTGCTCCATTGACCGATTTGACGTCGAAATCAAGAAAATTTGTCTGGGATGACAGGGCCCAACTATCTTTCGAGGAAATAAAGAAACGGCTTACGATAGCTCCGGTGTTAACCACACCTGATTTTTCGCGCCCTTTTGTAATACAATGCGATGCTTCTACATCGGGAGTGGGTGGAGTTCTTTCGCAGGAGGACGATCAGGGAATCGAAAGACCTATAGCCTATTTTTCTCATAAACTAAATAGAGCCCAGAGAAATTACTCTATAACTGAGTTAGAATGCCTAGCTGCATTATTATGTATACAGAAATTTCGAGGATATGTCGAAGGTCACCCTTTCAAAATTGTAACGGACCATGCGTCTCTGCGGTGGTTAATGCGTCAAACAGATTTAAATGGTCGACTTGCGCGCTGGTCTCTAAAGTTGCAAGGATTCGAATTTTCAATCGAGCATAGAAAAGGTAGCTTAAATGTTGTTCCTGACGCACTATCTAGGATCGGGGAAGTGAATTCATTGGAAATTGAATCTATGCCGTTAGTTGATTTAAATTCACCTTATTTTCAGTCGGAAAAATATTCTAAACTTTGTAACAGTGTGGCGGCGAATAAGAACAACTTTCCAGATTTAATGGTAGTAGACAGATTTCTGTATAAGAAGGCAGATTTTTCAAAAGGCGACGCATTGTCTGAAGCATTTAGTTGGAAACTCTGGATTCCCGAAGAACTTTCATTAGAGGTAATTAAGAATGCACACTGTCCGCCCTTAGCTAGTCACTGTGGCATTGCGAAGACTTTGGAGAAAATTCGAAGAAATCTATACTGGCCCAGAATGTCGGTGGATGTCAGGAATTTTATTAACCGATGCGAAATTTGCCAAACTTCAAAATCTTCAAACATGATCATGAGACCACCTATGGGGGCACAATCGAAATCTTCACGTCCATTTCAGAGACTGTATATGGACTTAATAGGACCGTATCCCCGTTCAAAAGAAGGTAACACAGGTATTTTAATTGTGTTAGATCATTTCTCAAAGTTTCCCATTTTAAAGCCTCTTCGAAAATTTTCTTCACTTAGTATTGTGAAATTTTTAGAGGATAATGTTTTTACGATTTTTGGCGTTCCAGAGATCGTTATTACTGATAACGGCTCTCAATTCAAGTCTAGAATATTTGAAAGTTTCCTTTTAAAATATGGTGTGTCGCATACATTTACAGCAGTGTATTCTCCACAAGCTAATAGTTCAGAAATAGTAAACAGATCCGTTATAACGGCTATTCGATCATACATTGATAATGACCAGCGGACTTGGGACTCGAACTTGAGTAAAATTTCTGCAGCATTGCGTTGTACTTATCACAGTGCAATTGGCCATTCACCTTATTATGTACTTTTTGGTCAACAGTCTTTGTGGTAAGGATTATGAGCTTCTTAGGAGAATAGGACAATTGGAAGAGGGAGAGCAAATCAACAGAATTGATAAGATCCAATTGATAAGGGATACAGTAGAGGAGTCTTTAAAGGCAGCATATGAATCTGGAAAAAGGCGCTATAATATGCGTTCACGACCTCAGCATATTAAATCAGGTGATATAATATTCCGCAGAAACTTTGTAAGAAGTAGTAAAATGAATGGATTCAACGCTAAATTAGCTCCCAAATTTATTAAGTCGAAGGTACTGCGTAAAATAGGCAATAGTTATTATGAATTACAGGATGTCAACTCGGGCATAAAAGGTATTTATCACGGAAAAGATATTAAGAATAGTACGTGTCGTGAGTAGCTTGATTCTCCAGATAATTTTTCGCGAATACTTGGTTCTTCTTAAATCATCTGTGGTGTAACGGCGGCAAGACAAAAATATATATATATAATGTAATTTTTTCTGTAAGTGGTTAGTCTATCTAGACCACTGTACTAATTTTAAAATTGAGTGAGATTTTTTTTATTCTTTTATGTTGTTATCATAAGTGATGAGAGCCTAAATCAAAATTGGTTGATGTCTGGGATGTAGGGATATTTTTTTTTGAAAATTATACCTATGAGGGAAAAAGGGATAGATTGAATAGAAAAATTTTTACTTACCCCCCACTAATATATGCATACATATAGGTATGGCATTTTTTTTAAATACCGTTTAATTTTAATTACGACTTAAATTAATTTTGCTGGCATTGTAAAACTTTGAGAGGTTTGCTTTTGGGCTTTTTGCTAGTGACAGTCAAGAAAGAAGGTTGAAACATTATTGAAGTCAGTGATATATAGAGAAAAAGAAATTCAAGACCACGTGAAAGAATTAAAAGTTAATTTTATAAGGTTTTACTCGAAGTGTGGTAAATTGTTTTTGGACTCCAACGACGCAGAAAATTAATTCCTGTATCATCAAAGCACGCTTGGGAAGATTGTCGTCTCAAGGGCGATTTTTGTGCATAATTTTGCCATTTTTTTATATCATCAAAGTGGTCTGAGAGAAGGAAGGATTCTGGCTTGGTCGTGTGCGAAACCCTGTACTTTCTTGAAGGAGACTGTCGAGTCATGCACCCATATTAGGATTTAAGAATATAATTATATGTGAAAGCGAAAAATTAAAAAGAGCCCAGGGAGTAGAAAAAAAAAATTTTAAGAAATTATTTTGTTTTGTACTAAAATCAATTTTTTTACTCAATTATGGCATTTGTATAATTTTAAAGGCTGATTTCATTTAGAATTTGAATCCTGAAAGGAAGAACATCATCATAAATCTGGAGGACTGGCCAGCTGAAAGAGTTATGCATGAGTGAGTACTAATAATTAACTTTACGTATTTTAATTCACAAATTAGTTTTTTTTATTTATATAAATACCATAAAAAGAGAAGACTAGAAATTTTTTATACATTTAATAGACTAAAACTACTTTAACTATAAGATTTTTGCCTTATGCAGAAATTCAAATAAATAAATTCAAATTCAATTCAATAAAATCATAAGCAATAGTTTAAACAATATTTTTGCAAAGTAAATTCTTTAACTACTCCCCACTCTTCTTAATATTGCTTACTTGCAAATATACCCATATGCTCATATTCAGAGTTAAAAATTTTTGTCATTAATTCATAAAATATTATAAATAGTATAAATAAGCATGAATGAATTGTTTTTAAAATTACAATATTGAACTCCATTGATAAAAGTAAATTATAAGAGAAAAGGAAAAAGAGAGTGAAAATCGTAGAAAAGTACTAGCACTAAAATAATAATTATAATTATTAAATCAGTTTCGGATTTATTAGACCACCTACGTACATATGTACACTTATATGATTATGATAAATTTTTTTTAAGAAGTCACACTAAAAGAGAAAAGAGAACGAAATAATAATTATATCAAGAAGGTTTTTTTTGTTTTGTTTGTGAATACTTGTTGTTTTTATAATATATTTAAAAGTATTTCTTTGCTTTCTTTTAATTATCAATGAAAGCAGTAAAGTTAATATTTCAATAAAGCAATTTGTTATTGTTATGATGTGTAACTAAATTTTAGTTTTTATCTTCGATGTAAATACCCCTGGTCATAATTGTTGTTGGGATTCTATTGACATGCAATTTTTAGGTATATAGAATCAAAGGTAGGGAGGGTATTTAATACTGGGTGCGCAACATCTGGCCCCAGGACTAAATATATTCGTCATCTAGAAATCTCTACAATAGTAATAGTAGTTGCAATAGTTTCTTTTTGTTGTTATTTAATTATGTTTAATGGCACGTAGATTTTTGTTTCCGGTTGTGAAAAAGGGATTGCACGAACTCTCTCCGGTTGCCGACGAGCTAGACCAAACCAGTACGTGCCGAATGCAATCCAATGATTCATGATAGCTGAGTCATCCGTAACAACAAATTAAAATAAACATTAACTTTTGATATTACCGCCCTTTTACTGGGGGGTAGGATGATATGGATTGCTTAAGGCCGTTCAAAACTACCCTAAATTTATTACTTACAAATCGATGGCTTAATATAGAAATGTCGTATCTCGAATTTCCAGTGCTTTACAGGAGAAGGAAAACCTAAATCTAAAAAAATAGTTATAAACAAAGTGTAAATTAATTCAATTAAAAAAAGATTTTTTAATTTTCTGTTCATTTTAAGGAGAAAATTAACTTAGGGCTTTTTGGTATTCAAATTGTTTAATATTAATGTAGAGTTATGGCTTCTTTTTATTAGTTCAAAGTTGGGAAAAAAAGATAATAATAAACATCACATAAAAAAATATTAATCCATGTAATAAACAAGGCCACTGCGGCAAAGAATGCCGCCTACAGAAGAACGTTGCAGTCCACCACTACAAGAGCAACTGTGGAGGTGTACAGTGAGAAGAGGAGGGAAGAGAGACGCCTATTTAGAAGAAAGAAACGGGATCAAGAAAGGCGTGATCGTGAGGAAATCGTGATGTGCAGGAGTAGACATGATGCTCGAAATTTTTATAAAAAGATAAGGCGTCTTACTACTGGTTTTAAACCCGAAGCAATCTCCTGCAGAGACGAACATGGTAATCTGGTTACAGATGCACAAGGGACACTGAGATTATGGAGACAGCATTTTTCTAATCTACTGCAAGGTAATGACGACACAAATTCCGCCTCTAGAGATGCTGTGCAGCTCCCAATCAATGATGACGACGTTGAGATCCTGTCGCCCAGCTATGAAGAGATCAATATTGCCATACAGAGACTAAGAAGCAACAAAGCGGCCGGACCGGATGGTCTGCCCGCTGAACTCTTCATGTATGGAGGCGATGAGCTGGTTAGGTGCATGCACCAACTCATTTGCAGAATATGGCTGGAGGAAAGTATGCCCAATGATTGGAATCTCAGTGCCCTCTGTCCCATCCTGAAAAAGGGAGACCCCACGATATGCACCAACTACAGGGGTATAAGACGTCTCTCTATCGCCTATAAGGTTCTTATGAGCGTATTGTGGGGACGACTGAAGCCATTCGCCATCTCACTGATTGGACCTTATCAGTGCGGCTTCAGACCTGGTAAGTCCACCATTGACCAGATATTCACACTGCGCCAAATCCTGGAGAAGACCCATGAAAGTCAAGTTGACACACACCACCTTTTTGTCGGCTATAAGGCAGCGTTCGATAGCCCGATAAGAGATCGCGTATATGCCGCAATGTCTGAGCTCGGTATTCCTGCAAAATTGATAAGACTGTGCAGAACGACGTTGAGCAATTCCCGCAGCTCCGTCAAGGTAGGAAAAGACCTCTCCGAACCATTTAATACCGTGCGAGGTTTCAGACAGGGCGATCCCTTATATTGCGACCTCTTCAATTTCGTCATGGAGAGTGTTTTGCGAAAGGCGGGTGTACATCGAAATGGCACTATATTTAACAAAAGTGTCCAGCTCCTTGCGTATGCAGACGACATAGACATCATTGGGAATACCAAGATGTCACCGCAGCCTTTAATGCTATTGAACGGGAGTCTGCAAAAATGGGTCTGGCGGTAAATGAGAGCAAGACGAAGTACATGTTGTCGACGAGTAGGGATGTTGAACGTATCGGCTCCCAGGTTACAGCCGGCAACTATACATTCGATGTGGTTAAGGAGTTCATCTACCTTGGCACCGCCATTACCAGCAAGAATGACGTCAGTCTGGAGATCAAACGAAGAACCACACTGGCCAACATGTGCTACTACGGTCTTAGTAGGCAGTTTAGTAATAGAGACCTCTCTCGTGCGACGAAATTAACACTCTATAAGTCGCTTATTCTTCCGGTGCTTCTCTATGGTGCGGAAGCATGGACGCTGTCTTGTGCCGATGCAGCGGTCTTGGGAGTATTTGAGAGAAAAGCTCTTCGTAAGATCTTTGGTCCTCTAAGGCATGGCGATGAGTTTCGCATTAGAACCAACCATGAGCTGTATGAGCTCTTCGGCGATGTGGGCGTTGTTCAGCGCATTAACATCCAGCGGCTACGCTGGCTCGGCCATATTGTTCGGATGGATGAATCCGCTCCAGCGAGAAAAGTTTTCGATGCGAAGGTCACTGGACGTCGGCGTAGAGGACGACCGTGTTTACGTTGGAAGGACCAAGTTGATGAAGCCCTGTCGTCAATTGGTGTGACCAACTGGAGAAGGCGCGCGCTTAGCAGAGACGCCTGGAGACTAGTGTTAAGGCAGGCCGAAACCCGTTAATGGGTTTTTATGGCCATCTAAGTAAGTATGTAATAAACAAACTTCAGCCAATTGTTTTATCGTGAGTTATAACTCGATGGCTTAATATAGGAAGGTCGTTAAATTTTGGCTATTTACAGCAGAAGGAAAAAACTCAATAAAAACTGGACTTTTTGAACGAAATTAAAATCTGAATTATATTAATAAAACAATTCATTCTCAAATGAACAAAACAGATTAAATTAAATTAACAAAAAATAAATCTAAATAAGAAATATATGCTATATAAGGCAAATTATCATAAAAGCGGTGGCAATCTTCCGGCAGGAACTTTTTCAAATCTTGCAAATGGTCCCACTTTTAATGTGCTGAAGGCCCGAAGTTCGAGCCCCAGGACAAGTCTGATCAATATTTTTATAATTTAATTTTTGTTTCGTCAGAAACTTTTAATTAGATCAAAGTTAACTGCAATGAATATTTTTGGTAATTAAAGAAGAAATGATGTCCACTTTTTTTTTGATATTGATAATTTTTCTTTATAAAATTGTTCAGGGGAAACATTATTAATTGCAGGTTTTGCTCTCTGTTTGAGCAGCTCATATACGTCTGTAATATTAGTTTTAAAATAAATTAGTCCTGACAAATCATACGCTAGGGCTCGTAGCATATTTACTGTTGGATCGACAATGTTTCTGCCTAAAAATTGGGATTTATTGGTTATAACTATATTTAGAATTTATTTTCTTAAGTAATATTTTAACCTGGTCGAATGGACGTGTATATCTGAGAAATACTTTCAAAATTCAAAAAGTAATCATAATGTAAGTGGTGCTCATGTAAGGGTGCTGGAACTGGAACTGGTGCACTTCAGTTATAATTTAAACAAATTGAGACGGCAAGTTTATTTGTCTTTTATTCATTTTTCTCTCTATTAGGGAATGTGTTGCGTCACATTCCATTTGAGTATGACCGCTTATTAAGTACTTTTGTTCAATCGATATATCAGTTTCTTTTGAAAAAGCGAGCAAAGCATTTGACAAAATAACATTTCGGTTTTGGTAAAAGCAACCATCCGAGTAAATAATTATATGATGAATTTCGGGTGATCGAACATGGAAATTCCTACATACATACATACATATTCCAAAACAAGTTAAAAATTTCTTTTCAAATAACTTCCGTAAACTTTGAACAATTTCTTAATGAACTTTTTTGGCAATATTGTGATGAACAAGACTCTCCAAGTTGCCTAGAAGGCTTTTGACAAAGTACCTTTTTCTATATACCAAAATACTGCTCACCTTCCATTCTTTTTTTTTTTTTATTAATATTTTACTTCCATTCAGATTTGTTCGCCATCTTTTTTCTCTTACAAACATTATTTAAATTTTTCGTATCAAAATTAATAATCGTACTTAAACAATTAATTTTATTTAAACAAATCTCTTTTAATTAAAAAAAAAAGGTTTATATATTTTCTAAACTAAGTAATTCTGACTTACGTGTCACCCTATTTAACAGGATCTAGGGTGCAGACATCATATCTTTGAAATTATTTTATCATCAGTGTTCATGGAACCAAATATAAGTGCTTCTACTGGTCTTGAAATAGTAACATTTAAGAAATTTAACAAACATACATACATACATACATAACTGGCCTTTACAACCCTGTGTCAGGATTACGGCCTAGCTTCTCGCAGCACTCATGTTGTGTGTGTCAGTTTTTATCCATGAGTACCGGGACCTACAGTTTAATGTCGACTCCGAACGACAGACTTGAGAAGCTTGTTCATGGCAATTACTTAGTTATTATCAGAGCTTTTGCCAGAAGACTGCTGAGAGGAAAGAAAATTTTTTTTTATATTTTTTTTTTTTAAGATGTCAGAGCCTGGTGTCGAACCCAGGGCTAATGCCTTAGTAAGCCAACACACTAACCACAAGACCACGGCGACTACAAAAACGACTAAATTTAACAAACATTGACCAAAAATACAGCAGGATGATTTTTTGACTGGATTACCACACCCTAGATTCAATGAAATTTTGGGTGGTGATCGCGCTAATATTTTAAAATTCGCGAACGATAAAATAACGGAAGACTTTCCTCATGACGACTACAAGGAATTTTCGAAATTGGTAATAATACTTTTAGGAGGAATTCCACCTAGGGGAATTAAATTTACAAAACTACTGCACTGCATTTTGCTAAATTGTTGGCCAAGGCCACTTATTGCCTAAAAATTATTATATTTCGAGACCAATTTCTCGAAATAACCGGAGCTGAAATAAATGGTCTGAATAAAGTAGCTGGATTAAGTGTTATTCGATTTTCTGGTTTAAAGCTGATAAAGCACACCAAGCTCCTGTGAATGACATAGAATTTTTAAAGAATTTAGAAAATTTTAATACAACTAACAAACTTATAGCTGAAAAGGCCATATTGAAATTGCTTAACCATCTTTATTGTTTGAATGAAGAATGTGTAGGTTTTGCCTTATTAGACGAAAGAATCGATTTAGCAACTAAAGCCAAACTTGCTACGAAGATGCTTGTAGCAAGTTTGTTTGTCTGAACAAAATCTAGAAGAAGAAGGAGAGGAATATCCAAACAGGAGAACAATAAACTAGCAAATTCAAGGCAATTTCAATTATTCAAAGTAATGACAATTTGTTTTATTAATTTTAATTAAAGATTTGTGTGTTGAAATTTGTTTTTTTTTTTCTTTTTGTTTAACGTTGTATAAATTTATATACAGCAATTTTTAAAAGAAGCAATTTACAAAACTTAAGAACTATTAACAATTAAAGTGTCCCATATTTTATTTTTACGTTTAAATTTTTTTGTTTTTAATATGTAAAAAGTTAATTTTATATGTAAAATATTTATTCAGTGTTTAATTTAATAAAACATTTGACATCGGTGGGCAAAAGGGTTAATGATTTAAAATTATTATATATAATTTGTTAGCATATCCCAAATAATTAAAAAAAGTGCAAAATATTACGGTTTTACAGTACAAAGTATATTAAAATTTAAAACCCACTGGGCACGGAAGGTTTAAAGTTTTAATTTTTTTATAATTATTAATAATTGCACATTGTAAATGAAGTGGGATGATTTTTTATACAAATGTAGGCAAAAACGAACAACTTCTTAAAAAAAACTATTTAAAAATATTGGGCTTAAAAAATCTGATCTTTGACCTCTTTGGAGCAGAGGAAATATTTTTCCGATCTTTCTCAAATTTTTACCATATAGTTTTTACACCAATGGCACAATATTCCGCACGAAAAGCATTAAAATTAAAAACAAAAATTTCGTCCATATAACTTGCTGCACTCTCATGTATATGGATGTGGTATGTACATATATGTATGTCAATTTTGCGACAGTCCTTTGATAACTAGTAACATAATTGTTTTGTAGTCGCCTTGGTCTGGTGGTTAGTGCGTTGGCTTATACCTTTTGCAGTCTTCTGGCAAAAGCTCTGAGAGTGACTGAATTCCATGAACAAGCTTCTAAATTTTGTCGTTCGGAATCCACTTTAAACTGTGTGGATAAAAATTAACACACACAACATGGGAGCTGCGAGGAACTGAGCAACAGGGTTGCAATGGCCAATTATGTATGTACGTAGTGTGTGTATTTAACATAACTGTTTTAAAACGGTACTAGTTGTGACTTTAGCTGCAGGAATATGAAAACTTACACACGTACATTAATCGAGGTCTCTGCAGCAGAGAAATACAGTATTCCCCTCATAATTGCCCCACGCTTAATTGCCTTTTACGCTTATTTACTTCAATTTCTAAATCCCCATATTTTTTCTTATCATTTTCTAATAAAGTTCTACGGTTAATTAACTTTAGGTTAATTGCCTCAAATATATTTTCCCCAAAGAAAAAATTTCCTTAAAATTCCCTCCTTTAATTACCCAAAGTAATTATTTGCCAAAAATTGCAGCTTAACTCAACTCAAATTTTTTTTAAATTACCTTTTGATAGAACCTTGCAAAGACAAGGTTCACTAAAATAGGTTCACTAAAATATATCAAGAATCCGCAAATAAAGTAAAACCAATAAAAAAAAATTCACCTAATCCGTGGATAAGTGACGAAATTATTAAATGCTGCGAATATCATGATAAACTTTTTAAAAAATGGTGAAATAATAAAACTAATAAAAACTATCATCCTGCTGTATTTTTGGTCAATGTTTGTTAAATTTAGTCGTTTTTGTAGTCGCCGTGGTCTAGTGGTTAGTGTGTTGCTTACTAAGACATGAGCCCTGGGTTCGACACCAGGCTCTGACATCTTCAAAAAAATAGAAATATGAAAAAAATATTTCTTTCGGCTACTACCTCTCAGCAGTCTTCTGGCAAAAGCTCTGAGAGTAATTAATTGCCATGAACAAGCTTCTCAAGTCTGTCGTTCGGAGTCGACATTAAACTGTAGGCCCCGGTACCACTGATGCCAGATGTGACGATTTATTGTCATTTTGACGATTTTAAGTGCCAAAAACAACAAAATGACGATTTGATGACGATCAAAATGAAAAAAAAAAATTATATACTTAAACATTGTAGAAATTTTTATATTGAATTCTGTAACCAAATTTTAAAACGGTTTGATTTTGAAGATAAATTTAAATATTTAAGTATAATTACTCCAAATCTAGTAATTGATAATAAAAATCTACCAATTTTTGGAATTGTCAAAGCGTTTCCAAATTTTGTAAATAAGGAAGAACAAATGTTGGATTCGGAATTCAGAGAACTCCAATTATTAGATTTGAAAAACCTATGTAATAAAAATGAAACAAACTTTTTAAATTTTCGGAAACAAGTTTGCATATTGAAACGAAATGACCCTAGTTATATATTCCCAATTTTAAAAAAAATTTATTAAAAATATTTTAATCTTACCACATTCTTCTGCTAATGTGGAGAGAATATTTAGCAAAGTAAACATTAACAAAACAAAATTGAGAAATCGATTGGAAAAAGATACATGTAGGGTTACCACTGGAATGCAACCCTGTCGCTTTGTCCCTATAGATAGTTGGCAAGGCAATTTAGAATAGCCAAAGCAGACGGTTTTTTAGCGTCTGTTTGAGTTAGCGTCAGTTAGAAAAGTTAGTAGAAAAGAGCCAGTTGTGAGAGTCGGTCGTAGAGAAGAAAAGTGTTGTAGAAAACGGTTCGCAAGGAAAACTTATTTGAAATAACCTATTACTTTAAAATAACCTATTACTTTAAAATAATCTATTACTTTAAATAAACTATTACTTTAAATAAACTAATTAAACTAAAAAGTGCGTTTTACATTCAACCAAGTGGACTAAACCTACATATGGGAGCTCAACCAGAATGAAATTAAATATTTAAAAAAAAACCCTAGACAGTTAAGAACATTCTCGAAAATTATAGAATTGCATCATCAATTTACAGTGAATTCGAGTAGTCAAGCAAAGTTTTGGATGGCTGTAAAGTATTATTAAACTATTTCTTTTCCTGTTGCGGCCGTTTAAGATGGACAGGCACAAAATTTTAGGAGGAACTTGGCTTAGGGACTCAGGGACGCAAGATTGAGTTACAGGAACGTTTGTTGGAATATTTTGGGCTAGATTTTTTGGATGCAGAGGGGCAAGATAGGGTTGGAGACCATGCGACGCCAATCCTGGGACGAGCAAAGGGCTAAATGCGGGCGAAGTAGGCGGTGTTTTGCATAAAAGTATTTATACATTGAAAGGCGTCGAGGATAGCTTATCGGTTTTCTCAGGCACGAAATCACCTGACATTAATCAGTGATTGGTTGAATTTGAGGAAGTGGCGACTATTGTTAATTGGACATCTTTGCAGAAGTTGGTCTACGCCAAGCAATTATTAGTGGGAGCCGCAAAACTTTTTGTGAGAAGTCAAAATGGCGTCAATAGCTGGTCTATTTTGAGAAAATTACTGTTAGATGAATTTGGAGGTGTTTTTTCTACGGTCGACGTAATCCGTCATCTTCGTAACCGTCGTTTAGTTAGAAACGAGTCACTGATTGAATATCTATACAACATACTAGAAATAGCTAAGCGAATCGATCTCGATGAGAAAAGTATCATAGAATATTTCATAGATGGTATACCTGACTCCAGATCTAATAAAACTGTATTTTACCAAGCCGAGATAGTAGCTGATCTCAAAAAGCAAATAAAGGTTTATGAGAAAGTTCGATTCAATCCCCGTTCTTCAAATAAAAGCAGAGAGTACGTAACTACAGAAAAGAAGCCAGAAGCAACCGAGAAGAAAGATAACAGTAGAAAATGCTACAAATGCGGGAACAAAAATCATATGGTTCGAGAATGCCCCGAAAAACAGGTTAAGTGCTTTAAGTGCCAACGATTTGGTCACAGATCATTCGAGTGCAAAGATGGAAATTTTGTAAAGAATAACATCAAGCATGATCAGGCGAATATGGTCAAGAAAGGGCCGGGTTTAGTTTTCAAAAATGTTTTACTAAATGGTCATTACTTATTAGCTCTAATCGATACTGGTTGCGGTATTTGTTTAATGCGATTGGACACATTGTGTATTTTCGGCGAAGTGAATTTTATACCTGAAAGGGTGAAATTGCAAGGCATAGGTGACAGCGAAATTAACACCATTGGCCGTTTCAATTGTTTAGCGATAATCGATGGCCTAGAATTCGAAACTACATTTTATGTTGTTAGTGAACGAGATATTCTACACTCAATCATGATCGGTAACAGTCTGCTACAAAAAGCGGAGGTAATCTTGAAAAACGGTGAGGCAATCGAAAGAAACTTATTAATGGAAGAGTTTGGTACCATATGTCTAAATACTGAAGAATATAAGCCTGATAAACGCATTGATTTGCCCAATTTAGAAAATGAGATTGCTACGGAAGTCCTTCAGATGGTGGAACATTACAAACCAGTAAATAATTTTGTGAGTCCTGTTGAGATGAAAATTGTTTTGAAGGACGACATACCAGTATATCAACGTCCAAGACGAATACCATTCGCGGATCAAACTGTCGTCAGTAAACAAGTCAAAGAATGGTTAGACGCGGGAATAATTCAACCCAGTGTTTCCGAATATGCTTCGCCGGTTGTTTTAGCTGCAAAGAAAGATGGGTCAACGCGGTTGTGTTGCGACTACCGAAAGCTTAACTAGAAGATTGTGAGAGACCATTTTCCGATGCCATTAATGGACGAAGTATTGGACAAATTGCAAAAGGGTCAAGTGTATACCATCTTGGATCTCAAAAATGGATTTTTCCATGTACCACTGGGCGAGACTTCACGAAAATATACATCATTTGTAACACACCAAGGGCAATATGAATTTTTATATGTACCATTTGGCATCAGTAATTCACCAGCCGTGTTCACAAGATTCATCTCCGTTGTTTTACGAGATTTAATTGACAGTAACCAGATTATCGTCTACATGGATGATATCATAATTCCCTCTAAGGATTTGATTGAAGGTCTGGAAAAGTTGAGAGCAGTTTTGAAGATAAAGTGGGAAAAATGCCAGTTTCTACGTGAAGAAGTTAATTTTTTGGGCTATGTTATAGCGGGCAGTTCAATAAAACCATAAAATGACAAAGTGAGAGCGGTCAAAGATTATCCCATTCCTACCGATAGGAAAGCAATGCAGAGGTTTCTGGGCCTAACATCCTACTTTAGAAGGTTCATCGAAGATTATTCAAAAAAGCTAAACCGTTGACAGACTTGCTTAGAAAGAATATACGCTTCAGGATAACTGACGAAGTTTTACTAGCTTGTCGACAATTAAAAGAAGCACTTGCGAGCGCGCCAGTTTTGAGACTATACGATCCAGATGCTATAACTGAAGTCCATGCAGATGCTAGTAAGTTCGGGTACGGAGCCGTGCTCTTACAGAAAGGTGTCGATGATCAACAACTACATCCAGTCCAATTTATGAGCCGGAGAACCAAACCTTGCGAAGAGAAATACCACTCTTACGAGTTAGAGGTTCTAGCGATAGTGGAGGCTTTGAAAAAATGGAGATACTATTTACTCGGGATACCATTCAAAATCGTAACAGACTGCAGTGCGTTTAAAATGACGATGACCAAAGAGGATGTCCCTTCAAGGATATCTCGTTGGGCGATGTTTTTGCAGGAGTTCTCTTATCAAATAGAACATAGACCAGGCACGCGTATGAAACACGTGGATGCATTGAGCAGAATGTGTTGTTTAATGGTCGAGAGCAGTTTAACGCATAGATTGAAAGAGGCGCAGCATTCTGATGATACGGTAAGAGCCATAAGAGTTGTTTTAGAGTACCGAAGTTATGAAGACTTTTATATGAACAATGGCATACTGATGAAGGATCCCACAAAAGAGATGATCGTAGTACCAGTCCAGTTAGAGAAAGAGATAATTAAACTGGCACATAACCAGGGGCACTACAGAGTGGCTAAAACAAAAGAGATAGTGGAAAAGTTGTATTTTATACCAAGGTTGCCCGAAAAAGTTCAGAAAGTAGTGAAAAGCTGTATCGAGTGTATTATCACCGAGGCAAAGACTGGCAGGAAAGAGGGCTTCTTGAATCCAATTGATAAGGATGATCGACCTTTAGTAACTTATCACATCGACCATGTTGGGCCGATGGAAATCACCAAAAAGGCTTATAATTATTTGTTTGTGGTGGTCGATGGGTTTACAAAATATTTTTGGCTCTATCCAACAAAGTCTACCGACACGAAGACAGTGATTGATTGTTTGGAAAGACAGTCCTTCATATTCGGCAATCCACAAAGGATCATAACTGATCGTGGAGCAGCTTTTACATCGCAAGCCTTTAACGATTATTGCGCGCAGGAAAATATTCAACATTTGGTTATAACAACGTGAGTTCCACGCGGGAACGGCCAAGTAGAGCGGATTCACAAAAGTGTGGTACCGATGTTGACGAAATTGTGCATTAAAGCACCGCAGAATTGGTACCGGCACGTAAGGCGGGTTCAAATGCTGATAAATTCAACTCCACCTAGAAGTACCCGTGTGTCCCCGTTTCAGCTGTTGACAGGTGTAGAAATGAGATCACCAGATTACCCTGATCTCCGAAAAATGTTGGAAGACGAAGTCATACGTGAGTTCGATGACGAAAGAAATGAAGTAAGAATCGAGGCTAGAGAAAAAATTACTAAAATACAACAAGAAAATCGCGAGACTTACAACCGTAGAAGAAAGCCCGAAGTCGAGTATGCTGTTAACGAGTTGGTTGCCATTAAGCGCACACAGTTTGGCAGTGGCCTCAAATTAAAGGGTAAATTCCTTGGCCCATACAGAATATCAAATAAGTTGCCTCACGGAAGATATGAGGTGGTGAAGATCGGCCACCACGAGGGTCCTAATAAGACCACCACGGTGGCCGAGTATATGAAGCGATGGCAATCCGAGCCGAATTGCCGCCAGGATGGCCGAATGTAGGGTTACCACTGAAATGCAACCCTGTCGCTTTGTCCCTATAGATAGTTGGCAAGGCAATTTAGAATAGCCAAAGCAGACGGTTTTTTAGCGTCTGTTTGAGTTAGCGTCAGTTAGAAAAGCTAGTAGAAAAGAGCCAGTTGTGAGAGTCGGTCGTAGAGAAGAAAAGTGTTGTAGAAAACGGTTCGCAAGGAAAACTTATTTTAAATAACCTATTACTTAAGTAGTTGAGGGGAAAAATAAGGAAAAAGAAATTGCATTTGGATTTTATTGTTATTTTCAAAAAATCTTTCTGATGTATATCTACATCACTATGCATTAAATGCAGTGTTTCAAACATAAATTACAATATGTGACAATTACTCTAACTATTATTCTAAGCAGTTGAACATAAGAAACATTGTATTTGCTACATGACCATTGTGTGGCTCTCTTACAGTCAGCGATTTTACAGCTCAATCTGTTGAAAAATACAGGCCAGTGACCAACGCCATCCCTTTGCACATCTAAAGGCGGCAAAGAATGATATGATCCTCAAAGTTTTTTTGGAAGTAAGTTTTGCTGCAATGATTGGTTAGAAGTCGGTTGTTTAGCTGGCAGCCCACATTACAAAGATCGTCATTGCGGAACTGACGAAGATTAGGTAATTGTTTGTGTGTATTGCCCTTTGCACTGAAGTTTTTCTTTATAAGTATCCATGAGTTTATAACTGAGAGATCCAAAAGATGATAATATTAGATGGAGGTACCACTTGTGAATTTTCATTCTTATACGAATATAATATCCCATATGCATATTATACTGCTGTAGAATTTTTGGACAATGGATGTATATTTTCTTTAGTCGCTTATCATATCGATAAATTTTGCTTGCAGGTTGGGAGCCAACACAGCAAAGTAACAACTGAAAAATCAACCTTATCATAATTACAAACCTTTTTTTTCATAAGTTCCCCTAGGACTGTTCTCATTAAATAGTATATAATAATTCATTTTCGGTGTTACTCTGCCTAATCATACAACGCCACTATTGATGACTCTTAGATCTGGTGCTTGTCTATATCTTTTCTTCTCTTGCCCAGAATATACTTCAAAACGGTACGCATATCCCATGAGACTGCACAAAACAAATAGCTTGAAGTCCCGCTTCTTTGGTTTATTTGGGAAGTATTGTTTTAGAAAATTACCCATTTTCGTTGAACACATTTGTTCATCTATTGAAAGGAGTTGGTATATGGAAATAGATGCAAATGTTTCATTGAAGATGACAGACTTAATTTAGTGTAAACGATCATGACAGATGCTCTCTAGAAAGGTGTTTGTCTTTATTATTGAAGTTTAACATGCTTCTTGTGGCCTCAAAACGATTAATAGGCATTACAGTATTTATTGGCTCATAACCAAACTTTTTGTGCCAACAAGACCGCACCCTAGGAAAATAAAGGACTGACATAAAAAGCAAAATTCCAATATTTTTTTTTTCAATTCAAAAATATCTGTAATAAACGTCTTCTTCTGCAACACTTTGCATGATGTCTCAGAGAATCGAATAAAACTGATTATCATCATCATTGTCATTCTCTAAATCATCATCAGAAATATTACCATCTTCTAAGCCTGCTAAGATATCTTCGATATCTTTTGTTTTTAATGGGTGAGACATGCTAAATTTTTTATATTATAAATATAATTTCATAAAAAGTTAGTCTGAAAACTTTTTATTCATATTATCAGCCAGGCCCACGATATCGAAAGAAAACTTAAGCGAAAGAAACTCAGTCACTCACTGTGAATCTAAACTGCGGCCCACTAATTGTCACTTTATCGTTCGCTTTGCTTTACGTTACCAACGTAATGCAAATAAACAACAAAGCTGCCATATCAACATATCAAAAAATAATCACGAATATACACGAAAAAAGCACTGACATGCTTAAATTGTACAGTAAAAAATGCAACCGTGTGCTAGTTTAACTTGACAGAAATGTATTAAACAAAATTATTCCGATTTTGTTTATTTATGTATATGTGTGTAAAAAAATTTTGTATTACCAATCGCATTTATTTTTGGCGACACAAAAATTAGTGTGCCGCAAATCAGCTGTTTGTCGCTTAAAACTACACGATTCGATATCGTGGGCCTGGCTGTATAACTTTAAAAAAAGCAACACAAAAAACTTGAGAATAACTTGTACCGATTTTGCATACTGATGTACTTTTACATCAAAAACAAAATCCAGTTTTTACTCAAACTATTTCACATATTCAATGATATAAAAAATTATACCTTTCTCTTACCTTTACTCTATTTAAAAAATATTTTTTTGTGCTTTTGTATAAATTTTTATACAAATAAACGTTCATATAACACAGCCCAAAATGAAATTGTTCTCAACTAAAGTGTCAATGAAGAATTTTGTCGATAATAATAAAACTAGCTGCCACAGCCTCTAGTTATGTTAACCAACGATAAATCCCCTTTTTTATTATTCAATAAAAACCAAAAACACTTTATAAAAGTTTCTTCATTACAAAATACTAGCAATTCAAAATACGATGTAGATCTACATCTCAATGCATTTAAGGGTTAAAGAAATCAAATTGTTTTGATACTCCAATTAGACCAGATTTATTAAAAATGTATAATAATGATAAATATTTGTAAAATATATTTATAAATAAACTTACGTATATTCTCCAATATGATTTTAAAAAACTTCAAGGACCTAATAAGATTTCAAAATTATATTTTTACTTTTATTAGTTATTATTTTTCAAACTACAATTAAAAATTATTTAAACCGGTTTTCGATAGTTTTTTTTTTTTTTTAATTTTACTTTTATATACAAAACAAAACTATACTCTAAAGTTCATGTGTATATCTGTTTGTTTTTGCTAATAAAACCCAAAAAGATTTTTTAAAACATGATGACGATTTTTGTTTTAAAAATTTAGGATTTTATGCCCTAAGTCTATGTCCACACTTGGCGAGAAGAGTCGGGCAATTCTTCATCAATTCTCTTTTAAACTTGTCTTTGTGTCCACACTCGGAGATTTTAGTTGCCCAACTTTTTGTTGTTGTTCAGCAATTTTTGTGTTTTCTTTTGTTTGCTTTTTCTTACAATTTGACATTTATGCCGTGTTGCCACAGAAATACACACAAATTACACAAAATTTTGTAGATTGCCCAAAATATATTTCATACATATTTGTAATTATTTTAATATATGAATAAATATTTGTGTATTTATAAATTTCCCTGTAGAAGATAAAGCCTTAAAGTTATTACTAGAGCTATTGGAACAGCCCAAACAATATTAAAGTATTTATAGTTGAATACTAGTGCTAATGAGGACTAGTACTTGAAGTAGTTCGGGAGCACCGCTTAAATTTTGAAGAAGTTTATAAGATAAGACATATTTTATCCTAAAATTAAGGTATGTTAGATACAAAATAAGCTGCAAATAATGAAAATCGGTTGATATAAACAAAATATTTTCTTTTAATGTAATATCGTTATGCTACACAATTAAATTTTCTATCAATGAAAAACAAAAATTTTTCTCTTCCTGTTGAAAGAGGAATTTGCCTCGCCAGTGATTTCCACGGGGATTTTGAATAAAGAAGAACCAATTTAAAAATAAAAAATTTGATTTATTTCAAAAAGGCTTTCTTATATTAAAATTCCTATAACAATTCAAATTAATTAAGAATAATTTTACAATTCATATAAAATATCTTACTTTTTGGTATGGAAACCACTAGAGTTTAAACTTTAAAAAATATAGATCAAGAAGATTCTCCGGACTGACAACCACCACGTTAAGCCAACTTGTAATTATATGATGTGGTTAAAAAATTGGCGCTAGAGATATACTAAAGATGGCGTCACTCCGAACATTACAATTAATATATTAAATCTACTACAAATATTTACAGTTAGTAATTTACTAAACACATCTACTAAATTTTAAGCGATTTTGCCAGTGGCGGCAACATTCCCCCCCGCAGTATGGCAAGAAGGTTCCTCGTTGACATACTCTTCCTGGGAAGCCACGTCTAAAATCGCAAGCTTGGCTACAGGTCTTTCCAGAATTCCATTTGATGTAAGTACCTTAGCACTTCTTACCTGTCCATCTTTTGCCAATCTCGTTTCAATAACTTTTCCTCGAGGCCAAACATTGCGAGGTAAAGAAGAATCAACAATAAAAACTAAGTCCCCCTGACGCAAATTCTCACGTTTTTCGAACCATTTAGACCTACATGTTAACGTTGGTAAATATTCAGCAAGCCATTTACGCCAAAAAATGTTAGCATACTGCTGTGATATTAGCCAATTTTGTTTCAGTACTAGACCGCTGTCGCTGCACGAAGACATTGGCTTGAGACCACTGGAACTTCCTAATATAAAATGATTTGGGGTGATTGCTTCAGCGCTTTCATCATCAATAGGGACGTAGGCCAGAGGCCTAGAATTTATAATATTCTCAACCTCGATGATCATGCTTAGTAGTAATTCATTATGTGGAGCTCTTGAAGGCATTATTTTATACAGCACTGTTTTTACGGAACGAACTAATCGTTCCCAGGCACCTCCCATATGGGGAGAGGATGGTGGGTTAAAATTCCATTTTGTTGTTGTGCTTGTAAAGGTTTTAACAAACATATTGCTATCAACATCTTTTAAGGCCTCACGTAGCTCTCGCTCTGCTCCGATAAAGTTTGTGCCATTGTCGCTGAAAAATTCTAATGGTATTCCTCTACGTGCCATAAAATTACGGATAGCTAATATACACGAACTAGTGGTAAGTGAATACGCAATTTCAATATGTACAGCTCTAATTGTTAAACATGTGAAGAGGACACCATATCTTTTTTCTCTATGACGATTTACTGTCACTATAAATGGCCCGAAAAAATCAACGCCGGTATAACTAAATGGAGCTGTATATGCGGAGATTCGAGATCTTGGCAATTTTGCCATTTGTGGAACTTGTGGTACGGCCTTATTTACTTTACACCACTGACATTTTCGAACAATGTATTTATATGTGGTTCTAAGTTTTGCAATTGAATATTTTTGCCGTATTTCATTGATAGCCGTTTCGTGGTTTATATGGTAATATTTTGTATGATAATGGTAAATTATAAGAGTTGTTATATATGATGATTTTGGTAGAATTATAGGTCGCTTCTCTTCTAGAGGAATGTTTGCATTATCTATTCTGCTATATATCCTTAAAATGCCATATTCATCTAATACTGGAGATTTGGTATATATTTCACTTTTCTTCGGAATTTGTTTTTCAGATTTAAGGCATGATATTTCCATAGAATATGTTTCATTTTGGGCTTGACGAAATAAAAAATTTTGCGCCAGCAATAACTCTTCTTGAGTAAGAGCAGTTTTTATATGATTTTTTGTTTTACAATTAGAAATAAAACGAAAAATATAAGCTGTCGCTCGTAACAAACGATTCCATTTAGAAAAGCGAGTAGGTATCAATAAAGGTTCCATAGAAGAAATTTTATAATTATGATGAATCATCTCTTCAGGAGTAGAATCTTCCTGAATCGTTGTACTTGGCCATTTATTTTCTTCTTCAAAAAGGAACTCCGGGCCTGAAAACCATCTACTAGAAATATTAATTAAAGGGACTCGAGTCCATTTGGTAGCTTCATCAGCTACGTTTTGATTTGTTGGAATCCATCGCCAGTCGTTCGCTGATGTTAATTCTAAAATTTCTGTTACTCGAAATGCTACGAATTGGCTATATTTTCGATGGTTGGAATTAATCCAACTAATGACCGTTTTAGAATCTGTCCAAAAATATTTTCTGCATATTTCGATTGTGTGATTTTCACACACGTAGTTCGCAAAGCGTGCACCTATGAGAGCAGCCATTAATTCAAGTCGGGGAACAGATGTAATTTTTATAGGGGCAACTCTAGTTTTAGAACCGATTAATGAGCAAATTGTTGTTCCATTTTTCACCAGACGAAAATAGCAAACTGCTGCGTACCCATCTTTGCTGGCATCTACAAAGGTATGTAGTTGTACTTCGACCCCTTTATAAGATGAGAGCGAACGTAAGTAACAACGTGGAATTTTAATATTTTCAATAGAGGGCAAAATTTTTACCCATTGAATCCAATTATCTGCTAGCCTTGTTGGAATCTTTTCATCCCAGTCTACCTTGTGCCGCCATACTTCTTGAAGAAGAATTTTAACGTACATAATTACGTTGCCAATAAGCCCTAAGGGATCGTAAATTGACATAACTAAGCGAAGGATTTCACGTTTTGTAGGTATTTTTTCAGTAGAAAATACATCGGTAGCTTTGAGCCACGAAGATATCTTAAAAGTTATTACATCGTCTTGATGTTCCCAGAAGACACCTAGTACTTTTTCTATATAATTATTCTCATTCAGATTTAAACATTTTGGCTTTTTGATACCTTCAGAGAGCGAGTCTAAAACATAAGTGCTATTAGAAACCCAATTTCTAATGTTAAAGCCTCCTTGGCTATGAATATATTTTATATTTTTAATTAAATCTACAGCTTCTTGGGGAGTATCTACAGAATATAATAAGTCATCTACGTAATGATTTTCTTTGATTGCTTTAGCAGCAGTAGAAAATTGTTCTTCAAATTTTTCGGCATTTAAATTTTTGATGTATTGTGAAATGCTAGGAGCACAACTTGATCCAAAAATCATTACATCCATAACATAGACGTCTGGTTCTTTGGCATCGTTGCAATCGCGCCACAAAAATCTTTGAACATCTCTGTCTTCAGGCCGTATAAATATTTGGTGGAACATCTCCTCGATGTCTCCACATACAGCGACTGCTCTTTGCCGAAATGAAAATAAAATAGCTACCAACGATTTTATTAGATCAGGTCCCTTCATAAGGAATGAATTTAAAGAAATATTGTTTGTTTTAGCTGCTGCGGCCCACACTACTGTAGTGCATGTAGTATAAACATGCATACACAACCAAACATATGTAAACAATAACAAATATAGATAATAAGAACCCAAATCAAATTGTAGTGCATGTAACATAAACAAACATACAAATATAAACAAAACCAAATTATTAAAGTATGAGAGCCCAAAATAAATATAAAAGAATTTATATTTAGTATTATATTACAAAGTGACTTCACCGAAAATAAAAAGAACAAATATGTAATTATGCAGAGTATGCAATATCAAGTGGCTTGCGTCAACTGATGTGGGTCGCTGGGTTTGCATTACGAATGTGAATATGAATATGAGATTTAACTAGAGTAGGTCATTAACATGTAAACAATTAAAATATTAAATGGTTAATAAAAATTTATTGGAATAGGTAGGGGAAATAGAATAAGACAATATTGGAATAAGTAAGAGAAATAGAATAAGATATTATTGGAATAAGTAGGAGAATAATGTAGAAAACATAGAATTAATTTAGTATATAAGATCATGAATTTTGTAAATAAAATCAGAAATAATTTAGAATTCAAAAACAAGAGTTTTCTTTTATTTCTCACAAAAACTTCGGCAATTAACTTTGCCATCATATAGAGCCGCCTGCTACTCTAAGGCTCTTTAATAAAATAAGAGTACTATAGGTATCATTTAACACACACAATAACATCCTATATTACATGCCGATCCCCTTATATTACATGGCGATCCTGCCCACATACGATCCTATATTATATCCTGCCGACCGAAATTCAAAAATTAAATTATATACGAATATAATTAAATAAAATTATATTAAAAATGTATATCCTGATGAAGAATTAGAGGCAACCCAACAGGAGACGAAGTAGAAGTTATTGATATGGATGATGATAAAACCGAAGAAGAAGATGATTGTGAAAAGGAGAAATCAAAGTTATTGAATGAAATTAAAAATTTACGAAAAGAAAATTAAATAAGAATTTTATATAATAATTAGTTATTGAAGTTATTGTAATAATTAAAATTTAAAATGGGCGGATGGTTTTCAAAAGAGGCCATCATTGTAAATGAGAACAATAAGGGTGTGCTTACACTGACTCAGGATCATATGCAACAGATAATACTGATCCTTTTAATTCTGTTGGTGCTGGGAAAAATAAATGAATACTATAAGGAATATATGAGAAAGAAAGCAGTCAAATTTACTAACAAAATAGAAAATGTATAATAAATGGATGGATTGATAAGTATATATAAGAATTTAAAGAAAAATCCTAACAGAAATTATACAAAAAATTATATAATAAATACTTTAAGAGTAGTTGAAGAATTAAAGTTTATTGCATTAAATGATGAAGGTTGTCCAATAGAGGACATTAATGAAATTGAGAAAAAGATTTTATATTATTTGAGAACAAAAGACAATACAGAAATGGCATCGTTTGGCATACTCGACGCTTCCAAAATAATACCAGAGTTCAATGGTGACCTAGGGCAAATGAACAATTTCATAGGTATAATAGAATTCTATGCTGATACACTTAAGGATAATGTAGAGGTTAGTAAGTTAGTAAAGTTCGTACTGGCAACTAAGTTGACGGACAAAGTAAGGAACAAATTGGTTTCAGAGGAAACACCAAATTCTCTCGAGGCATTCAAGAGCACTCTTAGGAAAGTATTCTCACCAAGAAAGACACTCTCTTCGGTACATACTGATTTAGCAAAACAAACACAGGGCAATAATTCAGTGACACAGTTCGCTAATAGAATAGAATCGCTCATAGCCTGCCTGAATGAGCTACAAATTACGGAACTAGGTTCCGAATGTAGGGAAACAATCATTAAAATGAATGATCAAGTGGCACTTAGTACCTTTAAAAATGGTTTGAATGAACCACATAGAGCTACTGTTTTGGCAGCTAGACCCAAGAGTTTAAATGAAGCAATTCAAATAGCCTCAGAGGTGGTTGCACCACAACATTCAATTATGCAATTCAGTAGAAACAGGAAATTTTCTCATAACGGAAGGTTTCGTGGTAATAACATCAATACTTACAGAGGTAATAACCGAGGTAATAGTAATGACAGCCCTAATAACCATTATAGGAATGATAACAATTCAAGAAGGAGTAATTTCCATGGTACCGGCCACCCGAGAAATAATAATTACAACAATTACAATAATAGCAACCAGAGAAATGGTAATTTTAGAAATAGAAACCAAAGAAGGGTATATGTTACTCAGGAACAGGGAAACGAAATAAACCCCTGCAATCCTCAAGAGTAAATTCAACAGAAGATGTAGGGGAACCAAGACAAAAATATTTAAAAAGTTATGCCTTGAAAACTTATGACTCGCACGCAAGTGCACCACATTTTGTACAATTGAGAACTGATGAAGGACATTTAGTGAGATTTTTGATAGATACAGGTGCAGATATTTCAGTGTGTAAAGAGAATTTTATAGGAAATAAGGAGATAAAAGAACATAATGCTTGCAAACTAACGGGTATTGAAAATGGAGCAATACGGACAATGGGTACTTCAATATTGAAACTAGTATTTCCGGAAGATTTAATAGACCATAGATTTCAAATTGTAAACTCAAACTTCCCAATAGCGTTAGAAGGTATACTGGGTAGAGATTTTTTTAGTAAATATTTGGCAAAAATAGATTATGAAACATACACTTTATCTATATTAATAAACGAAATTGAATACGTATTACCTATGAGAGCAAACATAAATAAATTTACTATACCACCTAGAACAGAAATGATACAGGCAATAAATGTGCAACTAGAAGAGGATAGTGTTGTATGTGCAAAACAAATAAATGACGATATTTTTGTTAGTAATACCATAATCCCAAAATATGGGACAAAACACATTAAAATTTTGAATACTTCAAACAAAGAGGTAACAATTTCACAATTAGATTTGCAAATCAAACCTTTGTCAAATTATAACATTCTTTACGAAAGGAAAAGTCATCCGAGGAAACAGAAAGTTGGTCATCAAAAAGCTAGATGGGAAAAATTAAAGAATTTGTTAAATATAGATACAAGCGATATTACAGCAAAAAAGACCATAGAAGACATATGCATGGAATTTCAGGATGTTTTCCATTTGGAAGGAGATCATTTGACAGCAAATAATTTCTATAAGCAAAGGCTACAAACTACAGACGATACACCTGTTTACACTAGAAATTATAGATTACCACAATCACAACAGGAGGAAATCAAAAAACAGGTTCACAAATTAATAGAAGAAGATTTAGTAGAACCATCTGTTAGTCCTTATAATTCTGCATTACTTTTAGTTCCAAAGAAAAGTGACAGCGATGAAAAGAAATGGAGACTAGTTGTTGATTATCGTCAATTAAATAAAAAATTGGTCAATGACAAATTCCCATTACCTCAGCTAGATGATGTGTTAGACAAAATAGGAAGAGCAAAATATTTCTCGACACTAGATATGACAAGTTCATTCCACCAAATAGAATTAGAACCAAAATCAAGACCACTTACAGCATTTTCTACAAATAATGGACACTATCAATTCAAGAGACTACCCTTTGGTCTCAAAATATCGTCAAATAGTTTCCAAAGAATGCTGACAATAGCATTAACAGGTTTAGATTCCAATGCATTTATCTACGTAGACGATATAATTGTTTTTGGATGTTCTTTGCAACACCACAATAATAATTTAAGGAAGGTATTTCAAAGATTAAAAAGCCACAACCTTAAATTAAATCCAAATAAATGTAATTTCTTGAAACCAGAAGTAGTTTATTTAGGACATCTTATTACAGATAAAGGAGTGATGACAGACCCAAATAAAAGTAAAGCACTACAAACGTATCCAATTCCAAAGAATACAGATGACACAAGAAGATTCGTAGCTTTCTGCAATTATTATAGACGTTTTGTTAAAAATTTTGCTCAAATAGCTAAACCACTTAATGAGTTACTGAAGAAGAACCAAAAATTTGTTTGGTCAGAAAATTGTCAAAAATCTTTCGAAATGTTAAAAACTATAGTTTCAAATCCGCCAATATTACAATACCCAGATTTTGAAAAGGAATTTATTCTAACTACAGACGCATCAGATTACGCACTGGGAGCAGTTCTTTCACAAGGTGAAATAAATAACGATTTACCAATATCATATGCAAGTCGTTCTCTCAATAAACATGAAATTAACAAACCCATAATAGAGAAGGAACTTTTAGCTATTCATTGGGGAATTACACATTTTCGACCATATTTATACGGTAAAAAATTTAAAGTAGTAACTGACCACAGACCACTAGTATCATTGTTTACCCACAAAAACCCTTCATCAAGATTAACTAGAATTAGATTGGATCTCATGGATTACGATTTCGAGATCATATATAAACAAGGAAAGATTAATATTAATGCCGATGCATTATCGAGAATCAAAATAGATTCTAACGATTTGAAAGATATGATGCCAAAAAGTATAAACATAATGACTAGAAAAATGACTGAAAAATTGAAGAAAAATAGCAAAAATACTGATAATGAGAATACTTCGATTAGAAAAGATGAGGAAAGAATTAAGGAAGAGAAAATTTATATGTGGAATGGTATCTCGTTTTCACAAGTGAAAGGGTACCCAAGATTAAAATTTATTGTAGATAAAATAAATAGAAGCATGCCAAGAATTGAAATTTTTGGAAATCACGTTACAGTATCTGGTAATGAAAATGCATACTTGAATTTAGGTTCAGTCTTGCAGAAGTTAACTAAGGTCTTACGAGATAACCAAATATTTACAGTATCGCTAGCGAAGGATGATGTTATATTTAAATATATAAATGAAGAAAAATTAATTAAAATGTATAATAGCATGCAAAATAAAGGTAGACATAGGCAGAGACCTATAGAGATAATATTATTTAAACAACCAGAAAGAATACTGGAAAAAGATAGACAAAAGGAAATTATAAAAGAGTACCATGAAACTCCACACGGAGGACATGCAGGAGTACGTAGAACAGTCATTAGATTAAAACAAAAGTACATATGGAAAAATATGTATAAAATGATTAAAGATTATATAAGTCATTGTGAGAGTTGTAAGAAAAATAAAATAATTAAACATACCAAGGCACCATTTCAAATCACTAACACACCTACAAAACCATTTCAATTTATACAATTAGATACAGTAGGTCCATTAAGAGTATCAAACGGATATAGGTATATATTAACAGCGCAATGTGAACTGACAAAATACATTGACGCATTTCCAATAGAAACAAAAGAAGCATCAGAAATAGGCAAAATATTAGTAGAAAAGTTTATATTAAAATATGGATGTTTTGATACAGTTAAGACAGACAGAGGAACTGAATTTGTAAACGAATTATTTAAAAGAATATGTACACTTATGAAGATTAATCATGTTACTTCAACAGCATACCATCATGAAACTTTAGGAAGTATTGAAAGAAATCATAGAGTTTTAAACGAATACATGCGTTCTTTCACAGAACAGTACAATTGGGATGAATGGATTCCGTATTATATGTTCGCGTATAATACAACACCACACTCATCAACAGGTTTTTCTCCATTTGAACTTGTATATGGAAGATTAGCTTCAATGCCAACCGAACCTATGTCAGAAGATAAATTTTATAATTATGAAGATTACATTACAGAACTAAGAATAAAATTAAAACATGCCCATGAAATGGCAAACAAAAAATTATTAGAGAACAAAATAAAACAGAAAAGTTTTAAAGATCAAAATACTAATGATATTCAAATTAAATTAGGAGATAAAGTATTTTTAAGAAAAGAAAACGCAAAGAAAAGCGAAAACCAATACATTGGTCCATTTAAAGTAATTAACACAAAAGATGTAAATGTAACAATTTTAAAAGATAATAAACCAATGATTGTACACAAAAATAGATTAAAATTAATTTAAGTATTTTAGTATCAAAAAAAAAAAAAATATAAATAAAATATTATATATTTTTTTTTTTTCTTTTAAACGGTGAGGGTGTAGTGCATGTAGTATAAACATGCATACACAACCAAACATATGTAAACAATAACAAATATAGATAATAAGAACCCAAATCAAATTGTAGTGCATGTAACATAAACAAACATACAAATATAAACAAAACCAAATTATTAAAGTATGAGAGCCCAAAATAAATATAAAAGAATTTATATTTAGTATTATATTACAAAGTGACTTCACCGAAAATAAAAAGAACAAATATGTAATTATGCAGAGTATGCAATATCAAGTGGCTTGCGTCAACTGATGTGGGTCGCTGGGTTTGCATTACGAATGTGAATATGAATATGAGATTTAACTAGAGTAGGTCATTAACATGTAAACAATTAAAATATTAAATGGTTAATAAAAATTTATTGGAATAGGTAGGGGAAATAGAATAAGACAATATTGGAATAAGTAAGAGAAATAGAATAAGATATTATTGGAATAAGTAGGAGAATAATGTAGAAAACATAGAATTAATTTAGTATATAAGATCATGAATTTTGTAAATAAAATCAGAAATAATTTAGAATTCAAAAACAAGAGTTTTCTTTTATTTCTCACAAAAACTTCGGCAATTAACTTTGCCATCATATAGAGCCGCCTGCTACTCTAAGGCTCTTTAATAAAATAAGAGTACTATAGGTATCATTTAACACACACAATAACATCCTATATTACATGCCGATCCCCTTATATTACACTACACGTGATTTGCCTGGTTTATTTTTATTAAAAACAGCAAAAATTGGTAAATACCACACTTTACCGTGCTTTGCCCTTACCTCGTCTTTATTAAGCTTACGTATATACCCCTTCGATAAATATTTTTCAATCGTATTTTTAAAGATATCAAATAAGTCTTTGTTTTGTTTTAATTTACGCTCGAGACATAACAAACGTTTCAGGGCCATATTATAACTATCAGGTAAGTTTAAAATATCAAACTTCCATAGTAATGGACTTTCGTAATGCCCATCTTCTCTTTGTAGTGTATACTCTTTCAAAAGCCTAAGTGCCCTTGCTTCGTCTTTACCTATAAGTAAATCTTTGCAACATACCCCAATACTATCAAGCGAATAAAAACTTTTTACTAAATCTTCTAAACGATTATGATCCTCATTACAATTGCAAATGTGAAAATTAAATTGCTTACTTGGTTTTGAATTTTCGCCAACAGCGCCATAAATCATCCATCCAATCCTTGTGTGAACAGCAACTGGCTCATGAAGAGAACCTTGCCGTATTTTGTTTGATATGCCCAAATCAAAATGATTTAAGCCAATTAAAATCCTCGGCACGGCATTAAAATAACTTTTAATTGGCAAATTTCTTAAGTGCAGAAATCTCTCAGAAAGTTTTTCGTAATCCAACGACTGTGACGGCAAATTTAGTGACTGAACTGTATTCACATTAATTCCAATTTGTCTTTTATTTCCTCCAGAAATTCTTATAGTTAATTTTTGCGAATCATTTTCGCACCGTTCAATGTCACCAGTCCATTTTAGACAGAGGGGGTTTGGTGTTCCAGTCACTTCCAGTTCCTTCATTAATGATTCGTCCATCAAACTTACAGATGAGCCTTCATCTATGAAAGCAAACGTTTCTATTATTTTATTTTTTCCAAAAACTTTAACCGGCATTATTTTAAACAACACCTGTTTTGCTTCACCATTGTGTGCATTAATTACTTGGTTATTTTTTGACGTTTGCTTTAAATTATTTTCTTCATTTGAAAATTTACTTTCTATGGTAGAGAAACGATGTAATGAGGGATGGTGATAATATTCACACCCTTCCTCTCCACATTTTACTCTCTTCTTACATTCATCATTGTGTTTAAACAGACAAATTTTACACAATTTATGCTTTCTTACGATATCCCATTTTTCACCACGAGAGAGAGAAATGAATTGTTCACATTTTGTTATTGATTTGCATTTGTTGTTTTTGCAGACAAAACATTTACGATCGTCGCTGTGTGCATTAATGTAAGCTTTTTTGTTATTATTTACGATATATGTTTTTTCTCTTTTGTTGTTTGTTACATTTTCAACTGTTACACAGCTAGCAGAAATTCCTATGTTAAAGATCCAATTTGAGAATTCATACAAGTTGGGATTTTTGTTTTGGTTTATCAGCTGTAATTTATGTGTGCCCCATTGCAGTTGATATGATGGTGGTAATTTTTGTAACAATTCGTGAAGAAGAGTTGAATTATTTATTTCATCAGGCAAATTAGTGGCTTCAATAGTTGTAATTAAACTTTTAACATTAATCGCAAAAGAAGTAAAAGATGGTAAGTTATTTTCATTAACAAAGGGAGTGTTTTTAATTCGATTTTTTATTGAATTTATTATTTTTTCAGGTTGGCCGTACATTAATTTTAGTATTGACATTACCCAAGATACGTTTGAAGGGTGGATCAAGATGTGTTGTACACTATGAAGTGCATCTCCCCTTAGAGATCTCTGCAGCCTTATCAAATTTTCAGCATCAGTAAGTCCACATATTTTGGTGGACCATTCGAAAGTAGATGAAAATAAAGGCCATTCTTCTGGTTGGCCACTAAAGAGAGGCAGTTCTTTAGGTAATGAATTTCGAGCCTGAAGCTGACTTTGTTGTAATGGCGAGGAAAGGCTGTTGCCATTGAATGTATTGTAGGCTGTATACGATGAGGTATTCGGAAAATGGGGAGGTGGACAAGCGGAATATTGTTGATTTGTGTGATACTGTGGCATATTGCTATGCGAATTAGAATTAAATTTATTATTTGATAATGCTGTTGAAGCAAGAGGTGGAAAATTATTTGCTGTATGGCATTGAAGTTTCACTTGTTGTTCAGGTCTGCTTGTAGGTATGCGACCAAATGTATAAATGGGTTCGGCGGTAAATGTTGACCAGGTGTTGGTGGATAGGGGCGGCATGCTGGATGCAACATTTCTGTTTGGTGCACTGTTTAATGACGTATAGCAATGAGAATTTCTATTTTCTGTATTTTTATTAATATTTGTATTTATGACCGTATTTACTGCAGATGGCAAAGTAAAATTTGTAGCGAGCGAGGTGGATGTCTCGTTTTCATTTGTTTTATTTGAAATATTTTCAGATACCTTTTGAGGAATAGGCACTTCAGGTGTCGGTGAATCTGGTGGATTAGGAAGCACATTTAGCCAGTTATGAATAGAAATTGATCCGTTGGAGGATGCTTTGGTTCGACGGTCTTCTTCTTGCTGATGGATTAACTTATACTTTTTATTTATAAATTCCATTGAAACTGCTCGTTCTTCCTCTAGGCGTTGTAGTTCAATTTCAAGTAAACGGTTTTGAGATGTATTCGAAGCGTTGGAAGCTTTTGTAGAAGTACTTTTTACAGACTCAGGTGAAGTATTAGCCATCGACGATGAAATGCAATTTTGGCATTTGTAGGTTAGGTCTAAATTAATGTTCGGTGTGACATTTACACACAATTTATGATAATTTTTATGGCATTTTATGCAAATTATCATATTTTTGTCAGGGGGATTTAAGCATATTGGACAATTTTGTTGATTCGTTAAGGCCATTGGTACTTACTGTGAGATTGGCAATATGGAACGTTTCTAGGTTATAGGTGATCAGATCGGAGAATTAAAGATGATACTTTGAGAAAGTTGACCACGATAAGGAAAATTTTCCAGGATCCACTGAATAAAGTACACCACAAAAAGAATTTTAAGATGTTGAAAGAGGAATTTGCCTCGCCAGTGATTTCCACGGGGATTTTGAATAAAGAAGAACCAATTTAAAAATAAAAAATTTGATTTATTTCAAAAAGGCTTTCTTATATTAAAATTCCTATAACAATTCAAATTAATTAAGAATAATTTTACAATTCATATAAAATATCTTACTTTTTGGTATGGAAACCACTAGAGTTTAAACTTTAAAAAATATAGATCAAGAAGATTCTCCGGACTGACAACCACCACGTTAAGCCAACTTGTAATTATATGATGTGGTTAAAAAATTGGCGCTAGAGATATACTAAAGATGGCGTCACTCCGAACATTACAATTAATATATTAAATCTACTACAAATATTTACAGTTAGTAATTTACTAAACACATCTACTAAATTTTAAGCGATTTTGCCAGTGGCGGCAACACTTCCCTTGTCTTTTAACAGCTATATTATGTATTCACGTGTTATGTGTCGATTAGACATTCAGCAGTTTAACGGTCATATACAAAATAACAAAGTAAATTTGCTGTCTTTATTTTCCATTTTAATTTTGAATTAAAATCTATTTTAATTTTTTTGCATACGGGCAGAAGAATTTACATTTCATTATGATTCTTAAAATTTAAAAAGCATGTTGTCCCCACTGAAAGGCAATTTACTTATAGTTTAATAAATTCCAAAAATGTTTGCTTTAGCTCACCAGTGCACATATTTTAAAATTGGTATAAATTTTGAAAAAGTCACCTTGAAAATATTCAAATGTTTTACTATTAATGCGTAAAGAATTTTTTTGTTTTTTTTATTATTATTATTTATTCCTTTATATCATTAGCACATCAAATTAAGATTGTCTCAGCATCACTTAGTCATTATTGAGGAGAGCTGGTAAAATATTTACAGCTTTGAATTACACATGTACAATATATAATTGGGGTATTCAAACGGGGTCCTATCAAGTCATATTGTCATAATATCATACAATTTTAAAATAGTTTAAAAAATTTGTTGTTGGTCTTTGAATAAAAAAGTCATAAAACAATAAGACTTTTCAACCAATGTTTACCATTTTGTCATAAATTGAAAAATAAAAAAATAAAATTAAAAATAATATACCAAACTATGACGGGTTGTTTACAGCAATCATATTTTTTCGTTTTATTGTTTTATGATATATGACTTTAAAACGACCATTTGCATCCCCCAAATATTTTATTTTAAGATATTCATCTAAAGGTTTAATTCTATATATTTATATAATTTACAAAAGAAAGGAAAGAAATAAAAGAAGTAAAAAAATAGTAATATATACACACAAAATTTAATTATTAATTTATAGGATATTGTATACGATTGCTGTAAATCATATGAAAAGAGTTTCTAAGTCTTGAAGCAAACATTCCTTATTCTTTTCTTGAAAATTGAAATTCGTTGTATATTTTTAATATCTTGAAGGAGATTATTAAATTCCATACTATCCATATATTCACTTCGTTGTTTCGTAGTTTCTAACCGACATCTTGCTATCATAAGGTTCATATTGTTTCTGGTATGGTGACCAATATTATGGGTTGCTTAAAAACATGAATAATTGAATTAATTTACTATAAATAATTTAATTGAAGTAATGGTGAGACAAAATTATATAGAAAATGTATGGTCTAAAAATATTTAAAGAAAAAGTGTTTTCTTCCATTTTTGTGTAATTACACATAAACTGGCAACGCTGCACTTATTAAAAAGAAAAAAACATAAGAAAAACGAACGCTGCGATTGTACGAAAAAGATGTGTACACCAAAAAGCGAAAAAAAATATGAAAGGAAATGTCAAATAATCAACTACAAAGAAAAAAACGAATGAGGGAATATAAAGAATCGCCGAGAACGGGCAAGTATTTTTCTTCTTTTATTCCCCTCACCGTAATCGTCAACAAACTACAGAAGTTGCCGACTCGCCTCGCCGAGTGTGGACATAGACAAAGTACCTGGCAACTATGCCCGGTACTCATGATAAAAATTTTTGCACACATAACATGAGTGCTGCGAGAAGCTAGGCCGTAATCCTGACACAGGGTTGTAAAGGCCAGTTATGTATGTTATGTATGTATGTAATAAAAACTATGAGAAATTATAAAAATATTTTAGAAATTTTTTAAATAAGAAAATTAACAATCAAAAAAATTATTGTTACAAAATTAAATTTATTGAAAAAAAAGACATACGAGATACATGGCAACTGAAAAATTAAATTGTTGGGAAAAAATGTAACAGTGTTGATGAGGATATAATTAAAAACTTCGAAAATAATAACCTTAAAGATAGGTGTGTTCAAGAAGTTAAAATTGTTACAAATTTGTAACAATTGTTACTGGAAAGTGTTCATAAACTCCAAAAATTTGCAACGAGAGAACGTCGAAAGAGAGTAAGATATTGAGAGAGAAAAAAATTCTTGCAATTTGTTACTAGTAAAATTTTTACTTGTAAGAATTTTTCAAACAGCTGTTTTCTGCTTATGTTTACAAATCAATTAAAAAAAAGCTGGAAATAAAGAAATATTTTATTAAATTGTAAATAAATGTAAATTTTTAAACGGATATAACGTATTTATTCTATAGAAAATCAGTATTTGTTTGGATTGGGATCAGCAGCATCAAAATAAGATGTGTAAGGGATTGAATTAAGTAACACAGGGTCTAGATCATTAACGTCAGCGGATGTTGCAGGAACTGGAAGTGGCTTCCAATTTCAGAATTAATTGTTTTTAACATGTTTACCAGATAATTTTTGCAATAGTAGAATCTTCATCAAGTGATTCGGACTGTGATAACGATGTTGAAACAGTTGAGTGTTTGGTGCTAGCTAGAAAAGCTCCGAGTATGCAGTTAAATATAATGAGAGAATATAAAAATTCTTTGAAAAAATTAAGAAACTGCATAAAAGAGTAGGATTTCGTCTAAAATTTAGAGAATTTTTCCAAAGGAATTTTTTCGATTTATTTATTTTGGTCACTTTTCACAGACCAGCTGATAGTTTTAGTACTGTAAATATTATAAGTACCTAGATACCCGGTACTTTGCATTATGTCGGTAGACAACCCAATTAGTTCATAGATATATCACAAACAAAATACGCAAAATAAAAGGATTTTTTAATTAAAATCTTTTATACAATTTATATTTTTTTTTAATACATTTCTGAATTAGCACCTTAAATAAAATTTTGCTGAGAACACAACTCTTTTGCGAATACATTTCTGAATTAAATTCTGTTGAAAAAAACAGAAGCATTTTTTATGAATCAGAGGCTATTTACGATTTAAGATAGAAGTACATAACACGTGTCTCGAACGTTAGGCATTTGATACTTTGAGTTACACACCACACTTTTGAGGCGAGTGTTCGAAATAATTTAATATCTAACATTTTATGCCTCTATCTTCTTAACCTTTTCAATAAATTTTGTTTTTGCGAGTTAGAGGCGTTGCAAACTTTATTTGTGTAACCCGCTTTACGAAAATATATTGTTCCAACTTTTTTTTAACAGAATTACCAAACCTTTAATGTTCAAAGTGGTGGTATGAACTTTGATCTTAAGGAATTTATACTTTTAATATATGTATATCCAAAAGCTTTTCTGTTTCTTCTCAAATTCGTCATTAACGTTATTAAAAATAAACCATTTTAAAAGTGTAAAATCGCATTATTTTTATAGCAATGTATACAATTTTCCTAGCAGTAATTATTAAGTGCTCATGTATTCCTATATATTACAACACTATTTTTCTTGCAAATTTTTACTGGTAAAGTGTTCATTTACTTTTTAGAATTTTTGAGAGCAATTAAGCAAAATTTCTTTTTACTCTCTCGTTACTAGTTTTTGCAAGTAAAGTAAATGAACACACCTGCAGCCTAATTCTGTAATTCTCTTAGCTAAAGCTTACGCTAAAATGCTAAAACGCTAAAATAAATTTACGGCAAATATTTTAGCAAAGTCGCTAAATTTGTATTCTGTTACTCTAACAGCTTAGCTAAAATATAACAGCCTGTTTCTAGAATAAAAAGACGAATGTCAGAAACCATTCGTGTTCTAGAAACAGGCTGTAAGTTTTTCGCCGTAGCTTATTTGCTATCACTATACTATTCTCTTCTCTCATTGTTATTTCTTATTAGAGTTGCCTATGTTGAAAAAAAATTTTTTTCTCTAAATTGAGTTTTATTTTTTTTTTTTGTAATATATTTTGGATTCAAACGTGAATTTTTAATGATATTTTTTAAAATATTTATCTAAATTGTATTATAGTTTTGCAACATGCATATGCATATGTATACATCAATGATATTTAAAAATATAATCTATGTGAAGCATTTCGCCACTCCAAGTTTGAATTTTTTTATTTGTTGAAAGATGGTAACACTACAAAGAATTTGTTTACTTTTGGGTAAATGTAGAATGTTGTTTTCCCCACAAGTTCAAAAAATAAGAAAGTATGAAATTGTTTTATAAAAATTGTGTAGTATTAGTTTTGAATATAATTCTTATAAAATAACTTAAGGTTTTAATAATTTATCTAATTTTAAGAAAATCGAAAAACCGTTAAATTAATAAATATTGTAAAGTCTTCTTATGGTTCCATTAGAGCAAGATGGTGTGGAATCATTAAATTCTGATGTTAAAGAAACATTTGCTGTAAGTTCTGCGTCTCTACACAATAAAAAATTTATTTATTTAAAAATTAATAAAACAAACTTGGTAAAAACCTACCAGAGGTTCGCCGACTTCTTCTTGTCCCACCAAAGATTCCTTCCTCATGATGGCAATTATGCGATCATCCATTTCAGTTAACTTGAAATTTTGAGGGCCATTTATGCCACTTCTTCTAAAGAGCTTTTATGCTCTTGGAACTTTTGTTTTGCCTTGCTTCTGTTAAATGAAAAAAAAATGGAATAAATGGCTTAAACATAAAAGTTTTTTACTATAACTTACCGCATATTTGTCCCAGACCTCTTCCAATCCTCTCCACTTTTGAATGTACCTCCCAATGAGTTAAGCTTCTCGGCTAAATGCTCCCATTGCTCAGCAAGGTTTTTTGCTCCCGTAAAATTTAAAATCTAAAAAAAAAATTAATATATTTACGTAAAAGAAATTATAAATGACTTTTTTAACTGTCATGTGCACATTCTCTATGATCCTTCAAATACTGAATAAGCATGTTTTTTTTTCTCTTTTGCAACCTTTTAGTTGTTTCTTCCATTATTCTGCAAAAGTTAAAAAATATATATTTAAATACATAACAAAACATCAATTAAAACAAAATTTATATTTAGCTTACCTTTTGGCACCTAAAAATTTTCGTAGCTAAAATTTTACAATTTGTGGAGACGTTGAAGCTTATTAAACGTTAGAGAATGCAAAATAATGGATTTTAGCGATGAGAAGAATACACGCTAAAATTGCGGCGAATTCACTCTCAATGGTATGCCAAATTTAGTATTAAAAGTTACAGAATTGAATATGTTGCCAAAAATCGCTAAATCAATTTTATGCATTTTTAGCGATGGAAATTTAGCTTTAGCGACTTACAGAATTAGGCTGCTGATGTCTTCAATAATTTTGCAAAAAACTTTAATGAAAATATTAATGAAATAATACGATAATGCGATAATAAAATAATACGATGTTAAAACTATAAAAAGAAGTGAAATAACTCTTGAAAACTTATCTTATATTGAAAAACAAACAAAATTGCTGGAGCTAATGAAATAAGACCAATAGATTTAAAGTAAAATGCAAGTTGTTTAACCAATATACTCACTAATTTAATAAACTTAAGTTTCTTGGAAAAATATAAAATAATTAACAAAAGTCAGTACGGATTTCAAAAGGGAAAGAATGTAAACAAATTGCTTGGAAATTTTTCCGACTATATAAATAATTGTTTATCGGAGAACATGCATTGTTTAGTTTTATATATTGATTTTGGCAAAGCTTTCGACACACTCAAGCATAGCAATTTGCTTCAAATGATGGAGAAATGGTTTAAGAACTACTTGGATTGCAGATTGGCGATAAAATGTGGCGTAAAGCAAGGCTCTAAACTTGGGCCAATACTTTATTTAATATATGCAAATGAAATGATGAGTACTCTATCAAGTACAACGTATGCCTATGCAGACGACATAGCAATCATAGTTGCGAATAAAAGCATTAATAATGCCAAAAAAACTATGCAACATAAATTTGACTCCGCAGTTAAATGGTGTCACGATATAGGGCTTATAATAAATGCGTCAAAAACGATGATAAGGCATATAAAGCCACGCCATTTGCCCTCCATGTTAATAAAATTTCACAATTATGATTGTCTACATAAAAACGAACAACAAATAGAGCAAACGAAGCATGTAGTACCGTAATAGAATTAGTTGAAACATAGACATAAGTATTTAGGTATCTACGTTGACCAAAATTTTAAATGGAAAACGCACATAGAGATGTTACGTAAGAAGCTCAAAAAATCTGCATATATGCTCAATCATATTATTGCTCTCACTGTAATGTTCTCAGACAAGTATACATATATGTATATCGCTGGTCGAATCATACATTAGGCATTTTTTTGTTTTTTTGTATAAAGAGGTCTGTGTGCTGTGTTGCCTTTTTTTCCGCTCCGTATTATTTATTTTTTTAAGTGGTTGTAACAATTGTTTTAATATATTGATTGGTTTTAATGTGACCAGTGAGCTTTGATATTGTTGGCGACAAAAATTTTATCCTGTTTTATAAGATTTTATTTGGATAATTATCAAATATATTTTGCATTGTTTGCTATCATATACATATTTATACATATATAATCATGGTGAAATTACTTACAAGGTGGTGGCAGGTGAATATAGTACAAAAACAACAGGGAATTTGTTTTTGTTTTTTCAGCTCTTTAATGTCAAAAGGAGGTATGGTGAATTAAAAAAGCACATTTCAGAAGTGTGTGTGTGTATTTTTAACAACGTACATGTCTCTACACCAAAACAAAAATACGAATACACACAAAGCAAAATGTAAACAAAACATAAATATCATGGTGAAATAACTTACAAGGTGGTGGCAGGTGAATATAGTACAAAAACAACAGGGAATTTGTTTTTGTTTTTTCAGCTCTTTAATGTCAAAAGCAGGTATGGTGAATTAAAAAAGCACATGTGAGAAGTGTGTGTGTGTATTGCTAACAACATACATGTCTCTACACCAAAACAAAAACACGAATACACACAAAGCAAAATGTAAACAAAACATAAAACAAACAAAACTTTTGACAGGAGCGGTATGACCAAAAAAAAACCCAGCTGGGTTGGTAACACCACCTTGTAAGTAATTCCACCATGATAAATATAAACAAAACTTTTGACAGGAGCGGTATGACCAAAAAAAAAAAACTCAGCTGGGTTGGCAACACCACCTTGTAAGTAATTCCACCATGTATGTATATAATATTTGTTTGGTGAATATACTGAAATTTGCATTTCTGGAAGCAGCTGATCGTTTTTAGTACTCTTAGTTACATCTGCTATTTTACAAAGTTGCTGTTTTGGAGTTTTATATTCAAGCTGGTTTGTGCACTTGATAAAGCTTTTTAGTTTCGCCCTATACCATAAATTTATTTAGCTGAATAATACCAACCCAGCGAAAATTTTTTACGTCATAAATTTTTGTAATTTCTTTTACTAATATGGATTGCTTGAGCCCAAATTGTTATATAACGGCAAATGATAGAATGATTTCTTGTTGGTTGTGCTTAGGCAATTTCCACGTAAAATGTACGGCACTTAAACCACGTGATGCAGATGCACTTTTGGATCCAGCGAAGTCACTACACTGGACTTGTTTTAATTGCAAGAAAATCAATATTGAATTTTATAAATTTTTTAGAAGCCAAAAGAGTGAATTTGATCAATTAATCAATTTGCATAAGAAGTTTTTGTCTGTACAATCTAAACTGGCGAAATTTGAGGATTTATTTAATAATTTCCAAGGCTTGGAAAAATTTATTAATATAGATTGTAACAATTCTCCTAAAAAGAGGAAAAGAGCAAATAAGTTACCCGAAATTCCCTCTTTAAACATTGTATCTGTCCCTACTTCTGCAAATTCAGTTGCTAGTCCTGGTTGTCCTGCTTCATCAACATCATTAAATAATTTACCCATAATTCAGGCTTTAAATAATATATCCATTTCTACTCCTGTTAATTCGATTGCTCTTAGTGCTGGTCGTTCTACATCTTCACCATCAAATGTCGTCCAGTTAAATTCTCCATCAGGTAATATAAATAAGGAGTCTTCAACCACAACTTCCTCTATATATACTACTAAACCAAATGACGGGACATTATATAACCAAATTATTCATAAACCGCTACAAGCATTCCCACCACGGAAAACTGTATTTGTTTCAAGGTGGACATGTGATACAACGGCAGAGGATGTTGATTATTATATAAGATCTAAATTTGGTCGAAATATTGATATTCGCATACAAAAATTTTCATTTTCTACACCCAGGTCCATTTCATCGTTTAAAATATCCAACTCACATGTTGATTTCAATGATATTGTCGACTCTAACTTTTGTCCTGATCAAGAACAAAATGCTTCAAAAAACTAAATTTTATATCAACTGACTCAATATCATTACTCTACCAAAATTTTCGCTGCTAAAGAACAAAACTGTCAAATTTATATCTGGAAAGTTTTGACTGCAATTATCATATCTTGGCATTTACTGAAACTTGGCTTGATTGTTCATTTTTAAATACTGAAATACTTTGTAATAAATATTGTATTTATCGTCGTGATCGTGGCTCTTATGGTGGTGGTGTCCTCATAGTTGTTTCTAGTACTATTTCATCTGAACTTTTTATATTTGATTCATTACCTAATATCGAGTTTATAGCTGTTATTATTAAACTTAAGAGTCGAAGAATATTCATAACATGCTCATACATTCCCCCCTTATCAGCGCAAGACTTATACATCCAGCATGCTGAAGCTGTTAGAATAGTTGCCTGCTCTGCCAGTGAAAATGACTCCCTGATTATTATTGGTGATTTCAATATTCCTTCCATATGTTGGAATTTTGAGAATGGATATTCAATCAACGATTAATGATAGATTCACTGATTTTTTCAATATTTTATATGATATGAGTTTATTTCAAATTAATGGAATACTTAATGACTATTCTAAAATTCTTAATTTAATATTTGTGAATAATACGGACGAATGCTCTATTAACCGTTGTGATCTTATTTGCATTCCTGAAGATCGTTTTCATCCTACCATTGCATTAAATATCTATGTACCAGCTGAACTACGTAAAACACATCGTAATAAAGTCTTCTGTTTCCATCGTACGGATTACAATAAATTCAACAACTTATTGTCAAATGAATCGGTTCCTACAACATTCGCTCTTAATAATAAGAGTCCACCATGGAATAGCTTATACTTAACTAATATTAAAAACAGGAAGAATAAACTTTATAAAAAATTTAAATTATCTGGCTCTTCTCGTGATTACCTAAATTATTCAATTGCACGATCTAATTATATCACTGCTAATAAATTGGCATACAATAGCTACATACACCGAATGAGAAGAAATATAAAGAAAAACCCGAAGGCTTTTTATAAATTTATTAACTCTAAACGTCGTGCCAATACATATCCCAAGTATTTAAAATTTGGTTCTCGTAGAGCTGAAGATGATATATCCATAAGCAACTTGTTTGCTGAATTTTTTGCTACAACTTATTCTAAAAAATCATTTAATAATCAAATTTGTTATTCGTATTCTTTATCTCAATCATCAAATATTCATCTTTCGAATATCTCTTCTGAAACTGTTCTATCTAATCTACTGTCAATTCAAAGTTCACCTACCCCTGGTCCTGATGGTATACCTACCTGTATTCTTAAGCATTGTTCTGAAAATCTTTGTGGTCCCCTAACGGCAATTTTCAACAAATCTATTGATTTGGGTTATTTTCCAACTGATTGGAAGAAGTCATACATAATTCCTTTGTTTAAAGCTGGCAGTAAACTGGAAGTTTCAAACTACAGAGGCATAGCAAAATTAAATGCGATTCCAAAACTCTTTGAAAAAATTGTGACTGACTCTTTATATTATCAAATATCGTCACTTTTAACTTTATATCAACATGGCTTTCGTAAATTTTGTTTAAGTTATACTAATATCCTGGAATTAACAATTAAGTTAATGAAGGATTCGTCAATAATCATCAAACTGATGTTATCTACACAGATTTTAGTAAAGCGTTTGATAAAGTAGTAGTCGCCGTGGTCTAGTGGTTAGTGTGTTGGCTTACTAAGACGATAGTGCCGGGTTCAAATCTCAGCACCGACATCTTGAAAAAAAAGAAATATGAAAAAAATATTTCTTTCGGCGACTACCTCTCAGCAGTCTTCTGGCAAAAGCTCTGAGAGTAATTAATTGCCATGAAAAAGCTTCTCAAGTCTGTCGTTCGGAGTCGACATTAAACTGTAGGTCCCGGTACTCATGGATAGAAATTTACACACACAACATGAGTGCTGCGAGAAGCTAGGCCGTAATCCTGACACAGGGTTGTAAAGGCCAGATATGTATGTATGTATGTGTTTGATAAAGTTGGACGTGAAGGTATCTTTGGCCCCACTGTCGAACAGTTCAGTCTCCATAATTCCACCTCGCCGAACGGCTTGAGACTGATCGATTTCGCCGCGGCGCGAAACATGGTAGTTTGTAGCACCAGGTTCCAGCATCTCGATATCCATAAGGCCACCTGGCTCTCTCCTGATCGATCTACCAACAACCAGATCGATCACATTGTGATTGATGGAAGGCAGCATACTAGACGTGCGCACATTTAGAGGTCCAAATGTCGACTCGGACCATTATCTTGTCGCAGCCAAGATGCGACTGCGTATATGCGCAGCGAATATGGCATGTTCTAGTGTTCGGGGGAAGCTGGACATCAAAAAGCTGCGATCACAAGAGACAGCTAGGTCGTTTTCCGATCGTCTTTCTAATGAGCTCCATTGCATCCCGTCCTCTCTCGAAAGTATTGGTGGACAGTGGTCTCACATTGCTCACTCTCTGCGCAACGCTGCCGAAACAGTCCTTGGTTTTGAGCGTCCTCCCCGCAGAAACCAATGGTACGATGAAGAGTGTCGTGAGGCCACTGCGGCAAAGAATGCTGCCTACAGAAGAACGTTGCAGTCCACCACTACAAGAGCAGTTGTGGAGGTGTAAAGAGAAAAGACGGGGGAAGAGAGACGCCTATTTAGAAGAAAGAAAAGGGAGCAAGAAAGGCGTGATCGTGAGGAAATCGAGAGTGTGCAGGAGTAGACATGATGCTCGAAATTTTTATAAGAAGATAAGGCGTCTTACTACTGGTTTTAAACCCGGAGCAACCTCCTGCAGAGACGAACATGGTAATCTGGTTACAGATGCACATGGTGCACTGAGATTATGGAGACAGCATTTCTGTAATCTACTGCAGAGCGATGATGATACAAATTCCACTGTTAGAGATGCTGTGCCGGACCCAATCAATGATGACGTTGTGATCCCGTCCCCCAGTCAAGGTTGCCATATGGCGACTGAAGAGCAACAAAGCAGCCGGACCTAACGGTCTGCCCGCTGAACTCTTCAAGTATGGAGGCGATGAGCTGATTAGGTGCATGCACCAGTTCATTTGCAGAATATGGCTGGAAGAAAGTATGCCCTATGATTGGAATCTCAGTGCCCTCTGTCCGATCTTGAAAAAGGGAGACCCCACAATATGCACCAACTACAGGTGTATAAGCCTTCTCCCTATCGCATATAAGGTTCTTACGAGCGTATTGTGTGAACGACTGAGGCCATTCGCCATCTCACTGATTGGACCTTATCAGTGCGGCTTCATACCTGGTAAGTCCACCATTGAGCAGATATTCACACTGCGCCAAATCCTGGAGAAGACCCATGAAAGTCAAGTCGACACACACCACCTTATTGTCGACTATAAGGCAGCGTTCGATAGCCCGATAAGGGATCGCGTATATGCCGCATGTCTGAGCTCGGTATTCCTGCAAAGCTGATAAGACTGTGCAGAATGACGTTAAGTAGCTCCTGCAGCTCCGTCAGGGTAAGAAAAGACCTCTCCGAACCATTTAATATCGTGCGAGGTTTCAGACAGGGCGATCCCTTATCCTGCGACCTCTTCAATTTCGTCATGGAGAGTGTTTTGCGAAAGGCGGGTGTACATCGAAATGACACTATATTTAACAAAAGTGTCCAGCTCCTTGCGTATGCAGACGACATAGACATCATTGGGCATACCAAGCGAGATGTCACCGCAGCGTTTAATGCTATTGAACGAGAGTCTGCAAAAATGGGTCTGGCGGTAAATGAGAGCAAGACGAAGTACATGTTGTCGATGAGTAGGGATGTTGATCGCATCGGCTCCCAGTTTACAGCCGGCAACTATACATTCGATGTGGTCAAGGAGTTCATCTACATTGGCGCCGCCATTACCAGCAAGAATGATGTCAATCTGGAGATCAAACGAAGAATCACACTGGCCAACAGGTGCTACTACGGTCTCAGTAGGCAGTTTAATAATAAAGACCTCTCTCGTGCGACGAAATTAACTCTCTATAAATCGCTTATTCTTCCGGTGCTTCTCTATGGTGCAGAAGCCTGGACGCTATCTTGTGCCGATGCAGCGGTCTTGGGAGTATTCGAGAGAAAAGTTCTTCGTAAGATCTTTGGTCCTCTAAGGCATGGCGATGAGTTTCGCATTAGAACCAACCATAAGCTGTATGAGCTCCTCGGCGATGTGGGCGTTGCGCATTAACATCCAGCGGCTACGCTGGCTCGGCCATATTGTTCGGATGGATGAATCTGCTCCAGCGAGAAAAGTTTTCGATGCGAAGGTCACTGGACGTCGGCGTAGAGGACGACCGTGTTTACGTTGGAAGGACCAAGTTGATGGTGTGACCAACTGGAGAAGGCGCGCGCTTAGCAGAGACGCCTGGAGACTAGTGTTAAGGCAGGCAGAAACCCGTTAACGGGTTGTTATGGCCATCTAAGTAAGTAAGTAAGTAGTTTGATAAAGTTAACCACGATCTTTTGCTCTATAAACTATCTTCCATGGGCTTTAGCAACAATGCTGTACGTTGGCTAAAATCTTATCTTTCTGGAAGAACTCAACAAGTGAAATTTGAAAATATTCTGTCTAAAATCATTGATGTTCACTCCGGAGTACCTCAAGGGAGCCATCTTGGTCCAGCTTTATTCTCATTATTTATTAACGATCTTCCATCTGCTATTATTCATTCTAATATTCTCATATATGCTGATGATGTTAAGATTTTTAATTCGTTTGATAGAATATCTGGTCAGTCAGCACTTCAAGGAGATATTGACAATTTTGTACAATGGTGTGATGTCAACTTATTGGATTTAAATATTAATAAATGTAAACGCATGTCATTTTATCGTTCACTGAAACTTGATACATCATATCATTTTAAGGATAAAATCCTGGACAAGGTGTTAAGCGTTAATGATCTTGGGATCTTATTAGATCATAGACTTAAGTTTTGTTAACATATTTCAATGATGGTGAACAAAGCAAATGGAGTTTTAGGATTTATAAAGCGTTGGTCAAAAGAATTTACTGACCCCTACGTTACAAAACAACTATACACTTCTTTGGTACGCCCTATTCTTGAATACGGGTCTATTATATGGGATCCATACTTCTTCACTTACGTTAACTTTATTGAATCTGTACAAACACGCTTTCTTTTATTTTGCTTGAGAGGTCTAGGATGGAACTCATTCGCTCTTCCTTCATATGAGAACAGACTCGCTCTTATAAAACTGCCTACCCTGAAGAGTCGAAGAACAATGCTAAGCGTATCTTTTCTATTAAGATTAATACGTGGTGAAGTCCGTTCTGAGTATTTGTTAAGTAAAATTATTTTTAATGTTCCAATTAGACCGTCCCGTAACTTTAATTTATTATATTTAAAACTAGGTTTTTAAGAAAAAAATACAATATTTTTAGTTTTTGCAATAATTTCAGCTATAATTTCAAGTTGATTGAAGTTATTAATTAATCCTTGAATGTTTGTATATATTCCATGCAGTTGCTTTGGTTGTTAGAATGATAAACCTATATGATAAACCTATTCTCCTCTTTTTAAGATTTAACTTATTCTAGTACACTGGACACTCGCGGTTATTAGTATTGTAATTTTCATCTAGACCTAAATTCAATCTTTTATATTCTTTAACGCAGTTAACGTATTTCACTATTATTTCTTTATTACAGTCTTTACCCCTTGGTTTAAATGACATTTGAAACATACACTTTCATTCCTGCATTCAGATAATTTATGGTTGTATCTTTACATTTAAAAGATTGCGTTAAATAAGTACTATCAAACACTCTACATCTTTCCCAACCTAATACTTTTGTGTAGGATTCAGGGTCTATTTTCAAATTCACATTAAATATTGTTTTATTATATCTTTTAGTTTCATATATTTTAACCACCTCTAAAACGCTATTTTTAGAATATCATTTTGCTTTTTTTAATTTTTCTACTAACTCTTTGTCATTCTAACGTTTAAATCCGTTATTATAATATTCGTATTTATATCTCTTGGAATTTTAATTCTGATCTTTTCGCGTTCCTCGACATTTTCACTTTGAATCACCAGTGTACCGTTTTTTCTATTTTTAACATTAGTGATTTTAAAATTAATTGGATCAACTTTTCTTAAGCTAGCTTAAACAACTAATGTGTATAACCACAATGTACATAACAAACGTTTCGTTGAGTTTTGTTCAATTTCATTTTTGTTTACATTTGGAGCGAAGCAGATCGCACCAAACGTACGTAAACAGCTGTTTTTGTGTTTGTGTAAACAATAAGAAACAAAAGACCGCAGTGTGCAATTGAAACCGAGGATAACTCTATTGAAAATTTGATTGAAAATATATAAAAAAAAAACAATTTCTCTGTGACAAATGTGTGTCTTATTCATTTTGAACCATTTAAATATTTTTCTTTTCTGTTCATTTTGTAGCACATTAATAACAAAATTTAAAACAAATGTAGCTGTGTTTACAATTGGAATGAACGCACGGTTGCATTTTTCAGTACTATTTTTTATTTATGATGTATTTTTTTTAATTAACAAAAATAAATATAACTGACGTGTTTTCGGTAAAATGTTTAACCGTTGTAGATATTTAATAACGTTTTGTGATAAAAATCTACACATTTATTGTTGAAACATTCAATATTGAAATTTTTTCATAATGGAGTAATATTTTCTTTAAATATTACAATAATTTTTACATAAACAGTTTTATGTCTGTCCTGAAAATTTAAGTATTTTGAGTTGTGCCCCTTTTGTATTTAGGGTGCGATATGTATGATGTTGACTTTAACTCTCCTTAACTCAGTGCATACAGATGAGAAAAAATAAGTATGATTCGATTACAAACTGTTGTGTTTGCTCTGCTTACTGCGTTAGTACGAGAGTAAATTAATGCTATAAACACATTCCTAGCTACCAACCATTTACCACACGACTGCAAGAGAAATTTTTGGGTTATACGTACTATGAATCGTGTTAAATAAATACTATGTTTTTGACTATGTAATTTATTATCTTTTTATTATTTTTCGTCAATAAAAAGAAATTTATATGGTGTATAAAAATTATAATAATTATAATAATAAACATTCAAAACGTAAGAATGTACATAAGCGAAAAAGTTTATGTTTATCGGAAATATTTTATAGAAATTAAACAATTTTTTTTCTTTAATTGTTATAAGCAGGTTATAAAGAAATGGATTGCAAGAGTGAGATTAAGGAGAAAATCAGTGCCGGAGGTCTCCGATTAGTTCGGAAGCATAAAGGCAATAGCCCAATATGGGCAATTTTCGTTCCAATAATCTATTATAAAAATATTGATTATAAAGATTGTGTTTGTTAAGTATACTATAAGTTTTTACAATGTAAAAAGTAGAAAAAATTTAAAAATATTTTTTTTGTTATGAATTTGTTTATAACCTGTTTATAAAAAATTAAAAAATAATTACGGATAATTTTATTTTCTTTAAAACATTTCTTATAAACTTACAGTTTTTTTTGCTTGTTTTTGTTTATTATTATTTGCATGTTCGTTTTTGTATACACCATATAAATTTCCTTTTGTATTGTTGGTATACGTCTATCGACTAAAACGGTAAATTTTTTCATTTAATTCGAGTCACTCGAATCAATTGTGAGTATCATAAATATTTTTATAAAATTATGAATCCAAGTGAGTGTGAGTTTGATGTCAACATTCTATTCATATTTACTGCAACCTTTAAAAATGAACCAACGTTGTGTAAGCAAGAGTGAGTCAGAGTACCTTGCAGTCGATGTAGCCAGCGAATGACTATCTATTTCTTTAACGATGGTTTTAAGTTGAGTAAGAATGAGTGAGAAATAAAAAGGTGAATCTTTGCATTACTTACGGCAACTGGAGTAGCATGTAAAGCACAAACGACGAATCCTTGCATTACTTGTAACAACTGAAGGAGCTAGTCGGCTTTTCGTTAAGCAAATTCCTAACGCTTTTAAGTCAATTTCTACTTTTAAAACTGCAGGGTAGTTAAACTTCAACTACGTGTACTCACTTACATATATTTAGAATTTCATAAGTGCTTATGAACAGCTAAAATGCGACTCAATGTTGATTTCTGCAGCCTTATTCTGTAATTCTCTTGGCTAAAGCTTACGCTAAAATAAATTTACGGCAAATATTTTAGCAAAGTCCCTAAATTTGTATTCTGTAAGTCTAACAGCTTAGCCAAAATATAAGTTTTCGCCGTAGCTTATTTGCTATCACTATACTATTCTCTTCTCTCATTGTTATTTCTTATTAGAGTTGCCTATCTTTAATTTTTTTTCTCTAAATTGATTTTTATTTTTTTTTGTAATTTATTTTGGATTCAAACGTGAATTTTTAAAATATTTATCTAAATTGTATTATAGTTTTGCAACATGCATATGCATATGTATACATAAATGATATTTAAAAATATAACCTATGTGAGGCATTTCGCCACCATATTAATATATTTGTGAATATTTTTATTTGTTTAAAGTTGGTAACACTACAAAGAATTTGTTTACTTTTGGGTAAATGCTGAATATTGTTTTCCCTACAAGTTCAAAAAATAAGAAAGTATGAAATTGTTTTATAAAAATTGTATAGTATTAGTTTTGAATATAATTCTTACAAAATAACTTAAGGTTTTAATAATTTATCTAATTTTAAGAAAATCGAAAGATCGTTAAATTAATAAATATTGTATAGTCTTCTTATGGTTCCATTAGAGCAAGATGGTGTGGAATCATTAAATTCTGATGTTAAAGAAACATTTGCTGTAAGTTCTGCGTCTCTCTACACAATAAAAAATTTATTTATTTAAAAATTAATAAAACAAATTTGGTAAAAACCTACAAGAGGTTCGCCGACTTCTTCTTGTCCCACCAGAGATTCCTTCCTCATGATGGCAATTATGCGATCATCCATTTCAGTTCACTTGAAATTTTGAGGGCCATTTATGCCACTTCTCTCTAAAGAGCTTGGAACTTGCACTTGGAACTTTTCTTTTACCTTGCTTCTGTTAAATGAAAAAAAAAGGAATAAAATGCTTAAACATAAAAGTTTTGTACTATAACTTACCGCATATTTGTCCAAGCCCTCTTCCAATCCTCTCTACTTTTGAATGCACCTCCCAATGAGTTAAGCTTCTTGGCTAAATGCTCCAATTGCTCAGCAAGGCTTTTTGTTCCCGTAAAATTTACAAATCTAAAAAAAAATTAATATATTTACGTAAAAGAAATTATTATTATTATTTTTTAACTCTCATGTGCACATTCTCTATGATCCTTCAAATACTGAATAAGCATTTTTTTTGCTCTTTTGTCACCCTTTTAGTTGTCTTCCATTATTCTGCAAAAGTTAAAAAATATATATTTAAATACATAACAAAACATCAATTAAAACAAAATTTATATTTAGCTTACCTTTTGGCACCTAAAAATTTTCGTAGCTAAAATTTTACAATTTTTGAAGACGTTAAATCGTTAGAGAATACAAAATAATGGATTTTAGCGATGAGAAGAATACACGCTAAAATTGCGGCGATTCACTCTCAAAGGTATGCCAAATTTAGCATTAAAAGTTACAGAATTGAATATGTTGCCAAAAATCGCTAAATCAATTTTATGCATTTTTAGCGATGGAAATTTAGCTTTAGCGACTTACAGAATTAGGCTGCTGATATACTTATACCGCACAAAATTGTCTTTATCGATAATATTTGCCGAGTATTGGTCGATGCCAGCGAATTTCTTGGTAAAATGATATACTTTTCCACAAACTCCGTTACATCCTATGCCACTTTCACCTCTTATTGCTAATTTGCATTTAGTGCATTCAGCCATCTTATAGCAAATCTAAATATATCATTTATTTTAATCACTCGATATGTCCTTTAAACACTTTATTTTGTTTAATCAGAGCTTTGCTAATTTTGCTTGTTTACAACGATAGGGTTGCCAATATTATTATTATTCAGGTACGACCCTCAGAGAAACTGATCAAATCTTCTGTAGTTTGGGATTCTAAGTACGAAATTCAAGTAAATAAAATCGCATCTATACAAAAGTAGTTTCTTATTTTTTTGGTTCAGAAATCTTCAGTAGAAGCCCAATGTAGTTTTACCGCCTTATAAAAGCAGTTCAGCACTTATCGCGCTTCCAATTCCCAAAAGCAAAAGAACTTGTCTGAACATTTTATTTGATATACGGCGTTATTGACCCTGAGGCTCTGCTTAGACCTTATTATCACTACTCGTCCTACTAGACATTATTTATTTATTTAATTTCTTAAAGCTAGAATAATGTTTTAAATGTCTGTTTTTTTTTCTATTATGTTTATAATAATCACTAAAATTCTATTAGATAGCTTGTAAGAAAGCTCGAAATTTTTTTATTTTTTGCGTAGCAGGGTCATATACAATGTGCATACATTTTATTTTTTGAAGGAAAAACAAAACTACTTTTTTTATCAGGTATTTTCGATTTTTTTTATAGTTTTTCAACTGAGTTCTTTTTGGAAAAAATGATTTCTATAAACTCACATATAACCGTTACAGTTCCTGAAAAATAATTTTAATCTTGCAGTGATGGGTATATTTTAGTTCAATACATATTTGTATAAAAAAGTTTTTCTTTGCTGGCAGGGCTAGCATTTAAATGATTGATTTTTCGATGATCATCTTTGTTACTTAATTTTGACTATTTTGATTTTAGGTAATTAAAAATTGAGTTTTCATATAGTTAGTCAAGAGGAATATTCAAATATGTATGTATATTCCCTATGATCGCATTTTTTAATCATATTTCTGAGTTCTTTGTCACTTCTCTTGGAGACCAAAATTTGATTTCATTGTTTTTTTTTTGCATTGCTGTTTTTGTAAAAAAAAAGAGAGAGAAGTCATTTTTTAATCACCTTATGTTCGAAATTTGTTTCTTCATACTGAATCATGCAGTTTTTGGTCTTCAATATGATTCAATTCTGATTTTGTATTTTGAACGTTTATATTATAAGGGGACATTTTTATGGAGTTATATGTTGCAGATTTCTTAAGTTAAAATGCAATTTGATATTCATAGATTTGGTATAGCGGTTAGAGCGCTAACACAGAAACTCAAACGACCGAGGTTCAAATCCCAGCGAAGGAGAAAAAATTAAAAAAAATAAAAATTTTCGGTTTTTCGAAAAGTTATAATTTAATAATAATATGCTAAAATTAAATAAATTTCAATGAGAGTTCAAATTAAAGTAAGAATTGAGTCAAAAATGAGCCGAATATTATAAAATATATAATCACAAAATGTTTCAAATTAAAGTAAAATGGGACTAAGAAATGAATCAGAACTGACTTAAAATATGATCATAAAATGATTGCAAATATAAGTAAAAAGCGGCTAAAAAACAATAATAACAAATGGTATCAAATATACATGAAAACTGTATAATATAGAAGACATCAGAAATAACTGTTTAGGAATAGTCATATGAGGGTACCATTTTCTCCCGACGGCAGAGTAACTTTTGACTAAAAAATGAGTGCATATTTGATTCTTTTTATCATCTAGAAGAATCAAATATGACTAGTTTTTGATCAATATTTTCGCAGAATGCTGTCTGGGAGTTAACATGCATAAGTCGAATTGCGCCGTTTATTTTGTCTGAATTTATGTTCAATATGTATATGTGTGCCATGAAGTTGTGTTTTTTCGTATTTTTATGTGAATGAGGAAAATATTTGGTTTTTTGCGTTCCCGTACTTTTGGTATTTTTGTGTTTTATTGAAAGAAATTATAGTTTACCGTCATTTTACCGATCTTTACATAAAAATTATGGAACAAACTTATTGTTTGTATTGTTTTCAATCATTCGTTATGTTTTTGCTTTCGTTTACTGACTTTTTTGTTTGTTTTATAATACATTAGGGTTTTAAAATTCACTTTCACTTCACCTTTAGTTAAAGGAAAATCAGAAAACAAACTCATTAGCATAACTCTTTAAAATTTACTATTGGGAACCCCAGTCTATATAATTAAGTCTCAATTAATATGCATATCGTCGTATTAAATGCAAACGGACGTAACTACACAAAATTTCGAAATTGAGTTTATTATTAATTATGGTTCATTTTAATAAAATACATGTTCGTGCAAAATTTTAGAATCGTACGATCAAAGATTACGATTTTATTAACGAAATTCAAAAGGGCGTAACTAGAAATGCGTGTGTACTAATTGTTCTTCAGGAATAAATTGGTTTTAAACACAAAGACCAAAAATCAGCAAGCCAAAAAAAAAAAAAATTCAAATAAAATGGATGCAAATTGTAGTGAAATTAATCACAACTAGATGACCCGTGCGAATATTTCCCACCGTTAGTTGTCATTTTTGTAACATAAAATGAAAATGATTAATAGAAATTTTAGTAACTTCAATACATTTTATTAAAAGTATAAAAATATTAGAAATCATAATATATCATACATATTTACATACATATGTTTAAATGCTTTTATAATACTTCTTTGAATACAATGTTAGAGGTAATGACATGATCATCGTTAACTTCCCAGTCAGCATTTTTGGTCAATTATGAGTCTTTTTTGACTCCTCTGGGCGATTAAAATAGTCACTTATGAGCTCATTTACGAGTCGAAAATGAATGTTTTGTCGGGAGAAAAATGTACCCTTGCCGCGACTCCCCTGAACGAGTCATTTATGACTCCCCTGAACGAGTCATTTTTGACTCCCCTGAGCGTGTCATTTGTGACTCCGCACACTAAACGAGTTTTGCTTATCTTTTTTTATCTTTACAATAATAAAAATATTGTATTTTGTTTAAAAATGTAAAAAAACAAAAAAAAAAAAAAAAAATTAATTCATCAAGCTCAACTGAAGGAATTCTTTTTATATATGTATATTATGCGCCTTTTTATTGATGAGACAAGTTTATGGTGGAATAGACTGGAATGTAAGGAGCGGTTTCTTAAAGATGGACTTCTTCTTATTTTTTTAAATTATAATTTAGAAATACCTTAAATTTTATTTTATAATTTTTGCCCTTTGCTGGGATTGAACCTCGGTTGTTTGAATTTCTGTGCGAACGTCTTACCACTATACCACGACATCACAATAATTGCATAGCTCTTAATCTTTCAAATAAAATAAATCCCATTGTAACGAAATGCAGAAGAAAACAATAAAATACGACGCAAAATAATTATAAAAGCAGTCGTATTTCGAACGTCTGCACGATTAATTTATGATTCCGCACATTTAATCAGTTTTTGATCACCTAAGGAAGTCGTAAATGACTCATTTTGGTGATTTCTGAGCAAGCAATCTTCCAATTGCTGACAGGGTTTTTGCCCGTACGAATCCTTAATACAAACAAAAATATCTTTAAACGTACAACTACTGCAAAGTATTGTCAAAACAGCTTTTTATAGTAAATAGCGGTATTGCCAGAACGGATTTTAATATATACATACTACCACGGCGCAATTATCATAAGGTGCCTTTGAGATTACAACAAGTAAAACAGTAACAAAAACAACACAGCATTTTGATGCTTGTTAGGATAGTTAACTGTCAAAAAAACCAAAACAAAAAGTATGAAAACAAAAACAATGTACATAAAACAAAGCAAAAATTGACAACTATATTCACAAATTGGCTGAAAAAAAAAGTAGCTCAGCTGCCATGTCAAATGCACCTTATAATCAATACGCCATGATTACTACATTATGTAGAACTGCATTACTATTAAGCGACCCTGTATTACCACACTTGAACAAAAACATATAATCATAATGACAACAGTATTACAATGTAGTTCTATATAAAATATAATTTTTATTAATGAATATATTAATTTTGCAATTTCTAATTACTTTTCGTCATTAGTGTTAGAAATAAGCTTTAAAATGAGATATCATTCATTAAATTTAATGCGGTGGTATGGGAGATATTTGCAACCGACAAAAAAAAGTGCTTTAGAAATAATATATGTAGGATATTCGATATCCCACTGTAACAAGTGGTGTGATCTAGCGGCAATGCTGCTCACGAATAGGACATATCCACATACAAACGATTTAACGGGACAAACCTTTTTGCTTTTCTTAACTTCAACAGCGAATAATTTGAGAAACAGAATCATTATACAAGTGAACGTTGAAAGTAAAAGGCGACGGTGGTGATTTTTAAAAGAGCATTAATTTAAAGAATATAATGTAATTAGAACTTTTACAGACTTATGTATAAACGAATATCAATAAAATTACTACAAATGGGGGCTCAACCATAAAAATAAAAAGAAAAGTGCGTGAAAAAGAACTATTTTTTGTCGATAAAAAAAAAAAAAGTGTGTGTGAAAAAAAAAACTAACTAAAAAATTATTTTTTGTGTTCCCAGAAAAAGTTTGAAAAAAAGGGGAAAAAATCAAAAACTTTATTTCTGTATACAATCAACGAGTGTGCAAAAACCTAAAATAAAAGCAATTACAAAAACAATTTTTTTTTTCTCTGCAAAAAACATAACAAATAAAGCCACCGGTTAAACTGTGAAAAAAAAATACCTATAAAGAAAAAAAAAAGAAGTCAGCAACAAAGTTCGAAACTGCAAAACATTATAGAGGCATACTTTTGTAGAGAAATAAATAAAGAGAAATAGAAAAAAAAAAAACACCGTTGCTTGAGAAAAAATAATAAGTTTTATGTGCAAATTTTTTTTTTAAATTGTCGCCGCTAAGCACAATTTGAACAAACAAAAGAAAGAGAGTTTATGTACAGTTCATGTACATATGTACACACACAGAAAATAAATCGCCGTCAAGCAAAATAATAATAGAGGAGAATTTCCAGTATTAAAAGTCGCTCTGTTTCGAGACAGCAGAGACTGCGCAGAGACGTTAAACCACATGGCCAGAGAGATAGACGCAGGCAGCAAAAAATATACAACAGCATTCTAGTGGTGATGCACAACAGAGGGTATAGAACACACCATAAAAAAGAATTAAGAGTCAACAGAGAACAACAACCGAGTAGATGAGAGTTTTAAGATAAAATAAGAAAGAAGAGTGAGAGTTATAATTTACATTACAATTAACCCTTAAGCTTTACAAGAGAATTTATTACTTAACGTTAATATTAATATTTCATGAGGATGTTTAAAGAAATTTTTAATAATAATCAGATTATTAAATTTTCGATTGTATAACATTAACATTACAACATTAACCCTAGAGCGGTCAAAATAATTTTTAAATTTTCCTTAATTTTTAAAATAACGGTTTGATGATAATTAAATCATATATTTTTAAAATACATAAGGTCATTCAAACTAATTTTAAATTGATGAAAAAATATTTTGTAGACAACATTAACCCTAGAGCGGTTTATTAGTATTATTTGCTACATAAAAATAATATTTCAGAATAATATTTAAATTTTTCTCGCTTTTGAAAATAAAGTTTTGATGATAATTAAATCATAAACTTTTAAAAATATTTGAGAACATACAAACTAAATTAGAATTGATGAAAAAAAAAAAATTTTTTTTTATAGAATTTTGATTTTTGCGAAATTTGAAAAATAATTCAAATAAACTATTGAACAAATTTAATTATCAGATAAACATAAATAACTTTATAAATTACTGTATTTTCCTGAAAATATTTTACTCTTTACCATTTCCATTTTTTTATTATATCTTTATTATTATTACTTAACTATTTTACATTTATATTTTACTTTTTTTTTAACCTTGAATTTTAAAATTAATACAAGCTGTTTATAGAGAAAACTTTTGTAAAGAAATCGCCACTGTTCTGCAAAATGGAGTTAAGAGACATACTAATTTTGACAGTAGAGGAGTTGAAGTCGAACATAAATGAGTTAGGGCTAGACACGACTGGGACAAAAACTGACTTACAGGAAAGGCTAATTAGATTTTTTATTGACCGCAATGATGCTGGGAGAAGCCCAAAGTTGGATGAGACGCCATCAGTATTGAAGGACGAATCAATCTCCAGTCCGAATTTCACATTGAAAGATATTGAAGATTCAGTCACTAAATTCTCGGGAGAAGACAACTACGATGTCGAAAAATGGATACAGGAGTTTGAAGATTGCGCTTACATTTTGAGTTGGAACCAGCTACAACATTTCATCTATGCCAAACAATTGTTGACAGGTGCAGCCAAGACCTTCATCAGAAGCCAATCCGGTGTAAGGGACTGGTTTACTTTGAAAACTATACTGCGCAAAGAATTTGGAGCGAGGCCATCAGCAATTTCCATCCATAAGGAGCTAAAAGCCCGAAAAAAGCGGAACGACGAATCATTACGCCAGTATTTGTATTCGATAATGGAAATAGCTAGTCCCATCAACCTAGACCACGCGAGTATCATCGAATATTTTATAGAGGGTATTCCAGGCAGTGTAACAAGCAAAGCAATTCTATACCAAGCGAAAAATCTAGAGGATTTAAAAGAAAAATTGAGCGTGTTTGAAAAAATTGCCTCCACAGAGAAGTCGCCAAACTTTCATAGTGGAAGACAAAGAGTTAACAACAGCACAGTACAACCACGTCGTGATGTCATTAAGTGCTACAAGTGCGGAGATGAAGGACACTTAGCTAAATGGTGTAAATCGGAACATATAAAATGCTTTAAGTGCAACAGGGTTGGACACAAATCTTATGAATGTTCTACACCGAAAAAAGACAGCACGAACGCAAATTTAAGACCAAATGTACACACGTTAACGCATGAAACACATCCAACACCAAGAAGAGTTTTTAAGGATATAATATTGTTAGACAAAACAATTTCAGCTATAATTGACACCGGCAGTGACATCAGTATCCTAAGATATGATACACTCTTAGAATTAACAGACGCTACCCTTGAACCAGAGAAGAGAACGTTGAGCGGTATAGGTGGAAAAAATATCACTACGTTGGGTTGTTTAGCAGTACGGGCGAAACTAGATTCAGTTGAGATGAGAATGGTGTTTCACATAGTTAGAGAGAGTGATATAGTGTACGCCGCAGTAATTGGTAACGACATTTTAGATAGGGTAGACTTGGTGATTGACTCAACGGGTGCCAAATTTAGAAATAAAATTAGTGCTGTCAACATATTTGAACAAACTATGGAAAGAAGTTCAGGAAACGAGTCAAACGACGAATCAAATCACTTGGAAGAGCAGGTCAACCCTAGACAAGCATTGGAAGCCAATCCAATTGCTGAGTTAAAGGACGAATTCGAGGCAATGATTCACACAGCGATACCTGAGAGTGATAAAATTGAACTAGAACTAGAACATTTAGAAGAGAAGTACAGCAGGAAGGTCCGGTCGATAGTAGACAATTACCGCCCACAGAAACCGTCAACGTACGCAGTGAAAATGAAAATTATATTATCTGATGATATACCTGTAAGCAGCAGACCCCGTAGGACATCATACGCAGATCAGCAAGTCATAGAAAAGCAGGTGAAAGAATGGCTAAAAGAGGGTGTTATCAAACCGAGTTTTTCCGAATATTCATCGCCTGTCGTATTAGTATCAAAAAAAGATGGATCCAAAAGACTCTGCTGCGATTACAGACGCTTGAACGAGAAAATAATTCGCGATAACTTTCCCATGGCATTAATCGATAACGTCATTCAGAGACTACAGGAGGCTAAAATGTTCACTACGCTCGATTTAAAGAATGGGTTCCTGCACGTACCGGTAGCAAAAGAGTCACAAAAGTATACGGCTTTCGTTACACCCAGTGGACAATACGAATTCCAATTTGTGCCTTTCGGAATTAGTAATTCTCCGGCAGTGTTTTGCCGCTATATTTCAGCAGTGTTCCATGAGTTGGTTAGAGATGGCACGATAGTCATTTATATGGACGACTTAGTAATAATGTCACGCAACGAGGAGGAAGGCATTTGTAATTTACAAAAAGTTTTGAAAGTCGCATCGCTAAATGGGCTTCGATTCAAATGGAAAAAATGCCAGTTTTTGCGCCGAAAAATCCAGTTTTTAGGCTACGTTATTGAGAATTCGGCAGTATCACCTTCCGAAGAAAAGATTTCGGCTATAAGGAAATTCCCAATACCCAACAATATAAAAGCCATACAACGATTTTTGGGCCTAACGTCATTCTTTCGTCGATTTATACCGGATTATGCCAGGGTAGCCAAACCACTGTCAGATCTACTCAAGAAGAACGTGAAGTTTAAAATGGGTGACGAGGAACTACTAGCCATTCAGCAACTAAAAACAGCGCTGTCGAGTAATTCAGTTCTGAGACTTTACAACCCGAGAGCCGAGACAGAAATTCATACTGATGCGAGCAAACATGGATATGGAGCGGTACTGCTACAGAAAGACTCGGAAGATAAAGCATTTCATCCTGTAGAGTATATGAGCCGAAAGACAACCTTCGCGGAAGAAAAATATCATTCGTATGAGCTCGAAGTTCTAGCGATAGTCGAAGCCTTAAAAAAATGGAGGGTGTACGTGTTAGGTCTTAAATTTAAAATAATCACCGACTGTAACGCGTTTGCCATGACAATGCGAAAAGAAGACGTTCCAGTTAGAATATCGAGGTGGGCCTTATTCCTTCAAGAATTCGACTACACCATCGAACATCGCTCTGGTAATCGTATGAAACATGTAGATGCACTGAGTAGAGTTTCATGCCTCATGATACAAGAATCACTTCAACATCGCCTAAGAGAAACGCAACAGAAAGATGATTGGACAAAAGCCGTTTGTAAGGTACTGGAGAAAAGTCCTTATGAAGATTATTTCCTGAAATACGGCATTCTGCACAAAGACCCTACAAAAGAATTAATCGTAGTACCTTCTGATTTAGAGAAAGAAGTAATTGAGATGGCACATCGACAGGGACACTTTGCGGCACGAAAAACCAGAGAATTAGTAGAAAAACAATTCTACATTCCCAAATTAGAATCCAAGGCTGAAACGGCGGTAAAGAGTTGCATAGAGTATTTGTTTTATTGAGTATTTGTTTGTAGTTTATCTGTGGTTTCGAAATATAAATCTTCAAGTGATTTTAAGAACTAAGTTAAACTTCATAAATAAAATATTTTAAAACAAATTTGTAAATTAAAACATATCTGCCAATTAAAAACAAACAAAATAAAATATTCATATATATTAAAAAATAAAACCAACATTATACATATATGTATATATATTTATATATACATAAGTACACAACAACAACAGTGTTACATCACAAAATAATAAAGATATAAACTAAACAAAAAAAAAAAAAACAAATCAAATATCTAAAACAGTAAAGTTGTTTACATCCGCAGAATAACCACACCAATAATATTATATAATATATAATTTGATAGAATAAAGTTAACAACAACAAATATATTTTTCCCGCTTTTTATATTTAAAATATAAAACGAAAACAAAACATTTGAAAATACATTTTACACAAACAACGATATTTTATAAACACTTAAATAAATTCACAACAAAAGAAAAATAATGACAAAATTTTAACTTTAACAACAGATTTTGAACAGTTATTTGACAATAACAAAAATAAAACAAACATAAAGAAGAAAACAGCACAAAAATAAAAATAAATAAATAACAGCTGAAAAATAGTTAACAAAACTCCAACAAAAACAAAATTAGTATATAAATAATAAATGACAGCTGCGGATAACAGCTGTGAAAGTACTTTGAATAGCCAATAAAAGTGCTCCCAAATTTGACTTGCAAATAAAATTAAAGATTTAATTTCGAATATAGAGCATATCCTAGGGGTGGAATTAATAAATATTGAACTGGTTATAACCCAACAGGCAACTATTTACATTAACTTAATACTAAATGTATAACTTAAGAAAAGGCGTAAAGTCTACTAAAAAATCTAACAAGAAAAACGTGAAAACTAAAAACAATAACGAATCAATTGCCGAAATGAGTTTTCCAACAACTAAACCACAGTCTAGTCGTTCAGCGACTGTAGTGAATGCAGTTACTCCTGGGCAAACTGGTATCAGACAAGGCCTACAAAAATCTTTATTTAGTACTGTGTGTAACACCAATCCAGACTCACCTTTCAAGCTTGTGACGGTTATGGACAAACGATTTGAAAAGCTTACGGAACAAATTGAGAAGGTAATAGATAGTAAGCTTAGGGAGTACAAAGATGAGATGTTAGCTGAACTCGATAAAAGATTTACCAAACTGCAAAATGATATTGATACTGTAACAGCTAGAGTGTCCCAACTTGAAACTGTTGCGGTTGAATTTAAATGTATGCAGGAGGAAATCGTATCCCTTAAAGCAAAAATAAAACACCAAGAGAATAGCAAAGTTGCGTCTGAGCTGCGCTTAAACGAAATACCATTTTATGAAAATGAGAGCCTCATAGATATTTTTTCCAATATCTGTAAAACTATAAGAATGACAGTTCCTGCGATAAAATCCATCTATCGGCTGCAGAACATTAATAATAAGCGTACTACTAATAATTCCAAGGATTCAGTTATTATGGTTGAACTTAGATCTGTGTACGATAAAAATTTTTTCTTAAAAACTTTGGCCAATTTTAAAAAAAATAATAGAGATTTTCACTTTTGCTTGAAACACATTGGTCTAAACTCCGACAAGAAATTTTATGTAAATGAAAACCTCACTAAGGATAATTTTATATTATTTCGCACTGCTGTACGACTTAAAAAGCAAAGAATCATACACAGTGCTTTTACAATGCGAGGATCTGTTTATATAAAGAAAACTGTGAATGATGCTGTCCTGCAGATCGATGATATAGGTCAACTCAATGAGCTTAGTCCTGATATTGTAAATGACCTGGCTACACAGTCTAATAATTCTCAACACCTCAATAATTTATTTCGTGCCCCCTAGCGATGTTTGTCTGCGGCTGCAACCAAATTCATTTAATTTATATTACCTTATTTATTTTTTCATTTATTTTTACATTTACCTTTATTTTTATGTCCATAGTAGTTATAAATCTATTATTCTTAAAATTAATTCGCTTTGCTTTGAAAAACTTTATTACTTGTGCGTTACTAATGTTTATATTAATATAATTATTTTAAATGATGACAAACAATTTTATTAACAGCGGATATCGTTCTAGTGATGGGCTGGCAAATATGATAAGGATCTTGGCAAATCAAAGAAGTGGTATTAAAATCTGCCATATCAATGCTCAAAGTTTAAGGAACAAAATTGATGAGTTTCGTTTCATTTTTGAAGGCTCTGGTGTCGACATTATTTGTGTATCTGAAACGTGGTTTAAATCTGAGTACACAGATTTATTGGTCTCTTTAGCTGGGTATAGTATTAAACGAGTCGACAGAAATGGTTACGGTGGTGTGGCAATATTTGTTAGGAAAGGAATTGCGGCTAAAATAATCAGTAAGTCTACCGATTCTGATCATGGTACTAGTATTGACGGGCTGGCTAATTTGGTAGAGTATTTATTGCTTGAGATTAGTTGTGATGGTAGGAAGTTGTTATTGGGCTGTATTTATAGACCTAATAATCGTATTTGCTTGGAGAGATTTGTGGATACTCTTCAGACTTTTGCTGTGGCTTATGAGGATGTCATTATTGCAGGTGATTTTAATTCGAATGTCTTAGTCGACTCTTATTTGATGGAAAATTTACATCCTCTTGGTCTTGATTCACCAAATACAACTCAAGCAACGCATTTTACTGCTACTAGTTCCACACTTATTGATCTCTTCTTTGTGAGTGATCTATCGAAGATCCTACTTTATGATCAATTATCAGCCCCTTGTTTCTCACACCATGACCTGATTTTTATTTCGTACAACTTTAATTTACATGTTCCTCCGCAGGTTATTACCTATCGAGATTTCAAGAACTTGAACTTTAGTATTTTGGAACGGGAATTCTCTAACATTGACTGGAGTATGATATATCATATCATTTCTGTTGACGATCAGATTTCTTTTCTGCAACATGGTGTGAACCACCTGTACGATCTTGCAGTTCCTTTAAGAACGAAGACCCTGGATAGAAATAGTAAGCCTTGGTTTTCTCAGGATATTAAGCGTGCAATCCGTCACAGGGATATATTATATTTACGCTGGAAGCGCTTCAAAACTCCTGAGATATATGAATTGTACCGAATCTCACGGAGGACGACTAACAAATTAATTAAGAGGGCCAAATGTGAGTATTTTTCAGCTAAGTTTACTGCTGTAACTGACTCGAGACAGAAGTGGAGAGCAATTCGGGAAATTGGTATCGGCAGATCTACTGATAATGAGTCTTGTGGAATTGATGCGGATGTTCTGAATAGGCAATTTTTGAATATTCCTGTAGTTAAACCTACCCCTAATTACTATTGCTTCTCCAATGATTCCTCAGACAGTAATTTCTATTTTTCTAATGTCACTCACCTTGAAGTTCTCTCTAGTGTGGTGTCGGTAAAATCCAATGCAATAGGAGTCGATGGGATTGACCCAAAATTTCTTAAGATTCTCATGCCACAGCTGGTTCCCGTTATAACGTTTATTTTCAACAAAATTTTTACTACTAACTGCTATCCTAAAATGTGGAAACTCGCGAGAATCATCCCAGTACGGAAATCCAACTCAGAATATAGACCGATTGCAATCTTACCTTTCCTTTCGAAAGTTTTTGAAAGATTGATTCATAACCAGGTTACTCGATACCTTGATGATAATAATATTCTTACAAACTGTCAATCTGGATTTCGTAAGCAGCACAGCTGTATAACGGCCCTGATTGACGTTTCGGAGGATATTAGACAACAGGTTGATTGTGGCAATGTAACGTTTTTGGTACTTCTTGATCATTCGAAGGCGTTTGACACTGTCGATCATAATATCTTAGTTAATAAATTAAAATTTTTTCATAAGTTTTCATCCACTTCTACCGATTTAATATTTTCGTATCTAACTGAAAGATATCAATTTGTCGAATCAGGTGCCTCAAAATCTACCTTTTTGCCTTTAAGTCGTGGTGTTCCTCAGGGCTCTATCCTGGGCCCTCTACTATTTTCGCTATATATTAATGATCTGCCAGGTAAACTCAAACACTGCAAAGTTAGATTGTACGCTGACGACGTGCAGCTGTATATAAGTTGTGATATTGCATCGGTTGACCGATATGTGAGAATTTTGAACGAAGAATTGCATCGTACTTTCGAATGGGCTACCGCTAATGGCCTGGGGATAAATCCCTCTAAATCCAAATGCTTAATTATCAAAAAGAACTTGTTGAGACTCAATTCTAGACCAGTCTTGACCTTGAATGGTCAACCCATTGAGATTGTGAACGTTGCTAAGAATTTGGGAATTTATTTTAACAGTACCCTCACTTGGTCTAACCATATTAATTTTGCTTGTGGTCGCGTATTTTCTATGTTAAGAAATCTTTGGTATAGTCATCATTGCACACCTTTGAATATTCGAATACTTCTTGCCAAGACATATTTAGTGCCAACTTTACTTTACGGGTGTGAACTTTTTGCTTGTTGTGACAGTATCAGCAGAAGAAGACTCAATATGACTTTTAATAATATAGTTCGATACGTATTTGGCTTGAGAAGATTCGATCATATTTCAATGCATGTGAAAAAACTCTATGGTATGTGCCTTGATGATTATATGAAGGTAAGGATTTTGATTTTAATGCATAAAATAATATACACGCGTCAACCCCTATACCTTTTTGAACGATTGAACTTTTCCACTCTAAATAGGGGTAAAAGATTACTTTGTTTTAGATATGGCAGTCGGATATCTACATACCAATTCTTTATACATGCCATAAGTCTCTGGAACGATATCCCCCACAGCTCTCAAGTCATTAGTAACGCGCATTTATTTAGAAAAAATATCCTTTGTCTGTTTTCAAATTAATTTTATATTACTATGTAATTAATTTTATTTTAACAATTATGTTTTTATGTCATTAATATTTGTTTATATATTTTATAATCAATCTTTTTTAAATTGTTTAATTTTGTAACCTATTGTATATGTATATTATAATGTATTTTGCATGTATTCGTACTGAGTTCTATACTGCAATATGAGACTTTGGTCTTGTGTATGGGACGTAAGAAGTAATAAATAAATAAATAAAATAAATAAATAAAATAAAATAAATAGCAGAGGCAAAAGCAGGTAGAAAGGAGGGCATGCTCAACCCGATCGACAAATCGGATAGACCGCTCATGACTTACCATATAGACCACCTTGGACCTATGGAAGCCACACATAAACTCTACAACCACATTCTAGTCATAGTTGACGCCTTCTCAAAATTCACTTGGTTGTATCCAACGAAGAGCACAGGAGCAGAGGAGGTGGTGGATCGTCTTAGAAAGCAATCAGCTATATTTGGTAACCCAGCAAGAGTTATAACGGATAGAGGCACTGCGTTTACCTCAGGAAAATTTAAAGAATATTGCGAGACAGAAAATATAGAACATCTTCTAATCGCCACTGGAGTACCACGAGGTAACGGGCAGGTCGAAAGAATGCACCGCATCATCATGCCAATGTTAACAAAATTATGTGTGGAAAAACCGTGCAATTGGTATAAGCATGTCGACAGGGTACAGCAGATCATAAATAACACAGCGCCTCGAAGTACTGAAATAACCCCGTTTAAACTATTAACTGGAGTAGATATGAGAACTTCTGATCTCCCCGACGTTAGAAAACTTCTCGAAGACCTATCCAAAAAAGAATTTGAAGACGAGCGAAATCTAACTAGAGAAGAAGCTAGAAATAATATACTACGAATACAACGAGAAAACAAGAAGACGTTTGACAAAAAGAGAGTACCGGTTACTGAATATAAGATAGGTGACCTCGTAGCAATAAAACGTACCCAGTACGGAGTAGGAATGAAATTACGACCTAAATTTCTAGGCCCGTATAGAGTGGTGTCAAAATTAAACCACGATCGATACGAAGTGACAAAAGTGGGTGAAGGTGAAGGCTCGAGAAATTGTTCTACAGTGGCAGAATACATGAAACCGTGGAATCCAGCTTCGGGACGAAGCCAGCATCAGGACGGCCGAATGTAGGATATTCGATATCCCACTGTAACAAGTGGTGTGATCTAGCGGCAATGCTGCTCACGAATAGGACATATACACATACAAACGATTTAACGGGACAAACCTTTTTGCTTTTCTTAACTTCAACAGCGAATAATTTGAGAAACAGAATCATTATACAAGTGAACGTTGAAAGTAAAAGGCGACGGTGGTGATTTTTAAAAGAGCATTAATTTAAAGAATATAATGTAATTAGAACTTTTACAGACTTATGTATAAACGAATATCAATAAAATTACTACATATATATGATATGTATACACTAGAGGTGAGCACAAGACGTCTTGTTGCTTAAGGTAGAATTAGCCACACGTAACGTAGTGTATCTTAACGTTGACGAGTCAGCTGATCATTTATTTTACATGCAAAGTAATGGCAGCGCTTACCGAATAAAAAATTTAACGTAACGGCACGTATCAATCTGTAGAAAATAGAAATTCTCTACGTTTCTACGGAACATTTGCAAACAGCTGGTTTATTTAGGCTTGCCAAACGTCGTTTTTTAAGCAGTAAGGGTAATTTTTTTCAATGTACTTATTTCTGCATAACACCTAAAAAAGTACGCTAATGTACTTTTTTTAATCTTTTTTTTTTTTTTTTTTGTTATGAACACTTGGAACAAAGACTATATAATATAAAGATTGTGCACTCAGTACATTGTTTTTTCCATTGCAAAAATCCCATATAAAAGAGAAAATCATTTATAGTCTCTCTGAGAGATAAAGAGGGAGACGAATTTTGCTAAAAAGAGAATAAGCTATAACAAGCAGACGTACACATGCATATCGCACACCCAGTTCGTAAGTGACACAACTCAAAATTTGTATTTTTCGAGTTTATGTATTAATACGTGTAGTTTTAATTTTTGAGTTTTGTCACTTTTGAATTGGGTGTGCGATATGTTTGTATGTATGTATATATGTGTAGTCCACTCATAAGTTCTTTTTGTGTTTTGTTTCTTTTTAATACTTTTTAAACCACATAATATTTGTAGTAAACAAGAAAATGAATTTTATAAAAGTTGATATTTATATAGAGTAAAGAATATGTGTTTTATTGGTGTACAAAATAAAAATTAATCGACTCGCACCGAAATGCTGATTTCTTATAAATAAAAAAATTAAATAAATAAAATAAATAAAAATTTTAACAAGCACTTATTATAATATACAAATTTTAACAAAGAAATAAAGATAAAATGTTTTTACATTTGGACAGGTTATTTAAATTAATTTTTAATGAGTTAAAATTTTGACTTTCTCACCACTCGATGATTTATAGTTTTCAGTCTGTCATGAAGATTGCTTACGAAATAATGTTAGCACAAGAAGATTCAGCATCTCTAATCTATGTTTATAGCATACGTCATTCTCCTCATACCAAAAGGAATGTGTTGTATTTTTGGTGCATTGTGTGCATTGTTTGACAATAGTTTTCTTAATATTTCGTATGCTTTTGTCTTCTGTGAATATTTTTTAAAATACTTTTATTTGTATCTTGCATATTTCAAAAAACAAATCGGATGGTCCACACAAACTTCCAAAATCTGATTCTTCATTGTAATTTTTCGCATGTACGTATATACATTTCGGAGGGGTATGTCAATATTTGGGTGGGTTTAATTATATCCAAACGACATTTTTGGCAAGATATTCGTTGGGCAATGAACCCAGCAAAATAACAGCTTGACGTTAATCCAATTGGTACAGTAACGGAATTAAAACTATTGCTGTTTTCGTCAAAATATTCTTCATTACCTTCATAGATATCAAGAGCGTTCTCTGCGGAGGTTTGTTGACATCCGGATATGCTGGCATCTTTTGAAAGATCCTCTAAAATTGTTTGAAAATTTATAGGCAACATAACCGCATCATCTTTTTCACAATCAGATAAGGTATTAAACTGAGTTATTTTTAAAGCTTGGCCATGGTAATGTTGAATTCATGAACTGAAGGGTTTTTACAGTGTCCACCTTTTGCGCGAAGGTACGAAAATAGGTTCTCTAATGGATCTTGATTAAAGTGACTGGTTAAAATAAAAAGCATGTCATCTTCTTGAAACATTTCTTCTGATAGAGACATTATACCCCTGGTGGTTTGAATAAGTCCATTAATGGAAAAAATTTTGCTGCCCAAATACGAAACTTGACTTACTTATGTAGCTTAATAAATCCTACCTATTAAATAAATCTATAACATCTATAACCTAAATCTATAACATATGCAGAGTTATTATATGTAAAATTACGCCGGATAGATACTTCATTAAAAATTAGGATACATTGTTTTTCTGCATGCTGCATTTTACGAACTGCTGCTTCCAGTGCATTATATATGCATAAATTATTGCCAGGCTGCAAATTCTTAATATCGCTCCATCTGCTTAGGGAAGAAAGGGTTGGAAGGTTCCGTTTTAAAGTATTTCTTAAAAATAAATACGTAGAGAAGGATCTATAATAAATACTTTCAGCCAAGTTTCTCTCCTGATCTTCCCATCGAGCAACAACACACTAACCACTAGACCACGGCGACTACTTATTTGACAATTACTCCATATCTCAAATAAGCACTCTATAAACCAATTTTATTTTTTATGAATACGGACATAAGTTAATTTGAATTTTTTATTTTAGTAAGAACTTCTTTTCTGTTTTGCAGAATACAAATAAGTAAAATGTAAAATATTATTCATTTTTTAACATTACTTGTAAACCTAATTTTCTACTACAAGAGAAAGAAGATTTCTAAGTTTTTCAAAATTTGGCATATATATTTCATACATGGGCATCATAAATTCGGTACGAATCAATTTAGTTTCGTTTTTACAAAAACAAAACAAATGTGATTTTCCCTACACTCACCTATGAAGTCATCTTGTTTCTTTCTATTTTTCAATCTCACATTTGATAGAAAGAACAATCTCTCTTTTTAAAAAATAAACCAATTAAACCAAATAAATAAACGAAAATAAACCATTAAAAACAAAATAACATAAACAGTAAGAATAACAACAACAATAATTTCAAATACTTTATCTTGCAAGAGAGCAAAATAAAAGTACTTTCGCTCTCCCCCGTTATTTGTTATCTACAAAAAATTTATCTTTGCAAAAAATGAGAAAAAGAGCAAATTTTTTTCCCTTCCCTTGCCACTTGTCCCACGCATCATTAAGCTGTACAAAATTTGTCTTAAACCAAAATGTACTGAGTGCAACATCTTTATATTATATAGTCTTTGCTTGGAACTAACATAAATAATATTAAAGAACATTTGCCACCAAAGTACTATAATTTTCAAAAAGTCTACATATGTTTTCAGTCTCAATTCAAAAATTTCATTTCGTAATTCTAAAAAAGTTATTGAATAATTTGTTATTCAATAACATTGACATGGATCTACTGTTTGATGAATTTATTTATTCATTTTAATTTAATTTTTTTTTTTTTAGTGGTAGTGGAAAAAAATTGTGTATTATCGACTCTAATATAATGCAATAAATTTCCACTACCACGGAAATGGTTTAATTTAGAGATTAATTATTTCCATCTGCATTTAGTGGAGGCTGCAATATCGTTTAAGGACAGTTTAGACGATAATACTTTACGTACGTAAAATAACAGAAATTTTTTTTCTATCTTAAAAAAATTTTTTCTTTTAAATCCCACTTCTGAAATTGTAAGAGTTAGTTTTTTCTTACGACCTTTCGCCTTCGTCGTGAGTTTATTAATGATTTTATTTTTTCAAATTCGAAGACTTAAAAATTAATCATACAATTCGATATTTTTTCAAAAGACAATAAATTCTATGTATACTTATAGAAAAGAAAACAATAACATTCAGTAATATAATATAATATACATTAATCTACAGTCATTAAAAATAATCTGTTACCATTAACCTTGCTACAATTTTCTTACATTGGCAAAAATGGCATTGTAAACCAAGTTCAAAAAAACTAGTAAGTATGTATTTGTAAAAGTTTTTACAAATACATGAATGTAAGTATATAAAATATACAATACATATTTCTATGCAATACTTGTCAAATTCAAGAAACCTAAAATACTTTTTATGAATACGGGCATAAAATTTATTTTTAAATTTATACCAAATTTTTTTAAATTTGAAAAGTTGAATAGTATAGACTAGAATTTAAAAATAAAAATCCGAATAATTTTGGGCTATTACTTTGTTGTAAACAATGGTTACGATCTTATTATTTGTATTATTATTTGCCATTTTATTTTTCCTAATGAATTTTAAAAACAGTTATCAATAAAAATGCAATGTATTTTTTTACTAAAATGTACGTTTTTTTTCCCTCAATGTACTTTTTTCAATTTAATATATGGCAACCCTACATTTATTATACAAATTTTCAGCAAGAATATTACAAAGAAAAACAAAAATATTAATAAGAAAGAAATTTAAGAAATGTTTAGCAAATTAAAAAACTGTAGCCCAACACACAAATCCGCATCCATATTTATTTATTTGACTTTTAATTATTTGAAAAAAACTATTAAGTACACACTATAAACAAATTATTATTTCACAATATATTTTCTGTTTTGTTTTTTTGTTAGTTGTTGTTTTGTTAGTTATGTCCAAAACATTGTGCGTAGGGCTTGAAACCCACCACGTAAAAACAAAAATTCAATGAAAACCGAAACAATAGCCTCTAAACGGACCCCCTTCTATGTTGACGAATTTGGCAAACGTTATAAGGACTATGATTTAAGGATATGCACCTGGAACGTGAGAGCCCTTTACAGGGAAGGTGCCTCTATCCAATTGGCGGATGCTCTCAAGAAATGTAGGGCTAACATCACCTCCATCCAGGAAATGCGATTGATAAGAAGGGGTTGTACAAGGCAAGCAACATGTGACATCTACTACAGCTGCCATAATAACAGACACGAATTTGGCTGCGGATTCGTAGTTAGCAGGAGACTTCGCCATCTTGTCTCAGAGTTCACCCCCGTGAACGAAAGGATAGCTACGATCCGGATGAAGACAAAGTTTTATAATATCAGCCTCATCTGCGTGCACGCCCCTACGGAAGAGAAGGATGATGCGGCCAAAGACGCTTTCTACGCAAAGCTCGAGGATGTATACGATAGGTGTCCTCGGGGATTTCAATGCGAAAGTTGGACGTGAAGGTATCTTTGGCCCCACTGTCGGACAGTTCAGTCTCCATAATTCCACCTCGCCGAACGGTTTGAGACTGATCGATTTCGCCGCGTCGCGAAACATGGTAGTTTGTAGCACCAGGTTACAGCATCTCGATATCCATAAGGCCACCTGGCTCTCTCCTGATCGATCTACCAACAACCAGATCAATCACATTGTAATTGATGGAAGGCATGTATCCAGCATACTAGACGTGCGCACATTTAGGGGTCCAAATGTCGGTTCGGACCATTATCTTGTCGCAGCCAAGATGCGACTGCGCATATGCGCAGCGAATATGGCACGTTCTAGTGTTCGAGGGAAGCTGGACATCAAAAAGCTGCGATCACAAGAGACAGCCAGGTCGTTTTCCGATCGTCTTTCTAATGAGCTCCATTGCATCCCGTCCTCTCTCGAAAGTATTGGTGGACAGTGGTCTCAAATTGCTCACTCTCTGCGCAACGCTGCCGAAACAGTCCTTGGTTTTGAGCGTCCTCCCCGCAGAAACCAATGGTACGATGAAGAGTGTCGTGAGGCCACTGCGGCAAAGAATGCTGCCTACAGGAGAACGTTGCAGTCCACCACTACAAGAGCAACTGTGGATGTGTACAGAGAGAAGAGGAGGGAAGAGAGACGCCTATTTAGAAGAAAGAAAAGGGAGCAAGAAAGGCGTGATCGTGAGGAAATCGAGATGTGCAGGAGTAGACATGATGCTCGAAATTTTTATAAGAAGATAAGGCGTCTTACTACTGGTTTTAAACCCGGAGCAACCTCCTGCAGAGACGAACATGGTAATCTGGTTACAGATGCACATGGTGCACTGAGATTATGGAGACAGCATTTCTGTAATCTACTGCAGAGCGATGATGATACAAATTCCGCTGTTAGAGATGCTGTGCCGGACCCAATCAATGATGACGTTGTGATCCCGTCCCCCAGCCATGAAGAGGTCAAGGTTGCCATATGGCGACTGAAGAGCAACAAAGCAGCCGGACCTAACGGTCTGCCCGCTGAACTCTTCAAGTATGGAGGCGATGAGCTGATTAGGTGCATGCACCAGTTCATTTGCAGAATATGGCTGGAAGAAAGTATGCCCGATGATTGGAATCTCAGTGCCATCTGTCCGATCCTGAAAAAGGGAGACCCCACAATATGAACCAACTACAGGGGTATAAGCCTTCTCCCTATCGCATATAAAGTTCTTACGTGCGTATTGTGTGAACGACTGAAGCCATTCGCCATCTCACTGACTGGACCTTATCAGTGCGGCTTCAGACCTGGTAAGTCCACCATTGAGCAGATATTCACACTGCGCCAAATCCTGGAGAAGACCCATGAAAGTCAAGTCGACACACACCACCTCTTTGTCGACTATAAGGCAGCGTTCGATAGCCCGATAAGAGATCGTGTATATGCCGCAATGTCTGAGCTCGGTATTCCTGCAAAATTGATAAGACTGTGCAGAATGACGTTGAGCAATTCCCACAGCTCCGTCAAGGTAGGAAGAGACCTCTCTGAGAATTTTAATACCATGCGAGGTTTCAGACAGGGCGGTCCCTTATCCTGCGACCTCTTCAATTTCGTCATGGAGAGTGTTTTGCGAAAGGCGGGTGTGCATCGTAATGGCACTATTTTTAACAAACGTGTCCAACTCCTTGCGTATGCAGACGATATAGACATCATTGGGCATACCAAGCGAGATGTCACAGCAGCCTTTAATGCTATTGAACTGGAGTCTGCTAAAATATGTCTGGCGGTAAATGAGAGCAAGACGAAGTACATGTTGTCGACGAGTAGGGATGTTGACCGTATCGGCTCCCAGGTTACAGCCGGCAACTATACATTCGATGTGGTCAAGGAGTTCATCTACCTTGGCACCGCCATTACCAGCAAGATTGATGTCAGTCTAGAGATCAGGCGAAGAATCACCTGGCCAACAGGTGCTACTACGGTCTCGGAAGGCAGTTTAGTAATAGAGACCTCTCTCGTGCGACGAAATTAACACTCTACAAGTCGCTTATTCTCCCGGTGCTTCTCTATGGTGCGGAAGCATGGACGCTGTCTTGTGCCGATGCAGCGGTCCTCGGGGTGTTCGAGAGAAAAGTTCTTCGTAAGATCTTTGGTCCTCTAAGGCATGGCGATGAGTTTCGCATTAGAACCAACCATGAGCTGTATGTGCTCCTCGGCGATGTAGGCGTTATTCAGCGTATTAACATTCAGCGGCTACGCTGGCTCGGCCACATTGTTCGGATGGAAGAATCTGCTCCAGTGAAGAAAGTTTTCGCTGCGAAGGTCACTGGACGTCGACGTAGAGGACGACCCTGTTTACGTTGGAAGGACCATGTTGATGAAGCCCTGTCATTGATTGGTGTGACCAACTGAAGAAGGCGCGCGCTAAGCTGAAGCGCCTAGAGACTAGTGCTGAAGCAGGCCGAAACCCGTTGTTATGGGCAGCTAAGTAAGTAAGTAAGTAATATGACTTTCCTCTGCCTGCTTAATGGTATTATAGACTTATCAGGAGTAACGAGATTGTGCGATAATTTTATTATACAGTTTTAACGAAAATATGCTGTAATGACTTTTGTTTAAAAATGTCTAGTACTTTCTGATCTCTGCAGCCGCTATTCAACGAGCATGAAAAGTGACCCCTTTTTTATGAGAATTAAATGAATTCCTGTTTTAAATTTTCAGTATTTTCTGAGCTCTGCAGTCGCCATTCAACGAGCATCAAAATACCCTTTTTTATGAGAATTAAAAGAAACAAGTATTATCTTCTGCCTCTAGATTAATTCTAAATTTTATTAAATAATTGTCAATTCTTAATCCTAAGTCAGCATAATAGTGATTTACGAAGTATCAATAAAAAAGATAATCAAAATATAATAAACATTGTTTCGTGCTGACCAGAAAAGGATTTTTTAACGTGTAACATGATTGGTTGTGTTAATAAAATAAAGTGTGAGTAAAAAGGGTATACACACTACAATGTATAGCGAATTTAAGTTTGTTCTGATACGCAGCATGTAAAAAGAGTTTGAATTTGGTAAAAGTATCAAAAAAAAAAGAAAATTATTATTTTGCATATTTTTGCTGATTGTTTATATCTATACTTCGATCAAATATAGTTTATAGCTAATTATGAAGCGACTAAATTTTTTCTTAAATGCTTTCTAGAGTAGAGATTGTAAGTAATATCCAATGACAATCTCAGTAGTAACTGCCCCAAAAATCCAGTTCAAATACAATTGTTTTAGATTTACCCAGACCACGTTAAACAATAATTATTTAAGAAATGAATTACGTTTTGCAATTCTTTTAGGGTATTGAATTTAAATCCGTATTTAATCTTGTTTCCTCGAAAGATTTCCTCGAAAATATAGTTTAAGAAAATAAAAAACACAATGCTAATTTTCTTTTAAATCACAGGGTTTATTACATACATACATACATGCATAACTGGCCTTTACAACCCTGTGTCAGGATTACGGCCTAGCTTCTCACAGCACTCATGTTGTGTGTGTCAATTTTTATCCATGAGTACCGGGACCTACAGTTTAATGTCGACTCCGAACGACAGACTTGAGAAGCTTGTTCATGGCAATTAGTTACTCTCAGAGCTTTTGCCAGAAGACTGCTGAGAGGTAGTCGCCGAAAGAAATATTTTTTTTATATTTCTTTTTTCAAGATGTCGGTGCTGAGATTTGAACCCGGCACTATCGTCTTAGTAAGCCAACACACTAACCACTAGACCACGGCGACTATTTATTAATATCACATTTATTTATTTTTGCGGACTGTGTTAACTTTACCTTTCATTTAAGAGCTTACAAAATAAAATCGGTTGGTGCACATCAGAGAACATCAATTACAAAGCATTCTATAGTCCTCTTATATATATATATAGAATACCTTCCCGGAACCGCCTTCCGCATTACTTCGGGCAGGCCCAGAGCAACATCCTCATAAGGACCATTTTCACCCTCCCATGTCTGGGAACGCCAGAATTGGAGCCAGCCATCGGATCCTGCTCTCATCCCATCATTCTGGAATATATCCAGAGCCCTCTTCTTCCTTCTCAGTATGCGCTCGACGTAGTTCTTTATGGTGGTACATAGGTGCTCGCATTCAAACATCTTATTCACTATGTTGTCGGGATTGAAATACCCGACTCGCTCTCGCAACGCGTCTCTTTCATCCTGCCATTTGATGCAGTAGAAAAATCATCAAATGTTTCGCAGTAGATGCAAGAGGGGTTAGCCAACTTGCCATTCGGTACAAGTATTTCCGGAAATAACCATGGCCCGAAAGGAATTGAGTCAATTCTGGTTCTGTGAAACAGTGAAACGAAAAGTTTTTTATCATTTTCGTTTTCATGAGCACTTTTCACATTATCATATCACAATTGCACAATTTGCGATTCTGGTGCATGTTACGAAAAAATTGTTTCGTTCCAACCGTAGTCGTGAAACTTTTGCTTGTATATTATTGAAATTTTATGTCAAAACAAAAGTATGAAGCCAACTGGCTGAAGGACTTTTACTGATACTGTTTTTAGATATTAATAAAATGATAATAATATAACAAACAAATATGTATTTCATTAATACCACTTTCAGTTTTACACACTCACAAATACATACATAATACATATGCTTGGTCACATATCAATTGTTATCACTGTAGCTAGAAAAATATTAGTCATTTGTGGTCTCTTATTAATTTTATATATTTTTTGTCTCTCTGAGAATATCAAGCAAAACTACAAAACAATAATTTGTATTTAAAATTTGGAAATTTACCGCTTGTATTATTTTAAGTAATACCTTTTATAATAATATTTTTTTACAAAAGATTTTACTTTGTATTGTGATCTCAAACTAATAAATCGTATACCGGTGAATTAAATCTTAAACATAAAGGTCTTGTGTGTTTTATATTACTGTACTGAACAATTTTACAAACCCTATTCGAACCATAGGGTAAGATTTTTGGTAATTCACATAACTACTAAAATCCGGGTCAGTCAAATCAGGCTGTCCTTAAACATTGGCGACCGTGACAGGACACTATTACTGTTGAAGATTAACCGGGATTAGATTGCAATTGGAGAACATAACAAAAGTCTATAAAAACATAATTAAATTCATCATGTATAATCATCATTAAATTTAATGTTAATTTTTTTATCATCTGGTGCTGCTGTAATATATTTCAACGTTAATGATCATCAACATTGGCTGCTAACGAATACTCTTAAATTGGATAATATTACAGTGAACTTTTAATTAACATTGTGCTTGGTTTGTGTACTCATTACATCAAACTCCCAAACGCATGAGTTGTGCTCTTATTTCTGTACGCATTACATGAAATATTAACTGTGTTTACTGTACATTGTGCTTTCTTACCATAAAGCTTTAGTTTATGTTGTCATTAACATCCAGCTTTCAGTTTAACAGTGATTCAGATTGGTTTAACATAATGCTTTTGTTTAATGAAACAGAAGTAAATAACATTAACAACTGTCAATGATTTTATTATTGTAGCTCTATACAAGAGAGAATTTAAAGGAAAACACTGTATACATAATTACCTGTCAAATACACTTATTATTTGTCTTGCTTAAAATTTCAAAGAAAATAGTTGGTAAAATAAAGGTGAACCATTTTACTTTAAAAATATATATTGAAATTGTGAAACTATAAATAAATTATAAATTTATTAATCATTAATAAATAATGATAGAGGAAGATGTAGATAAAAATGTTGCTGCTGAAGAGGCAGGAAAAATGAAGGCCCTTGAAGAATATAAACAGCAACGAGCGTCATCAAGGGGTAGTATAACCAGAATAAAAAATTTAGTTGATTCTAATTTGTCTCACACAGAATTAAGTTGCAGATTGGGTATTGTAGAATCGTATTACAAACAAGCTCTCTATTACCAAACACAAATAGAAAAATTAAAGCCGAGTGATGATAGCCGCGCAGAAATCGATGAGTTATTTATCTTAACAAAAACTAAAATATTGACTTTGATGGGTGGTGAAAGGCGTTCCAGTATTCAAGAGGAATCAATGTCGATTCCCCATTTTTCTCAGACTAGATTACCAAATTTAAAATTGCCAAAATTTGATGGAAAATACCTGGAATATAAAAACTTTATAAACACCTTTAATAATCTGGTAAATAATGATAGAAGTATATGTAAGATGGAAAAGTTTAATCATTTGTTGTCCTGCTTACAAGGAGAAGCTCTTGCAACTATACAAGCATTTCAAGTTACAGACGAAAATTATGATAAGGCGTTGGCAAGGCTTAAAGAAAGGTATGACAATGACACATTAATATTTTTAGAAAATATCAATGCCATGTTTGAACTTCAAAAAATAAATAAACCTGTACCCAAAGAGCTTAGACATATTGTCGACACAATATCTGCACTTTATGGATCTTTAAATTCCCTTGGTTCTCCAAAAGAAATATGTGATGCTGTTATAATACATTTGGTAATGAGCAAAGTTGACAACGAAACAAAGCAAAAATGGGAAGAGTCTATCGATTTTTCAAATCTTCCTTCATGGGCCAATTGTAGCTCTATGTTAGATAAACGATGCCAACAGTTGGATGCGCAATGTAGACGAAATGTTAAACCATTTGTACATAATCAACACCAGAATACATGTTCGAGTCACAAACAAAAACAACATTCATTAACCACAAAGCAATCCAATTTAATATGCATTAATTGTTCTAAGTCAGGGCATTATATTTCAACATGTCAGCGTTTTATAGTGTTGCCCGTAGATCAACGTCACGATTTGGTTAAAAGACTTAAAATTTGCTCTAATTGTTTTTCCAAAGACCATGATATTTCAAATTGTATTTCACGTTACTCATGCCGATTTTGTAAAAAGCGACATCATTCTTTACTACATCAACATATCGACGAACCTACACCAACAACATCAGCTGCTGCATCACATTCTACAACGCAACGTAACACAAATCCCACAACTGTAATTTTGGCTACTGCTGTAATTTGGATTCGAAATAAATATGGTAACTACCAATTAGGACGTGCTCTTCTTGATTCATGCTCTCAGGTAAATTTCATAAGTGACCACATCTGTAGCTCACTAGGACTACCACGGTCACGAAATCACATTGATGTGATTGGAATTGGTTCAAGCGAATTTAAAGTTCATTTTAAAACGCAAACTACAGTAAAGTCTCGCATTAACGACTTTGAAGTGCCACTTGAGTTTTTAGTGTCAAAGAATTTCACTGGCTATCACCCAGATGAAAATATTAATATCAATGACTTTAACTTGCCGTCCAATATAAAATTAGCAGATCCTGAGTTTCATCTACGTCGAGGTATTGATATGTTACTTGGTGCAGAAGCCTTCTTTTCTTTATTATCCGTAGGTCAAATTCGTCTTGGTGAAGGGTTGCCCACTCTGCAAAAAACATTACTAGGATGGGTAGTAACGGGAAGGTATAAATCAACCCTTAACTCACCTTCTGCTACTATGTTCTCTATAGCAAAAACAAATGCTGATATTGGTAAAAATATTGAATTGCTTTGGAAGCTAGAATCCGTTGAGGGCGAGCGTAAGGTTATCACGAGTGAGCAGCAAGCCTGTGAAAAACATTTTAAAGAAACAGTTACAGAACAAAGTGATGGACGCATTGTGGTAAAATTACCTTTGAAAAAAGATCGTACTTTGCTTGGTAGTTCTCGCAACATCGCAATGCATCGGTTCCTATCTCTTGAAAAAAAACTTATAAGGAATTTGGCACTGCGTGAAGACTACAACAAATTTATGAATGAATATGAAGAGCTAGGGCATATGTCTTCTATCGATGTCCGTACCGTAAATAATCAAAGCTTCTACATACCTCATCATTGCGTGCTGAAGCCAGACAGTGTGTCGACTAAACTACGGGTTGTATTTGACGGGTCATGTAAAAGCTCCTCGCAGATATCGCTTAATGATATAATGATGGTAGGTCCAACAATCCAGAATGATTTACTTATCACTTTACTTCGTTTCAGATGTCATCGTTATGGGTTGACAGCAGATATTGTCATAATGTACCGACAAGTTATGGTACACCAAGACGACCGACATCTTCAACTAATTCTTTGGCGTGATGAGCAATCTAAACCAATTAAAACTTACACATTAAACACCGTTACATACGGCACAGCAGCAGCACCCTTTTTAGCCATACGTAGTCTCCACCATGCCCTTGAGAAGTTTCCAGTGTCTCACAAAATTGGAAAAACTGTAATTGCTAATGATTTTTATGTCGACGACATGTTGACTGGTGCAGATGATTTAAAAACTCTACAAATTATCAAAGATGAAGTCACCGAAATTTTATCAAAATCAAAGTTTACGCTCTCAAAATGGCACAGCAACAATACTCAAATTAACACAAATCCTGATGGTGTAAAGGAAATGCGGGTCGATAATGATATTACCAGCACCCTTGGTATTTCATGGCACATTATGGATGACACGTTTAAATTTAAATTTTGCCCAATTAAAGAATTCTCTCACATTACAAAGAGAACTATTTTGTCTTTAACGTCCACTTTATTTGACCCTATGGGTTTAATAAGTCCCTTAACCATAAGGGCAAAGATCCTGTTACAACAGTTATGGTTAAATAAATGCGACTGGGATGAATCCGTTCCACTAGAACTTCATACAACTTGGAAAAATTTAGTTGACGACTTTAAAAATTTACTAATAGTAAAAATACCACGATTTGTTCGCATTGAAAATATGATTGAAATACAAGTACATGGTTTTGCAGATGCATCCACTAAAGCTTATGGTTGTTGTTTATATTTTCGATGCAAAGATTCCTTTGGGAACATATGTATAAATCTGCTTGCTTCAAAATCACGTGTAGCTCCATTAAAGACAAAAACGTTACCTCGCTTGGAACTTTGTGCTGCTCACTTGCTGGCAAAATTTTGAAAGAAAATTAAACCATATTTTAACTACACCTTTGCTGAAATACATTTTTGGTCGGACTCTCAAGTCACCCTACATTGGATTCAATCACATTCATCTACATTATCAACATTCGTAGGAAACCGTGTAGCTGAAATCCAAGAATGTTCTACTGATGTTACCTGGCGGTATGTGCAATCAGAAAACAACCCAGCAGATCTGGTTTCACGCGGTTGTACTGTATCTCAACTAATGCAATCCAACTGGCTTCATGGACCTACGTTTTTGGCTGATGGTTTCCCAAGTTTTAAAATAATTTTAAGCGAAGAAGAAATGCAGCTGGAAAAAAGAAGATGTGTTCATGTGGCTCAACCGAAAACAATACCTTATGTATTGCAAATGATATACAAGGTGAGCAATTATTTGAAATGCCTTAGAGTGTTTTCATATGTATTACGATTGAAATCTAATAGACCGATAAATGATTTGATAATTTTACCTGATGAACTTACTTACACTCTTCACCATATAATTTGGGTTATTCAAAATCAACACTTTTCAACATATATTTCTGAGCTTCAAAAAGATAAAATAATTCATGGTCCCCTATCATCCCTAAAACCGTTTTTAGATGAAATCGATGGAGTACAACTTTTACGAGTGGGAGGACGACTGTTAAATTCAGAGTTACCAACGTCTAGTAAGTTTCCATATCTTCTTCCAAAGTCAGACCCTTTTGTAAAAACAATGGTCATACATTATCATCGAACAAATTACCATGCCGGTCCTCGTGCTCTAGTGGCATTAATTCAACAACAGTTCTGGATAGTTAATTGTCGACAACTAGTCAGACAGGTTGTTAATCAATGCATTCATTGTATACGATATAAACCAAAATTACTATCACAAGTTATGGGAAACCTGCCAAAGGACCGTGTCACCAGTAGTCGTCCTTTTGAGGTAATTGGTGTAGATTTCGGTGGCCCTATTCCAACTTATTTGAAAATTCGTGGTAAAACGCCTTATAAAACATATATAGCCGTTTTTGTCTGTTTCGCTACCAAAGCAGTCCATTTGGAGTGTGTATCAGACCTATCCAGTGATGCCTTTATATCTGCATTAAAACGACTAATCGGGAGACGAGGAGTTCCATCGAAGATATATTGTGATAATGCTACAAATTTCGTAGGATCCGACAAAAGGTTAAAAGAACTCAGTGCTACGTTTAGAGATCCATCAGTGACATCAGCAGTTAAATCATATTGTGCAGGTAGATTCATAGAATTTATATTTATTCCACCACGAGCTCCCCACTTTGGTGGATTATGGGAGGCGGCGGTTAAAACAGCCAAATCCCATATGTATCGCACTCTTTCTACAGCACGTTTAACATTTGAAGAACTCACAACAGCATTAGTTGAAATTGAGGCAGTCATGAATTCACGACCACTTACATCATGCTCAACAGATCCTAATGACTTTGAGGTTATAACACCTGGTCATTTTATAATCGGTTGTTCCTTGCAAAATATTCCAGAAAGAGTAAATATGGAGTCTGACATTTCAAATTTACAACGATGGCAACGAATTACAGCAGTTAAGGCTCACTTTTGGCGCAGATGGCACAGTGAATACTTGGCTCAGCTTCAAAACCATTACAAATGGAAGTACCCTAATCATAATCTAAAGATAAATGACATGGTGTTGATTCACGAAGATAATTTGCCTCCAATGAAATGGGTCAAAGGCAGAGTTATCAATGTAATCAAGGGTGCGGATGGTTACGTGCGGGTGGCTGATGTCAAAACACCTACTACTACTTTACGTCGTCCGATAGCTAAACTAGCCTTGCTTCCTCTTGATTGAAACTGGGAGTTTCAATGGGCCCCTGGATGTTTGGTCACATATCAATTGTTATCACTGTAGCTAGAAAAATATTAGTCATTTGTGGTCTCTTATTAATTTTATATATTTTTTGTCTCTCTGAGAATATCAAGCAAAACTACAAAACAATAATTTGTATTTAAAATTTGGAAATTTACCGCTTGTATTATTTTAAGTAATACCTTTTATAATAATATTTTTTTACAAAAGATTTTACTTTGTATTGTGATCTCAAACTAATAAATCGTATACAGGTGAATTAAATCTTAAACATAAAGGTCTTGTGTGTTTTATATTACTGTACTGAACAATTTTACAAACCCTATTCGAACCATAGGGTAGGATTTTTGGTAATTCACATAACTACTAAAATCCGGGTCAGTCAAATCAGGCTGTCCTTAAACAACATACATTTATGTATATCACTTTCAAATCGAAAAATAAAATAAATCAACACCGACTTGTAATGTGGACTTTTTTGCCTGCTCTAATTTATGAGCGTACAAGAAATTATGATAAATTAAGAGACGAATTTTATGTACCTTAAAGTATAGTCGCACATAAAGAACACATTCATAAAAAAAGTTGCGATAATTGTTGCTATATGCTCGTGGTACTCAAAGTTTTTACTAGAGGTGAGCACAAGACGTCTTGTTGCTCACTCTTCACAAAGTGCCTTCCTCTATCCATTTGAATGCGGTATAGCCAATATAAACATACAAATTCTTTTCAAAATTTTGAAACAATCTACTATTTAACAATTCTATTCATTTTCTTTTAATAATTTTTAAGTAAATGATTTTAAATAAATCAGAGTTGGGTTTATTGTATTGAATTTATAATGCATTACCGTTTGCACTACCCCTAAATGCGGGTTTAGACGGTAATACATGTCAAATTTTTGTGTAGAAGAGAATGAATACAATAGTATCGTGTTAACTTTATATGTAATGAGAACATACGACATTGAGAGCAAATACGGATGAAAATTTGACAGTAGTAAGGCTCGCTTTGTTTTTTTTTCAATTTTTAAAAAAACAATCACATTTCGTTGGATCAGAGATGCACTTTTATTTTATTTTTTGTTTGTGTTAAATGTGTTCACAATGTATGCAAATTTTGTGTGGACGTATATGTGTATTTTATGTTTTCATTTTTCTTTGTTTTGGTATTTTACCAGCCGTGTAAACGTAAAAAAATCTGCCGTAGAATTTTTACTCTTATTTTTAAAATACGGATGCAATGTCATAATATTTTTTCTATGATTTTACGTACATAAAGTATTATCGTCTAAACTGTCCTAAACGATATTGCAGCATCCACTAAATGCAGATGGAAATAATTAACCACTAAATTAAACCATTTTAGTGGTAGTGGAAATTTAGTTCATTAAGTGCACTATTTTTTCCACTACCACTAAATTTAGTGGAAAATTAAATCTATTGCAATAACCCCAATTCTAAAATAAATAAATTCATCAAGCAGTAGATCCATGTCAATGTTATTGACAAAACATTATTCAATAACTTCTGTAGAATTACGAAATGAAATTTTTGAATTGATACTGAAAACACAGACCTTTTCAAAATAATAGTACTTTGGTGGCAAATGTTCTTTAATATTATTTATGTTAGTTTCAAGTGTTCAGAACAAAAAAGAAATACAAAAGATTAAAATAAATACATTCGCGTACTTTTTTGGGTGTTATGCAAAAATAAGTACATTGAACAAAAAAAAATTACCCTTACAGCTTAAAAAAGGACGTTTGGCAAGCCTAAATAAACCAGCTGTTTACAAATGTTCCGTAAAAACGTAGAGAATTTCTATTTTCTACAGATCGATACGCGCCGTTACGTTACATTTTTTATTCGGTAAGCGCTGCCATTACTTTGCATGTAAAATAAATGCTCAGCTGACTCGTCAACGTTAAGATACGTTACATTACGTGTGGCTAATTCTACCTTCATGTTTTAGAAAAATTTCTAAAAATGATGAGAGCCATACGACTGTCAAATTTCTATCCATATTTTTTGACAATTCATTACAAATTGTATTCACACTATTATACTTTTTCATTTTATTTGAGTTTTTGACTTGTCGTTATACTCAGTGGGATAGTGTAAAACCACCTTTAGTATTTAACTAATTCCACAGCAATAATAAATTTTTTATAATTTAAGATTTTATATAATTTTAAATTTTCCGACATGTATTTTCTTATTATAATAATTTTTTATATAGCCCAAATGCTAGAAATAGTGAAAATACTAATTTAAGGGAATGCAATTATGATTTTGTTTAACAAAATTATTTCTTCGTAACAATATTTATTTATTTATTTATTTATTTATTTCAAGATCTAACACAACAAGATAAAAATCTTATAAATTAGAGTGTTAGTGAGTGAATCTAGAAACTAACATTATTTAAAGCAAAAAATAGAAAACAAAAAGATGTAAAAAGTATATATGTATGTAAATCAGTGATGTCCACTACTACATAAACACACTTGCGCTTGTGTATGAAGCAGAGAAAAAACTCTGCTTACTTCTACCAGAAATGGGAATGTTCGAATTACTTTCTGTTTATAACTTCATAAATATTTCTTCATAATTCTGAGTAAAGTACGTATTCGATTGTCCGATAGACATCTGACCGATCTATTAAGAATAAAGGAGTACCGAGGTCACATAAATTTGGAGGAAATAATGAATAATTATTTAAGTTAAATAAAAATGATACAAAAAATATGCACTATCCAAGCCTGCACTATGTTGGAGAGAAGCTAAAATATTAAAAGAGCAAGAGTAACAATATTTCTTTTTATTATGTACGTGTTTGACTTCGACGCAAGCAGAATTTGTTTTCCTATCACGCGTGATAGGGAAAGAGAATTGTGGACATCACTGATGTAAATTGTAAAAAGTGTTTTTTAAAAATTATGATTACTTTGTAGGAATTTAGTTAGCTCCCTTTTAAAGACGATTGCGTTACCAATATTTTGAATTTGGCTTGGTAAAGCATTCCAAAGACTTATAGAGTATATAAAAAACTGTCGTTGTGATAAAAGGCTCCTAAATCTTAGTTGTATTATCCTTCTTCCACGATTAGATCTAGTAAATTGGATCCTATCATGTAAATATGAAGGTTGATGTGATATAATAATTCTGTGTAAGAAAATAAAACATCTCAATTTCAATAAATTTTCAAATGTTATATGGTAAATTTGGATAGCGTAAAACGATATGTGTTCTCGACGACTCTTCAGAAAAACATACCTAGCGATGTTATTATACGCAACCCGGAGTTTACGAAAATCCTCACTATCGTAATTCGCAAATATCTCACAACCATATAACAGAGATGGAATAAGGTAAGTTTTAGCCAAGAGCATTCGTATAGCAAACGGTGTTGAGTCCTTGACAGTCCATAGGTTACGAAGCATACCATAAATTTTTCCCACTGCGACTCCGATATGATTTGTCCACGTAAGTCTATTATTAAATTTAATGCCCAAATTTGAAGCCGAAGTTACAGTTTCTATTAAATTGCCATTAATTAGAATCGGATTCAAAATATTAGCAGTCCTACCAGTTCTTGTTAAAAAAATGCACTTTGACTTGGATGGATTAATACACAGCCCATTAACTGTAGCCCAGTTATTTATATTATTCAAATCGTTATTAATATTATCAATACAACCGGTAGCATCATCGATATCAGTGCATTTGTAAAGCTGAACATCATCAGCATACATATGAACATCACAATTGGAGAGAATATCGGGTAAATCATTAATAAAAAGACAGAATAAAAGAGGCCCAAGTGTAGAAACCTGGGGAACTCCCCTAGTAATATAGAGCGGACTAGAGCTAACACCATTAAATTGAACAACTTGAGATCTGTGAGTAAGGTAGGACGACACGAGATTGCATGCAGTTTCAGAAAAATCAAATAATTTCCGAAGCTTAGTAATAAGAATCATATGATTCACTGTGTCAAATGCCTTACTATAGTCCAGAAAAATAAGAAAAGCCATCATTTTCGAATCAAGTCCAGATCTCAAGTGCTCTATGACGTCCACAAGTGCGGTAATACAACTCCTACACTTCATAAACCCAGATTGTCTATACGATAGTAATCTCCTATGCACCAAATAATCGCTCATTTGCTTGCTCATTAATTTCTCGAAAACTTTCGATAAAAATGGGAAAAATGGTCGAAATTCGCTATTAGTTTTAGGAATCGGGACGATTCTCGATTTCTTCCATTCTTCAGGGAAAACCGATTTGGTGAAAATGGTATTAAATAAGTGAGTAAGGTAGGGAAGCAACTTAGGAATTAATGTTTTCAGAAATATTGGGTTAATATCGTCCATCCCAGTTGCATTTGATTTGACAGCTGAGATATTATGGAGAACCTCAAGTTGACTAACACAGCGGAAACTGAAGGGATTTTCTCTAGAGATATGACAAAGTTCGGCATAGGCATTTTCTGTTGGTGATGGTATGTTCAAATTCACAAATTTTTCATTCAGGGAATCACAGTCGACATCACGATCATATAGCGTATGATATCGCTTTCCAATACGAATTTTCCGGATCTCATTCCATTTAGACCTACAATCAATAGCAGATGAAAATTTATTTTGATAAAACAAGGATTTTGCAGCCCTAACTTTCTTCGTAACAGCTCTGCGACCACTCTGATAAATAATTTTAAGATCCCCAACCTTAAACTTTTTCCATCGATTGTAGGCAGCATCTCGTTTCCTAATCAGGGACCTTATTTCATCAGTGAACCAGGACTTCTGGCCAGCTCTTACCCGTTTGGTTTTTATAGGGACGCATGTTTCAAACAAATAATTAACATTGCCCTGGATGAAAGATAATTGATGGTCCACACTTTGAAAAGTATAAATTTGATCCCAACATATATCATCAATATAACTATTCAATTGACCATAATCAATACTATGAAAGTCACGAAACGAGACCCAAGTATCACTCCTCTCAAGGCAAAGGTTATAGGTTAGGAATATAAGATCATGTCTCGAGAAAGCCGGAGCCGATAATTGGTCATAGAGAAGAACCTTAGAAATCTGATTTACAAAGACCAAGTCTATTAAACTATTTGCAGTTGCACCATAATGTGTAGGTATGTAAGTATTAACAGGAATAAGTCCTAGGGCCTGCATAGGTTCAACAAGAGGATTATCCACTAATAAGTTATTATTAAAGTCACCCGTAATAGTGATATCGTCGTACTGAACCGAAATATCCTCAAGAATATCAAGAATGGGATTAACATTGATGTTACTATGAGCCCTATACACATTACCAAGTAATATTTTCCTCCCATCTAAGGCGCATATCTCAATAAATAAATATTCAATTTCACTACCAATAACCGTTTTTAATTTCTCCTTACAAGATATATTTTCACGCACATAAATTTCTACACCACCTCCTCTGCTTCCGATTTCAATACCGTTAACAAAAGTTTTCCTATCCGAGCGAAAAAATAAAAAAAATATGTTTTATATGGGAGACTTTCACTTTATTTTACAGTTTATATCATAGAACGTATGTTGAAATTGAATTTTATATGTATAAAAATAGATTGGATTGGCAACCCTAGTTTTGATCTGTCAAGAAGTGCAAATAATTTTCGTCTATCAATTTTATTACTAAAAATAAGAAAAATTATATATTAATAATAATATAATATTTATAATTATTGCCAAATAAAGTGGAAAGTCCTATAATTGTAAAAACAATTTAATTTTACTTCGGCTGGTGACTTACTTGCTGGTTAAATTCGCAAAATTTGTTACTGTATAAATACAACTGCAAGCTCTCATTGTACTGCCGTTGTTAACGTCTGGAGACTCATTACTGGTGCTGTGTTCCTGCTGTACGGGAAGAGCCGTAATAGATGTGGTCTTAACTGCGTTTGAAGTCGTATTATTCTCATATTCTTCCTTCTGCTGGCACAAGGTTGGAATTTGTAAAAATTATAATTTAATTATTGCTATTGGTCGTACATAGTTATACAGATTATTTGCCGGCTGTTTATTTATTTTTCTATGTTATTACTGCTATTCTGTTAATATAAAAGTGCTACCAAGTTTTGTAGATTCCTATTTGTAACATTATTAAATAAGCCTGAGCCTAAGGGTATGCTTTATACTAATGAGCAATAAGCGTTCATTGTGTTTAACATCACTGTGGTGCGATTCAGTAACATATTTTTACGATAATCGCATTCTTTTCAACAGTAAACAACAGAATTGTCGATATTGCTATTCATTATTTTTTGTAAAGATCGTAAAGATGGCTGTTGTCGTAAACTAACGCCAACAATTTTTATGCTGTTTATTCAGTTGGAAAATCGTAAATTTTTTATATTGAAATTTTGTAGTGAGATGTGCCTACGCTATTAACTAGTTTGTTTGAGAACCATTTTTGTGTGTTTTTATACCCAAAAAAACTAGAGGTTTGTAGCTTTGCTAACTTTCTACCTAAAAACTGACTGCAGCGATTCACTAAGCTTTTTTAACAACAATTGTTTCTTTTAAAAATTTTAACCACATAATTAACCATTCTGCTATTCACTAATACTTTAACGATTTCTGTTGTCGTCTAAAGTCAGTTGTTTCAATCAGCTGTTATTTTTAACCAAATAAATTGTGGTTTATTAACGCCAACATATTTGGTGCGGTTTAATGTGTTTTTAGAAAAGTGTTTCTTTATATAAATAATAAATTATAATTTTAATAAAAAAATATAATGGCTTTTGAGTATTTAGCCTAAAATTTATCTATTCTATCAAAATAAATAAAAACCTAGTTAAAATAAATAAAATAATAATTATTTGTAATGTTTTACTTTTTTAAATTTCCAAAATAATGGGTTTTAAATTGTTTTTTTTTTTTTTTTTTTGTCTATTCTTCTTTGTTCTTTTCTCTTATCTTAGCCCATTAACGCCCAAATGAAAACCAAGAACAATTTTTAAAATTCAATATTTATTACTAGATTTAAATAACACTTTTTACAGTACAGTAAAAGAAAAAAACAAAAAAACATATTCTGAGTTGTGTTTTTTCAGGTGTACTAAGCTTAGTACAGCAGCACTTAATATGCTATAGCTCAAAAAATTCTATACGAATTAAACTGTTTTATATTGCTTTTGTTAGAATGTGATGTTATCAAGTAAATAAACTGGTATTTAACGTTCTTCTAAGTTAACTGATGTAAAATAAACTACATAACCATTCACAATCTCACAAGAAATAAATCACTACCCAAAATGGAGATTCCCATAATTGATATTTTTCAACTATGATATGATAAGTTGATGTACAACAGCTACGTGGATGTTGCATGTACTCTTATTGACTGATAAAAAGCATTTCCCGAGTAAAAAAACTGCATTTTAAAATTTTTACTTGAGCTTTAAGTTGTGTAATATATAAAGTACAGCGGGCGGAAATGGGTTAAAATGCCATTTAACAAAGTTGCCACGTAACTTTAATTTGAATATAGAGAAAAATAAAACTGTTTACCGTGGCTAAAAACAAGTTAGTGAATCACATAGTGGTTAGTGCAAACATCAAAATGTGTGGTTAATGGTAAAACATGTTGAAAGTTTTAAAAGTTAGTGAATAGCACTCCTGATTTGAATAGATCTCTTATTTCATATACAGTGGTGGAAAAAATAATAGAAACACAAAATTTTAAATTGATTTCCTGCTGTTTCCATAACGAAATGTTAAATTTTGATAAGCATCGTTGTTATTTGATTGTTGATAACGGTACATTTTATAGCTACTCTAGTTTGTTTTATTTTTCAACTTATTCGCATTTTATAAAAGTTGCACTTAAGTTTTGTGTTTGGAAAAAATAATAGAAACAAATACATTTTGTACAGTTTTGTGGTGAGTTCGAGTTTAAAACAGCTTTATGTGGAAAGGTCCGGTTAATTCAAAACAAAATATCAATATTTGATGCATTTTTATTCTACCCAAATAGACCAAAACACATAGTATGGGTAGTGGAAAACATTCAAGCAAAGTGGAGCAAAGTGTAATAAAAACCCTTCGTTAGGATGGGAAAGCAATGCAAAAGATGGCAAAAATTAGAAAGTGCTCAAAAAAAAAATTTAGCACGATCCATGCCAAAAATAGACCTGAAATGAGAGGAAGAAAGCGAAAAACAAAGCAAAAAGGAGACAGGTTATTGGTGCGGCTTTGCAAAAATAACTCTTTTAAGACTTCTGAGGAGCTAAAAGGGGGAATTAATATCAACGTTATAAGCCGAATAGTTAGAAACAAGCTTGAGGAAGCATAGTTAATTGCAAGAAGTCCAATAAAGGTGATAATGTTGTCTAAAACAGAACATTAAATATAGACTGTCCTTTGACAATAAAAACATAGATCGCCCACATTGGAAAAACATTTTGTGGACCGACGAGATCAAAATAAATTTATTTGGTTTTGATGGTAAAACTTATATACGGCGTCCAATAAATGTTGCCTATGATTCAAAGTTCACAAAAAAGAGTTTTAAACATGGCAGTGGCTCAGTCATGATTTGGAGCTATTTTTCCGTGTATGATGTGGGTCCAATTTACAAGATAGAAAGAAAAATATGTACATCCGACTACCTTAATATTTTACAGACGACAATGCTAAAGAGATGCCTTTGACATGAGAGTTTATGGACAACAATGACTCCAAACATTCTTCCAGCCTAGTGAAGAATTGGCTCAGAGACAATAGGGTTAGGATTTTGGAGGGGACGTCCCAGTCCTCAGACCTAAACCCTATAGAACATCTATGGGGAATCTTAAAGAAACGTATTGGAGACTTTCGGCCACGAATCAAGAAGCAAATGTGGGAAAAAATTAGGAGTGAATAGCATTCGATGCCATAGGAAATATGTGAGAATTTAGAGAGTTCCATGCAATGAAGATGCAAGAAAGTAATATATAATAAAGGGGGATCAACAAAATATTAAATATAAATAACTTAACTTATTTTGAAACACTTGAAGTTTTTAATAATAAATTTTTGAAGTTTGTTTCTATTATTTTTTACAACCTTTATTTTGAAAATGAATATAATTTTTGGTTTAAATTAAGTTTTTGTAAATAATTTTTACTGTTCTCTTTTTAGAACATAATAAATTATAAAACAACACATGAATTTCCTAGAAAGTGTGTATCAATATAAAAACTTTTTAAAAAATTTGTTAAAAGATATTTGTTTCTATTATTTTTTCCACCACTGTATCTCTTTTAGTAGACATCGACCATAGAAATTCACATAAAAGAATGAGTTTTAAACAAGTTTATAAGGAAGACTTGCTTATGTCCATATCATACTTTAATACAGTGCTCGCTCGCAAATGTGAACTAATTAAAACTGGCGTTGTTCACTTTTACGAATTGTTCACATTTCCGAATACCGAAAATTTTAAAACAAAATTATACCATGTTGTAAACAAAAATCAATACATATTTATGAATTTTTTTATTTTTGAAATTATATCAAATTATAATTAAATTTGTGTATATTTATACGTATGAATATGTTCATAATTACTCATACATTACTCGCACATATACTACATGCACATGTACACCTAAAACGGGGATCCCGCAACTAATAAACACAGAATTTTAACGTTTAATATTTAAAAAAAAAGAAAATTCTGTTCAAATTATAGGGCTTTTTACATTTATTTATATTTTAGAATCGTCAATGAAGCAAAAAATATGTTCACATTAAGCGGTGTTCATATAATGCGGTGTTCACATTAGCGCGCGTGCACTGTATGTATATTTTAATTTTTTGTGTTTCGAGTGTAAAAAAACTAATACAGAGAAAACTGTTTTTATGCAGTAGATAGGGACCGCATAAAATTAATCGCACAAAAACTATTGGACAAAACGCTATTAAAAATAGTCTTCGTAACATAAATAAAAATAATTGTTTTTATGTGACCAATAGGGAACGCATAAAAAAGTTTTTTTGAAAATAACCCAAAACTTTGATTAACCCATTAACGCCCAAATGAATCCCAAGAAAGAGTTGCTTTGATCCATGTGAGAAAACTGGGAACAAACGATTTTATCTTCAATTTTAAAGTTTATGTGATCCACATCCTTGTTCTTTGCAGCTAAAATTGCTCTTTCACTCAACCAATCGTAGTTCTTATGGTTAGCAATTATATTAGGAAACACTTTGTTGATGAGCTCCTCTTTCGTTGAGACGAAATTACAAAAATTCGGAGGAAAGGATATCAATCCATTCGATGCGTCGACAGGAATACGACCATTACCAATAGTTAGCAGTTGATTGGAGAACACTTCGGAAAATGGATCGTTTTGCAATGCAACTCGCACGTTTGTCGTCAGCTGAAGTTTCTTCACATAACGCCACAATGTCGATGATTTGAGGCAAGCATTGATCTCATCGGCTGCGGTCGATCGTGGTAATACTGGTAGTGTTTGCCGGAAATCACCTGAGAGTAAAATCAACGCACCTCCAAAATATCTTGCGTCATTACGCAGATCTTGCATGGTGCGATTCAGAGCTTCTAACGCACGTTTATGCGACATTGTGCATTCGTCCCAGATAATTATTTTGCTTGCTATCAAAACTTTAGCCATTGCTGAATGTTTCGCTATGTTACATGTTCCTGGTTCCTCAACCGCTTGAAGGTTTATGGGCAATTTCAATGCCGAATGAGCGGATCTAGAACCTTCCAGCAGCGTAGCCACTATTCCAGAAGAAGCAGCTGCTATGGCAATTTCTGACCTTGAACGAACTGTAGTCAGAATCAGTGATATGAGGAATGTCTTGCTAGTGCCATCAGGCGCATCAAGGAAAAACATGCCAGCATTTCCACCATTAATTGTGTTCATCACCGTATCGTACACTTCTTTTTGTTGGGGATTTAGTAAAGGTACATTAGTTCGAACCAAATCGCTTTATGCATTTGTGTCGTATTCATATTGAAGGCAAAATAACCATTTTTCCGAGGTCGTTTACATTACCATCGTTATTAATTGCATCACGCAAATGGATATTCTCTTCTGAACGTAATTTCTTTTGATTAAAACGTATGAAATTTAGTCGTTCAGTTTCAACGTTTGCGTACATATCAACAACGAACAGATGAAAAAGTCGGCGAAAATACAAAATGTGGACACCAACTGAAAGCTCTATACATATCGTCATACTAAATACAAACCGACGTAACCACAGTTTTTTTTTACATGAGAAGCAAAAAACCTTAAATTCAAAAATTTTGTAAATCCTGTATCGTATCGTAATTAAGGATTGGCATCCCTATAATTCAAGCAATCGTTAATTTGATCAACAGCATGGTGTGAAAAGTCATGACTCTAGTGAGACCACCATTCCTACATAGTGTGAACAGTCATCCAACTCTAGTGTGAACACAATTGTAATATAGTGTGAACAGTCATGCAACTCTAGTGTGAACATCATTGCGACATAGAAATTTTTTTTTGCTATTCTTCTTATCAATGTGAACACCATCGCAACATAGTGTGAACAGTCAGGCATTGTATGAACCCCATTTTTTAAAAGTACACACGTTATTTCATTTTTCTGGAATATTTAAAAAATTTTTTTTGTTATTCTTCTTATTTGGCCAGAGACCATTCCGAATTGGTACGAAACATCAAAATCGGTTTTAGTGTGAACACCATTGAAACATAGTGTGAACAGTCATGCAACTCTAATGTGAACAGTCATGAAAGGCATTGTGTGAACCCCGTATTTTAAAAGTACACACGTAATTTTTTTTTTTTCTGGAATATTTTAGAATTTTTTTTGCTATTCTTCTTATTTGGCCAGAGACCATTCCGAATTGGTACGAAAGATCAAAATCGGTTTTAGTGTGAACACCATTCAAACATAATGTGAACAGTCATGCAACACTAATGTGGACAGTCATGAAAGGCATGGTGTGAACCCCGTATTTTAAAAGTACACACGTAATATTTTTTTTTTTATTTTTTTCTGGAATATTTTAGAATTTTTTTTTGCTATTCTTCTTATTTGGCCAGAGACCATTCCGAATTGGTACGAAACATCAAAATCGGTTTTAGTGTGAACACCATTGAAACATAGTGTGAACAGTCATGCAACTCTAATGTGAACAGTCATGAAAGGCATTGTGTAAACCCGGTTTTTTAAAAGTACACACGTAATTTCTTTTTTTTTCTGGAATATTTTAGAAATTTTTTATGCTATTCTTCTAATTTGGCCAGAGACCATTCCGAATTGGTACGAAACATCAAAATCGGTTTTAGTGTGAACACCATTGAAACATAGTGTGATCAGTCATGCAACTCTAGTGTGAACAGTCATGAAAGGCGTTGTGTAAACCTGGTATTTTAAAAGTACACACGTAATTTGTTTTTTTTTCTGGAATATTTTAGAAATTTTTTTTGCTATTCTTTTTATTTGGCCAGAGACCATTCCGAATTGGTACGAATCATCGAAATCGGTCCAGGCGTTCTTGAGTTATAAGCGTAGTAACTAACGCCACTTTCTTTTATATACAGTTACGAGCAGATAAATAGGTTCACATCATATTTATTGATAAATTCACCTTCAAATAACTTAAACAGTGGTAATATACAATAAAGCGATATTTATTACATTAAACATAAATAATCACATAAAAAGTATTTAATTATAATTTAAAAAAAATGAGAAAAATTGATATATTTAATATATTAATTGATGCCTGTCGAGCAAATAAATAGGTTCATTGAAAAGAGAATGACATTTTTATACAAAAAAAGTGCAATTGAAAGAAAATTTCTAATATTTTGTTGAAAATCCCTTATTTTGAATCACCGCCGAACATCTCCGGGTTATTGATTCGACAAGTGACTGACAAGTCTCTAGTGGAATTGAGTACCACACTTCCTTCTCTTTTGTCCACAAATCTTCTTTATTTTTAGCCTTGAGTGGTGCAATTTTGTCCTTAACGATTCTCCAAAGACTCTCAATGGGATTTAAATCCAGCGATTGTGAAGGCCACTCCATTAACTTTATATTTTTCTTTTGGAACCATTTTTTTACGATCTTAGAAGTATGCTTGGGGTTATTGTCTTGCTGGAATTCATACTTTAAAGGCATTTCCCACTCGGCATACTGAAGCATTACTTCTTTAAGAATATGCAGATAAAGATGTCTGTCCATATTTTCCTTGATCCTGAACATTGGCCCAACACCGTACCAGGAAAAACAACCCCATATCATTATGTTGCCGGCGCCATGCTTTATTATCTTCGTGGTGTACTTTGGATCATATGCTTTATTTTTTGGACTCCTTACCCATGTTCTTCCATCAGGTCCGACTAAGTTTATCTTGGATCCATCAGACCATAGTATGTTTCTCCATTTTGTTGTACCTTCTGGGCCGGCCCATTCAGCATGTACTTTTGCAAACTCAATGCACTTTTTTCTTTGTCTGTTATTAAGCATTGGAACCTCCTGGGCCGATCTTCCGAATAAATTTTTTTCTCTTAAACGACGTCTAATGGTCCACTCTGATACGGGAAGCTTTAACTCATTTTTCAGCTGAACTGCGGACATAAAAGGACTACGAGTTGACAACATCTTAATGCGATCATCGTCTCTTTTCGAGGTTTTTCGCTGTTGACCTCTTTTAAGTTTTTGTTTTGGAGGCTGCAATGCATTTCTTATCATATTCTGCGATCTCCCAAGAATTTCAGCAATTTTCCGTTGGCTATAACTTCGGCTGTGTAGATCCTTTATAATCTTTTTTTCTCTTCACTACAATGTTTAGAACGTCCCATTTTTTAAATTTTTAGAGGTATTTGCTTTAATAAGTTCTATTAAAAGGCTGAATTTAAAGTTTTCTACAATAATTTTTATAATTTTGGCGTTTAACATTTTAAACTAACAAATTTTTCAAAGTGAACCTATTTATTTGCTCTTTGATTTTATACGGTTATTTTTTTTTTTTAATTTTGGGCAATTTTTTACATAATAATTTAATTATTGTGATGCAATATTAAAAGTGGTTATTTGCTTTAGTAATTAGCGAGTTTTCCTTTTTTATTGCTGTAATGTAAACTATAGTCAAACAAAATTGATTTATCATTTTGATGTGAACCTATTTATCTGCTCGTAACTGTATATAGATAGATATCACCGTACTGTATATGCCAACAATGACCCCCTTCGTCAAATATATTTGAAGTTTAATAATCTTTATCATTTAATTGATCTTTCTGAGAGTAATGATTCCTTGAAGAGAAAAATTATTTTGTATTTAAATCATTATTATTAAATATTTACTTATACTTATATTGTTTGTAATTTTACTCTAGTCTGTAAGGAACTATTATCCATAGACATAATTAAATAAATAAATAATTAAATAATAGCATGGGGAAGTATTACACACTGCAAAATGTTGCAAAAGACAAAAAAACCAACTGCTTAAAATATTAGCAAAAAACTGCCGTTTACAATATAATACACAGACTAATCTAAACCTCGCCAATAATTAAGCACGCTGTACATCGCAATCAAGACCAACTTCTACTAACTTAAACTAACACAATATCACAACCTATAATAGCCCCTATAGTACAAATGAACATAACAATAAATTAGCTGCTTACATAACCGACAATCTCTCCAAGCAATTACATTTACTGAACGTTAAAAGCATTTACTGCATGACTTTGGTAAATGATTTTTATAAGGATAATCCTTTTCTGAAGCTTATCAACCACGTCCACAACACCAGGCAGCGTGCATGGGGAATGTATAAGGTAAAACACTTACGCAATGAATATGGGAGAAGTACACTAAAAGTTATGCTGCCCAAGGTTTTCAAAAGGATGTCAGATTGCCTCCGCATAATTGCACAAAAATTTTTAAATTTTTTTCGAGGCAATTATCCGTGGAATACTATATTGCATAACAAAAAAAATCGTGTGCAGTTTATTATTACACACGTTTAGTAAGCGAATTAAAAGGGTTTTTTTACACATGATCATATGGGAACCTAATGAAATCAATAAGGAATTCCTTTTTGACAAAATCAACTAAGTAGACTAATGAATCTATAATGTTTCCATATTTTATACAATTAACAAGAAAAGCTAATAGAATAAAATAGTTTATTTTTTGGTGTCAAATAAATATATGGGAAATTGGGTAAAAACATTGTAAAGGGTGATTTTTTAGCTATTATCTTTTTGGCAACACTGGTTTAAACAGCTGACGCACGTTTCGTGTTTTGTTTTACTGTCAAACATCTTCAGCTTGGTCTATAATTTAACCATGAATCGTCTTACAAACGAACAACTCTGGCAAATTATTGAACTTTATTAGGTCTGTTTCTTTACTCTACATTGGGCGCCCGCGGGATCCCAATTTTACCAAAAAGCGTTCCCGTACACAAAATTTGGGTAAATGAGAGAATTTTTGAGAGAGTAACATTCTTCTTCTTCATGCACGAAATAGCCCGTACTTTTTCTTCGGGCTAGTTTGTGCAAGTAAACAAATAATCAGCTGTTTAAAAAATAATAGAAAAATGAAAGGTTCAAAAACTAAAAAAAATTTCAAAAGTTGAATTAAAAAATATTTATAAACCTGCAGTGAAAGGCTTATGGAATAATTTAATTCAATATTTATATAAAAAAGTTTATCTTTGCCTTAGTTAACATGTATAAGTCTAATTATTGTCGTTTGTTTTTGCGAAAGTACATGTTCAATATGCGTGTGTGTGTGACATAAAGTTGTGTGTTTTCATATTTTTATGTGAATGGGTAAAATATTTGCTTTTTTGCGTTCCCGTACTTTTGGGCAAATTTGTCTCTTATAGAGAGAAATTATTGTTTACTCTCTATTTCCCGAACTTTACCCAAAAAGTAAAGAAACACACTTATTATCAAAATGCGTGCTATGTTAAGAAAGTTCATAACGCACTTCTTCCATTTTATGGTCAGTTTAATCGACTCATTGAAGCGGCTATTCGGGCTATTGTGACAAAATTTCGCACCAAATTTACATTGTTGGGCATTAAACCACTAACACGCTTACGTAGAGTGCGAAATGAAGAATATATCGCAGCTGTTGATGATGACCATCAATTATCGATTCGCCGCCGTTCGCAGCAATTGAGCCTTTTTTTGCCCAAAATGCAATAGCTTGACTTGCATGACATATGGTTCCAACAAGACTTTGCCACATGCCACACAGCACGCGTAACAATGGACTTATTGAGAGGCGAGTTCAGTGAACATTTTATTTCATGTTCAGGACCGGTCAATTGGCCGTCCAGATCGTGCGATTCAACGCCTTTGGACTATTTTTTGTAGGTCTATATTAAAGCTCATGTCTATACAGCCAAGCCCACTTCAATTGACGCATTGGAAGACAACATTGAAGCATTTATTTCTGAGATACAGGCCGAAATGTTTGAAAGAGTATGCCCAAATTGGACTAAGCGGATGGACCATTTGAGGCGCAGTCACGGTCAATATTTGCATGAAATAATCTTCAAACATTAAATTATATAGAACGTACTATCGATTCAAATAAAGATTTCATTAATTTTTCTGAATTTTATGTTTTTTTTTTTTTTTTGAAAAACTTTCCTTTAGCTCTTAAAAATCACACTTTATATACCAAGTTTTATTCTCAATTTTATGTGTTTTTCTTCTCTGTAATATTAAAAAGATATACCACTTGAAAACAATAAGGAATCTCTTTGTAAAAATCTTCTCTTCTTTCTGCTGGAACACCCCTTAGCCTAAAAACGGGTCATAAAGAAAATTTTCTTGATTCTATAAGGTAATTTTGGCTCTGTGTAGGAAAAAAAAAAATGAAAATTTAGTTTGGGTTCAGTTGTGTTGTTCCGTTCGACTCAGATAATGTCACAGAGACTATTGTTAATTTCTTTTATATATAGAGGGGAGGGATTATTATTTAATTCATAGCATTTTTTTTAATTTATTAATTAAATTAAAAGTTATTTTGCACACATATACATAATTAACGATAACTAAATATGTATGTATGTATCTTAATTGCAGGTCTTGCTGTGTCGTGTGACACATTGCTGTTTGCTGAAATGTCAGTGTCACGCTTCAATCCGATTATCATAAATAATGGTCAAGTTCATAATAGTACTTTATTTAGTGATGAGCAAAATAGAAAAATTCCAAAAAACAATACCCAATACACAGAGAATAAAAATAAAGTAAAAAATTCCAACAACTCAACTTTGTCTGACCTTGATGAGAATGGAATAATCATAGAAACAGATACAGCAGTACCTACGTTAACTTCTAATAAAACTGAAATGCCTAGTCAATTTCTATCATCCTTTTCGAATACTACATCATCATTTGCGCCTTCACACTTATTTACGCCAACGCCTTTTTCAACCCCTGAATCATACGGTACAATAAACAGAATTAATGAAAGCAATTCTACATTGACCAATAACAATGAAATTATTTATAAATTCTTTGTGCCTCGTAATATTGGAGTAGCAACAGCACGCATAACATTCGATCAAGTGTGTTTGCAATGCCCTGATGTAGGTTTTTACATACAAGCGAATGCTTTTCCCAACATTTCAAAAAGAATTGAGAATTTCTATGAAAGTAATTTCATGCACAGCACTATTATTAAACCAAATCAAACGGATGAAATCTCCATTGAGTTTTACGTACAGCCTATGACTTGGCACTATGCTGTAATCAAATTTGTCAGCCAAAAAAATTCAATACTTAACACCGTTTCGTGTCAAACACATCCAGAATATATGCAAAATGAACAAAAGCCTTTAAGTAACAATAACAGATTAAATCGTCATAAAAAAACGGTAAACGGCTCTGAAACAAACATACGGTACCAATTGTCATATGAATTACAAATAGATTTTAGTGAAGCCACCAACAATCATCATAGAGAGAACGATGAGTCTGATAAAATAAATAACATAAGCACAAGTGACACAGGCACAAACACTACACAAAATACAAAACAGACAAATGTTTGGACTCCTATAAAGTTTAAAGGTATGCAATTTTTTCCGCTTCTAAGGCAAACTTATCGGGAATTTTTCATGTATGATTATGATTTGGTGCCAGATGAAAATGGCACTGTCCCTACAGTATTAAATCTTACTGCAGGAATGCCCGTTGGATTTGAGTTTGAGGTGGGCGAAGTATACGACATTGGAGGCACGCTATCTTTTGCCGTATCAATAAAGCATGGTAATAAAGCTTCCGATGCAGAATTGGTTAAAACTATGCCATCTGTGCCTACTACCAGCGAACGCAGTGGAATATTAGCGGAGAAATTAGTTGGAAGTTCTACCATTAGCTCTAGCAGTAATAACGATCATGAAATGCTCAATGGCAAATCTCTGCCTCGTAGTAATCAAACAATCATCGTGTGTATGCATCTAGGGGAGCCAGGTGAACCTGTTTGGCCCGATAAATGTCGCTATGGAAGTCGCCTGCTGCATGCTTCTAGTATTGTCAACAATACCGATTCTAATACTAGTACCGGTTTAATACATGTTCCTTTTCCTGAAAGCGGTAATTGGTACGTTACTATGGGACTATATTGTCACGGTGCGGAAACTGCATCTCGTGCTACTATTATTAACAGCGTTAAAGATTTTGTCAAGAAATATGCTCACATGTTAGAGTACATGATGGAACCCTGTACCTGTACTTTAAAGCTTTCTCAATATCGAAACTGTGTAAATGAACCCAAATGTCTCAGTGCAATGAACGAAACTGAAACCCTTAAAATCAAAGAATGCCTTATGGACTCAAAATGTACCACAAATCACCTAGAGATGACACAAAAATTTGAAGTTCATCATAAGTCTGCCACAGAGCAGCATTTTGCCGTTGACAACTGTAGCACATCGGTTGTTTTTACAATTTCATCCAGCCCCTGTGTAGCCGGAAGGTGTGGCCGTTATGGTCGCTGCTATCACTACATGTCCGGCGGCTTTGTATTTTCTACATGTGTTTGCATGAAAGGCTACCGAGGGTGGGACTGTACCGAGGATTCTCAAGTTCCATCCAGCATATCCATTCTGATGGCATCCCTTTTATTAACGCTCAGTAATTTATTATTTTTTCCCAGCATCTACATTGCCGGTAGAAGACAATTCTATACGGAAGCTATTATTTATTTTTTTTCCATGTTCTTTTCAATATTCTATCACGCCTGCGACTCTGGAGAAGACGAGTACAGTTTTTGTTTAGTGAAAATTGGAGTGCTCCAGTTTTGCGACTTTTATTGTGGTCTACTTGCTATTTGGGTTACTCTTGTTGCCATGTCACATCTACGACAGCAATTCGTTTCTTTACTTCACATGCTCGGAGCTATTCTTTTGGCATTTGGCACTGAGCTTAACAAACAAAGTCTATGGGTATTCCTTGCTCCAGCCCTTACTGGTATTTGTCTTATTTCGGCCAGCTGGGGAATGCGTTGCTACAAATCACGGAAGTGGTTTCCAGCTCGTCGATACCTAACAATTTGCATGCCTCTTGGTACGGTCCTAGTGATGATGGGTTTAGTTTGTTACGCATTTCTGCAAACTAAACAAAACTACCATATTGTACATTCAGTATGGCATATGGTTATGGCCTTAAGCATTTTATGTCTATTGCCATCACGCAACTCATTCATTCCAAAATGCTAGCATTCGGCTTTCACACGTGAATTTTTGCTTGCAGAACAAGAGTTCTACATGTGAACTTTAGCACCATTATTTTCTCTCTCATTTACGTTTATAAAACTATGTTACTTATGTTATCCTTTATATCATCGTATTTGAAAATATTATCAATTTATTTCCTCACTAGCATCACGTTATAGATACAGCTGTAGGTGTAGTTAATATAATATATATAATAAGTATCTGCATAAATACATTTGTACAAGTAATAAAAGATAAATACAATGAAATATTTTATTTTAATATATTAATGTATATTCTCTACTCTGTATTTGTGTATCTAAAAAAAACTATCAGTAAAGAAATCTTAGTTACTAAATAAAATCTAATTTTAGAATATAAAATAAATTGTAGTAGTTAAGTACGGCTAGATGCTCTATACCAAAATGTACCTGTTTTAATAACTAGTTTTTAAATTGGTAGCTGGGAGGCAACAGTGAACGACGAATGATGATGACACATACATACATATCTGTGGAATTTTGAAAAAACGTCTTCTCTCGAAATAAGACAATTTTCCAAGATTTTTATTGTAAATATAGAATTTCCTTGTCATTCTTTTGCTCTAATCTCCGTATTTCTACGACCCTTGGAACGCAAGATATGCAGTTGACTAATCGACCTCTTTCAGTCTTTCCCCCAATTTCAATTTGACAAAACGACTTCTTTCAGAGAATTAAGAATAATTTGAAAAATTGAATGTCTATAGAAAATTTTATATAATTTTTATTATTATTTTTTAATTATTTGTATATTGTAGTGAAAAAATGAAGTATTTTTTTTTAATGAAGCCGAAATATTTTTTCCAGATCAACTTCTTTCAACCTTTCTTTCATATTCCATTTTAACAAAACAACTTGTCTTGACTTATGCGATTAAATTAATTTCCAAATTTAATCAAAAAAATTTTGACAAAACGACTTGTATGGTGGAAGCTAATTTTTTTCTTTAAAATTTATTTAACAAAAAGTCTTAAATTAATTTTTGTCGTTTTAAAGAAAACTATTGCTTCTAGAGGGGTAAAAAAGGTCGCATAATGTTCGTTAAGTATTTGTGTATATTATTAAAGTTCAAAATTTCTTTAATTTTTTAAGCACTAACTTCTATTAACCTTTTTAACTGAAAAATTGTTGATTTTGAAAGAAGACGTTTTGTCAAATGTCCACAGATATGAATGTTATATAAAATAAATTAAAATCTTAATCGCTGTTATACTATGGCGTTCTGTTTTCTACAAATAATGCAACATTTTTTATATATTTTTAAATATAATATGTTATAAAATATGTATATATTCATACTTACATACATGTATGTATGTATGGTCTGATTTTAATTCCATCTTTTTTGTTGACGGATACTATAAAGGAAAATTAAAAGAATGCAATATTTTTACAAGGTAAGAAAGAAAAAGGTAAAATTAAAAAGACAAAAAACCCCAGAGGGCTGTTTAACTAATTTTTTTATTTATTTAATTCATATTATACTTTTTAATGTTTAAAAGGAATCCATTAATATTTAAAGCGTGGGGCCATTGGAATAAAACCGTAGATAAAGCTTATGCTGCAAATTTTTAAGTTTAAACTAGCGTTGATGTGAATAAAAATTTCAGCTAATGCTGGTACTTTATGCTGAGTAGCAACCACTAGTTTCCCTAGCGTTGGCTTAAAAAGCGTGTGAATAAAGCCTAGTGAATGCTTAAAATTACTAGTTTTTGCTTTGTTTTTTTGAAATCTCTTTTTTCTGTATTATTTAAAAAAAAATTTTTTTTTTCTGTAATTTTAGTTAAATTAATATGTCCATATGGATTTATTCAATTTATAAATGACTATATATCCAGGAATATTAATATTAAATATTCAAAAAAAATTAAAAAAAAACGTTGTTTAAAAAAGTTTTGTTGAACAAAAACATATGACATTATACGACGTTGCGACTATAGTATTTTTATAATTTACCGCGTAGATTCCTATTGTGGGTATTTACAAAATAAATTTAAATTTGTCATTAAACGTGGACTGAATGCATATTCCAACAGTTTTCATATTAAAGTCGTTGCAGAACACTTTAATTATTTCGCAGTTTATACAAATACGTTAATTAAAAATACTGAAAAAAAAATTTTTTTGATTATACCAAAAATAAAATTAATATTATAAGTGTAATATTCGTAATATATACATACAAACATATGTACATATATGCACATTTATTTGTACTTTTCTTTTTTTTGCAAGCAAATAGACCCATTCACAGCCACTGTCAACATTTTAAGTGTTTTTTAGCACTTAATTCCATTTTTTACGAAAATTTTAATGCTTTTCACCAACAAAAAATTTAGAATCTAAATACTTGAAAATGTATGCATGTAGAATGTATGTAGCCTGCGAAATTTGAAAATTAACCTTAAGTGTTGAACGGACTTCGTATGTACACGTCACGATTCACAAAAGAAAATATAAATTAACTTTATATTTCAAATTTTTAATTATTATACATTTTCGAATTAAATTGGAATATTTTAATGTATGAAATTTAATAGCCTAAGATCCTAATACTGGTATTCTTATGAGAATTAACATCCGTTAAGGAATATGTACAAACACTAGCAGAACTGAGCTAGTTTTCGACCCATTTACGAAAGATCTCATCAGAGTTCTTTGTGTTACACATATTCATATTTTTATATTTCTATTTAAAGCACAATCTATTGGAAATAGATTATGTGGATTATATTTGAATGTTATTCTCACCAGTATAGGCGTATAGCAAAGACGTAATCTACAATAAATTCTAAGAAAACTTGACTAAGAAAGTATGGGTCTAAAATCAAAACCTAGCTCCCACCGGGAGAAATAATGGAATCTTGAAAATTGTTTTAAAAAAATAATAGGTAATGAGAGCAAAATACAGTTTTATGCAAAAATTACACATTTTTAATGTTTAATCCATTTTGTAAATTTTCCATACATAAATATATGTATATATATACATATATATATACATATATTGCACGGTACTCGTAGTATAGAACCTTACATATGCGAGCCTTATACTTGGCTCAATTTATTTAATAATTCTGGGCTTAATTTTGCTTCATCTTTCAAGCCATTTTTAAAATACCTTTATTTATCAAATTTACCTAAAACTTAAGTTTGTAATGTTATTGGACAATAAGTAAGAACACAATTTTTTTAATTAAAGTTTTATTTCGTAATTAAAACAACAGAACCCAAGTCTTTTTTACAATCCATTCGGGGTATTTGCGTTCGACTTTCTATTACTCGTCATGAGACATTGCGTTTGCAACTGCACACACCGCTCGGTTTCCTGAATGTGCGACGGAATTCCTGAATCTGGCAGTGGTATATCATCACATTTAATATACTCCAATAGGTGCTCGTGTGGGATGCTTACAGTAAATGGAGGCTCAGATAATATGTTGTCATTATCCAACTCGACTAAATCCATATAATCTATGCAATTAAAATAAATTGCATGCTTTTTATAAGTCCTGAGTTTAGTTGAGTAATACAATTGTTAACGACAATACAAAATTTTGTTAATGGCTCTATCACGGACAAGTTTGCTTTCGTCGAAAAGCATTTTTAACAATATATTTTCTGAATGGGCGAAAAATGCATTGTTTTGTATCGTTTTGTTTAAAATTTCTAGAAGATTTTGTGGTAAAAATTGCGTGGACGTCATAAATTTATAAAAAAGCGCACTGCCATGTACTACTGAATTATAAAATTTTACATTAAAATACATCTGTACATAAACTTTCATAAGAAAGTTAGCCAATATTGTTAAATTTGTTGAAGGCAAACTTCTTGCAACATATAGTCGCAGCAGTCAGCTGGCTTTTGTTAACCAGTGAGAGTAAATAATTTGTCCCGGTTTCATGCTACCTATATTTTCTGGACATGAACATTTCGATATAGTTTTGGCTATTCGGAAGAGGTAGCGTTCTAAGGTGGAGGCATATTTCCAAATGAAATCGGTTCAAAATCAGGTAAAGCTTAGAACGAAATGTTTGTTTTCTTTTTAAGGGACTTACATAAAGCGTTGATAAAGTTAATGTTTGCTTACCGGAAGTTCACAGGTCTGAATTAATTTCGTCAAAGCCCCATTAGCAGTTTGTAGTCCATTTGTAGTAGATTTTTCTAAAGCATTGAACAAATGGCGAAGCAAGAGTTTGTTAAAATGCAACAAATAAACAAATCAATGTAATGGTTTATTTAATGAAACTTCAAACTTTCGTATAATTCCATTTTCAGTTCCAGTATTGGTGGGTTCCCCATAGCAGCAAACTCCTATTAAGCTGGTAAGCGATAGCTTTTTCCTTGAAGAACTCACATAATTGCAGTTGTTTAGTGCTGGAGTCCTTAGCGTCAACTTTTATTTGACCCAACAACTTGCTAGCCTGCTCTTTAACAATCACTATCTGAGACTCCTTTTCCACTCTCGGACGGCATTTTCCACTAATTTCTTCCCGTGTCAGTTCATCATTTTTTCTACCATTAAAAGAAAAGGCTAGCAAGGCTGAATCATTGATTTGCATACGACGAACGGACTCCCAGCTTTTCACTATCTACTTTGAATTAATCCATAATTAATCCCCATTTTCGTCAGTAAAGCCAATGTCTTTAAATAAACCTGTAGCTATACACCAGGCAACTCTCTCTGAAACACCGAATCTATAACACATCTTAGCAAAATTATTTGCATCGTATCTTTTAGTGTATGGTCCCATTTTGTGCAGCTGTCATTGCAAATTTGATTTCAGACGCGACATCCATTTGTAAAGATTCTAACCTATATGAAGGATCTAAAGTATCTGGGAATTCGCTGGACAGTTGGTCTACTATATTTAACACGCATTCAGGAATTGTATTCTTTCTGCTGGTGTGTTGGTCAATCATGAATGATTTGAGAGAATCTTAATATGTTTTTTACCTCTTTATAATATTTGTTGAGAAATATATGCAGTTTTCTTAAAATTTATCAGTGCAATATTATTTTTTTTCCCAAATTTTAATTATTTTGTTTGCAATTATCGGAGAAAATCTTGAATACAATTGTTGTTTTTTTATTTTTCTTTTTCAAGTTCACTTAGAAAAAAATAATACTTTAAAATATCACGATAACTTGGCAAATTTAATCCACTAAATTCACTTGGCATGCCAATGATACTAGCGTTCTGATTAGTCAGAAAACTTGCCCCGTTAGGTCAATCGACATCGCTGATGATTCCATAATTTAATGGTTAGTTTCTTAAAAATAAATTAACACACGCTTACTTTTTGAAAGTTAACTATCAAGTGCATAAGTCAATCAAAACAAATGTTTAACACCACGTTTTTATAAAATGCATTAAAGGTAAATTTCTACAATGACTACAACTATTAATTATATTGAATTCTAATTACTCTTTGGTAACAACTTTCATAGCAGATTACTAAATTATAATTTTTAAAAGAGAAGAGCGGGGCTTAAAAACAGAGTAGGAAAATAAACAAAACTGAACGTTTGATCTCATTTTGTTGTATTCTTTACAATGAGTAAAACAAAAATAAAACAGAAACGGTGAGAAAGATTGTCCCATTTAATTTTGTATATTGTTTTTGTTTTGAGTACTACAAATACACTAACTCAAATGTGCGTAGGTACAACAAAAAATGAATGAGAAGAAAAAGGATAGAAGAAGAGAAAAAGAAAAAAAGTACAGAAAAAACAACAAAAAACAAAGCAAGCACAAGAGCGAAAAGCTAATTGTTTCATTTGCGCTCTTTCTCATTTAGAAAGTATTTGTTTTTGTTTTTCTCATGTACAATACCATTAAAAAAATTTTGAAAAGTGTATGACTTTGTTGAAACTTTTGCGAAATGTTTTGTTTGTTTGCCCACTCTGCTTAAAAATATCATGCTCTTTTTAAATCTTCGTAATTCGTATAAAAATTAAAATATAATATCGATGCAACAACAATGTTCCATATATCTTGACCCATAGTTAAGCGGGGTTTAGACGGTAATACAAGTCGTACGTAAAATCAAAGAGAAAATATTACGAAATTCCATCCGTATTTTAAAAATGAGAATAAAAATCTTACGACAGATATTTTTTGCGTTTACACGGTTGGTAAAATACCAAAACAAAGTAAAATGAAAAGATAAAATGCACATACACATGCACAAAAAATTTACATGCATTGTGAATACATTTAACATAAACAAACAAAAATATAAAAATGCATCCCTGATCTAATGAAATGTGATGGTTTTTTAAAAAATTTCAAAAAACAAAGAGAGCCGTACGACTGTCAAATTTTCATCCGTATTTTCTCTCAATGTCGTACGCTCTCATTACATATCAAGTTTACACGATACTATTCATTCTCTTCTACACAAAAATTTGACATGTCGTACGACTTGTATTACCGTCTAAACCCCCCTTTAGTGGGAACATAATAATCAAATAAGGTTTAAAAAAATTCAATAAAGAGGTCCAAAAAGCAACTATATTTGTATTTTGTTTATGGATAATTGGCGGGAGCTAGGTTTTCATTTTAGACCCATACTTTCTATGGGTAATTTTCTTAGAATTTTGTGTCACGTTTTGCCTGTACATTTTTTCTCACCCGAACAAATTGACCCACCCAAATGTACATATAAAAAATAGATGATTATCAAATATATACTTGAAAAAGAAAAACAAAACATTTGTGAATATACATGAAAGTAGGAACTATTCATGTTTGGATGTTGTGGATTAGGGAAAAGTTAGCTAATCGTAAATGTTCCATATTACATTACGTTTTATCTATAAATTTTATCTGAAAATTAAAAAAAAACAAATATAACAGTATGATCTAAACGTAAGTGCCGATACCTATCAACTTCAATTATCAGAAAAGTTCTTCTAGAAGAAATAACTCACAGCTTTCTTTTATCCCATACCTTAATTTCAACTTAATTTATACGTTGACTTATTGTTTTTAATGGGATGGATGGGATACTTCGGACAAGGCAAAGTCTCTGATTGGGGTCAACCTGGCGGCCTCCAGAACGATCCTTGTTCCCGTTGTATTCAAGTCGACATACAGCCTCCACGCGGCCCTCCTGGATAACATTCTAGCACCCGCTAGCTTGTTAACTAATGTATGCGGCGATTGTCCAATCCCCTGGACTTTAAATTTGGGTTGTGCGTAGGGCTTGAAACCCACCACGTAAAAACATAATTTCAATGAAAACTTCAGCAAAAGCCTCTAAACGGACCCCCTTTTATGTTGACGACCATGGCAAACGTTTTAAGGACTATGATTTAAGGATATGCACCTGGAACGTGAGAACCCTTTATAGGGAAGGTGCCTCTATCCAATTGGCGGATGCTCTCAAAAAATGTAGGGCTGACATCACCGCCATCCAGGAAATGCGATGGATAGGACAGGGTTGTACAAGGCAAGCAACATGTGACATCTACTACAGCTGCCATGATAACAGACGTGAATTTGGCTGCGGATTCGTAGTTAGCAAGAGACTTCGCCATCTTGTCTCAGAGTTCACCCCCGTGAACGAAAGAATAGCTACGATCCGGATGAAGGCGAAATTTTATAACATCAGCCTCATTTGTGCTCGCGCCCCGACAGAAGAGAAGGATGATGCGGTCAAAGATGCTTTCTACGCAAAGCTCGAGGATGTATACGATAAGTGTCCGGCACATGACGCCAAAATTGTCCTCGGCGATTTCAATGCGAAAGTTGGACGTGAAGGTATCTTTGGCCCCACTGTCGGGCAGTTCAGTCTCCATAATTCCACCTCGCCGAACGGCATGAGACTGATCGATTTCGCCGCGGCGCGAAACATGGCAGTTTGTAGCACCAGGTTCCAGCATCTCGATATCCATAAGGCCACCTGGCTCTCTCCCGATCGATCAACTACCAACCAGATCGATCACATTGTGATTGATGGAAGGCATGTATCCAGTATACTAGACGTGCGCACATTTAGAGGTCCGAATGTCGACTCGGACCATTATCTTGTCGCAGCCAAGATGCGATTGCGCATATGCGCAGCGAATATGGCACGTTCTACTGTTCGAGGGAAGCTGGACATCAAAAAGCTGCGATCACAAGAGACAGCCAGGTCGTTCTCCGATCGTCTTTCTAATGAGCTCCATTGTATCCCGTCCTCTCTCGAAAGTATTGGTGGACAGTGGTCTCACATTGCTCACTCTCTGCGCAACGCTGCCGAAACAGTCCTTGGTTTTGAGCGTCCTCCCCGCAGAAACCAATGGTACGATGAAGAGTGTCGTGAGGCCACTGCGGCAAAGAATGCTGCCTACAGAAGAACGTTGCAGTCCACCACTACAAGAGCAACTGTGGAGGTGTACAGAGAGATGAGGAGGGAAGAGAGACGCCTATTTAGAAGAAAGAAAAGGGAGCAAGAAAGGCGTGATCGTGAGGAAATCGAGATGTGCAGGAGTAGACATGATGCTCGAAATTTTTATAAGAAGATAAGGCGTCTTACTACTGGTTTTAAATCCGGAGCAACCTCCTGCAGAGACGAACATGGTAATCTGGTTACAGATGCACATGGTGCACTGAGATTATGGAGACAGCATTTCTGTAATCTACTGCAAAGCGATGATGATACAAATTCCGCTGCTAGAGATGCTGTGCCGGACCCAATCAATGATGACGTTGTGATCCCGTCCCCCAGCCATGAAGAGGTCAAGGTTGCCATATGGCGACTGAAGAACAACAAAGCAGCCGGACCTGACGGTCTGCCCGCTGAACTCTTCAAGTATGGAGGCGATGAGCTGGTTAGGTGCATGCACCAGCTCATTTGCAGAATATGGCTGGAGGAAAGTATGCCCGATGATTGGAATCTCAGTGCCCTCTGTCCGATCCTGAAAAAGGGAGACCCCACAATATGCACCAACTACAGGGGTATTAGCCTTCTCCCTATCGCATATAAGGTTCTTACGAGCGTATTGTGTGAACGACTGAAGCCATTCGCCATCTCACTGATTGGACCTTATCAGTGCGGCTTCAGACCTGGTAAGTCCACCATTGACCAGATATTCACACTGCGCCAAATCCTGGAGAAGACCCATGAAAGTCAAGTCGACACACACCACCTCTTTGTCGACTATAAGGCAGCGTTCGATAGCCCGATAAGGGATCGCGTATATGCAGCAATGTCTGAGCTCGGTATTCCTGCAAAATTGATAAGACTGTGCAGATTGACGTTGAGCAATTCCTGCAGCTCCGTCAAGGTAGGAAGAGACCTCTCCGAGCCTTTTAATATCGTGCGAGGTTTCAGACAGGGCGATCCCTTATCCTGCGACCTCTTCAATTTCGTCATGGAGAGTGTTTTGCGAAAGGCGGGTGTCCATCGTAATGGCACTATTTTTAACAAAAGTGTCCAGCTCCTTGCGTATGCAGACGATATAGACATCATTGGGCATACCAAGCGAGATGTCACCGCAGCCTTTAATGCTATTGAACGAGAGTCTGCTAAAATGGGTCTGGCGGTAAATGAGAGCAAGACGAAGTACATGTTGACGACGAGTAGGGATGTTGATCGTATCGGCTCCCAGGTTACAGCCGGCAACTATACATTCGATGTGGTCAAGGAATTCATCTATCTTGGCACCGCCATTACCAGCAAAAATGATGTCAGTCTAGAGATCAGGCGAAGAATCACACTGGCCAACAGGTGCTACTACGGTCTCGGTAGGCAGTTTAGTAATAGAGACCTCTCTCGTGCGACGAAATTAACACTCTACAAGTCGCTTATTCTCCCGGTGCTTCTCTATGGTGCCGAAGCATGGACGCTGTCTTGTGCCGATGCAGCGGTCCTCGGGGTGTTCGAGAGAAAAGTTCTTCGTAAGATCTTTGGTCCTCTAAGGCATGGCGATGAGTTTCGCATTAGAACCAACCATGAGCTGTATGAGCTCCTCGGCGATGTAGGTGTTGTCCAGCGTATTAACATCCAGCGGCTACGCTGGCTCGGCCACATTGTTCGGATGGAAGAATCTGCTCCAGCGAAGAAAGTTTTCGATGCGAAGGTCACTGGACGTCGGCGTAGAGGACGACCCTGTTTACGTTGGAAGGACCAGGTTGATGAAGCCCTGTCATCGATTGGTGTGACCAACTGGAGAAGGCGCGCGCTAAGCAGAAGCGCCTGGAGACTAGTGCTGAAGCAGGCCGAAACCCGTTAACGGGTTGTTATGGCCAGCTAAGTAAGTAAGTATTGTTTTTAAAGCTTAGCTTTTAACACTAATTCCTAATTTCTTTCCGACTGTGTACTCAATTACATTTTTTTAGAGTAAATTGTATTATACCGTTGACAGACGACGGCGTTAATGTGCATTAGTTGAGTTAATTCAAATTAACTTGCGCATTATCTCCAATGTAAATGCACAAAAATAAACCGAATTTATACTGCATTAAGCTTCTTTAATATGGCAACATCGCTTAAATTCAGTCAGTTTTTGGCTAATTACTTATTAATGGTAATTAAAATGGATAAAAAGTACGTAAAGTTACAAACCTCTCTTTTCTATAGCATTAAGGTGGAAGTACATAACAAGCGTTCTAAGCGCCATGCGTTGCAGGCTTATGTAAAAAAAAGTTAAAACAGTGCATTTTCATAAAGCAAGTTACAAGCAAAGCATGCAACACTTCTAACGCGAGAAAGTTTACCAACTTTTAACTTTTATAAGCGTTGACAGCTGGATGAATGAAATCACTAATACATATAAAAAACGTGTTTACGAAGACTGGTTGAAAAATATAAAAGAATTAGTTGTGGTTTTATGATTGGCTTGTGAGAAAAACATTTTGTTTAAAAAAAATATAAAATTTTTGGAAAAAATACATTAAACTTAATAATAATACGTATTTAAGTGGCGCCTGCAAAGTATGGTATGTAACTTGACATTTTAAAAGCATTAAAAGTCTTAAAGTTTAAAACGCACTCAGCAGCTAACTCTTGTTATGTATTTCCACCTTTAAACACATAGACGACAGCAAGCAGCAGTTAGAAAGTTATCAAAATTAAAATACACACGTTTATATGAAAGCGATTATTTTAAAGGCAGCACCATGGTGGAATTACTTACAAGGTGGTGTTACCAACCCAGCTGGGTTTTTTTTTTGTCACACCGCTCCTGTCAAAAGTTTTGTTTATATTTATGTTTTGTTTATATTTTGCTTTGTGTGTATTCGTGTTTTTGTTTTGGTGTAGAGACATGTATGTTGTTAAAAATACACACACACACTTCTGACATGTGCTTTTTTAATTCACCATACCTGCTTTTGACATTAAAGAGCTGAAAAAACAAAAACAAATTCCCTGTTGTTTTTGTACTATATTCACCTGCGACCACCTTGTAAGTAATTCCACCATGGGCAGCACAAATGGTGAAATTACTTACAAGGGTAGAGACATGGTGGAATTACTTACAAGGTGGTGTTGCTAACCCAGCTGGGTTTTTTTTTTGGTCATACCGCTCCTGTCAAAAGTTTTGTTTATATTTATGTTTTGTTTACATTTTGCTTTGTGTGTATTCCTGATTTTGTTTTGGTGTAGAGACATGTATGTTGTTAAAAATACACACACACACTTCCGACCATGGTGGAATTACTTACAAGGTGGTGTTTCCAACCCAGCTGGGTTTTTTTTTTTGGTCATACCGGTCCTGTCAAAAGTTTTGTTTATATTTATGTTTTGTTTACATTTTGCTTTGTGTGTATTCGTGTTTTTTGTTTTAGTGTAGAGACATATATGTTGTTAACAATACACACACACACTTGTGACATGTGCTTTTTTAATTCACCATACCTGCTTTTGACATTAAAGAGCTGAAAACACAAAAACAAATTCCCTGTTGTTTTTGTACTATATTCACCTGCCACCACCTTGTAAGTAATTTCACCATGCTTCTGACATGTGCTTTTTTAATTCACCATACCTGCTTTTGACATTAAAGAGCTGAAAAAACAAAAACAAATTCCCTGTTGTTTTTGTACTATATTCACCTGCCACCAACTTGTAAGTAATTTCACCATGGGTAGAGACATATATATTGTTAAAAATACATACACACACTTCTGACATGTGCTTTTTTATTTCACCATATCTATTTTGACATTAAAGAGCTGAAAAAACAAAAACAAATTCGCTGTTGTTTTTGTACTATATTCACCTGTCACCATCTTGTAAGTATTTTCACCATGGCAGCACAGTAAAACCCTGCTGCCCAAATTAGACTAATTTATATTTTTTGAGGCAGCAAAAGCTGATTAATGATTCAAATACTATATGAAATGTTAAATAAATATGACCTAAAAAATTTTTTTTATATTAAGTGCCTAAGACTCGGGTTCGAGCCTCAGGAGAGGTGTGATCAATTTAATTTTGTTTTTATCAGAAAACGCTTTAATTAGATCAAAGTTAACTGCAATGTTATTTTTTGGTAATTAAAGAAGAAATGATGTCCGTGAAGGAATAGTACACTAGCCAAACTGAACAATTGTTTTCGACTCCAGCTACGGTAGTCTCATCAGAGTTCTTTGTGTCCTGTGCATATTCAAGACCAAACATCAGCTATGAGTGTGAGTTACTTTTTTGGAAATCGCATACTGAAATTATTACCGTATGTACATACACTTGTATGAGTTAGTCGAAGTAAAGTCACACAACATTTCCATATGCGATATACAAAAAAGTGTGAGTTAAATAGTTGATGTTTGGTCTTGAATATGCACAGGACACAAAGAACTCTGATGAGACTGGAGTCGAAAACAATTGTTCAGTTTGGCTAGTGTACTAATCCTTCACGGACATCATTTCTTCTTTAATTACCAAAAAAAAAATAACATTGCAGTTAACTTTGATCTAATTAAAGCGTTTTCTGATAAAAATATTTTTTATATTTTCACATTCGACGTCGGTATTTATTTAATTAAATTTAAGATTTTAAAGTTATGTTTGGTGTTCCATAAGTATAAGCAGTGTTGCCACAGCCTTCAATATTTTATAACCAAATTTCAACAAAAAAGTAACCAAATTGATCAAAAAGTAACCAAATATATTAAAATCATTCGTATCCAAATTTCTTGCTCTTATTTTCAGTTAAACGTCTGCATTGAAATTTACCAAAATCAATTAGTTTTGCTAAAATATGTAAAAAAAAATTACTTAAAAAAATAAGACTACACGTTATCCCTTTCGGTACGAGTGGTACACATATGTATGTACCATATGTAATATTCAAATTGGAAAGCCGTCCCGAAAGGGTTATACATTTTTGAGTTTAAATTAAAATATTTATCGTAGAGGAATATTTTTTGTGGCGACTGTTTCAATGTTTTTAAGAATCGAGCTGAAGTTCAGTTTATCATTAAAAAGCCAATTTTTGGCTGACAACTCTTCTCGAGAAAATATGCTGATTGATAAATGTTGATAAATGTTATGGTGAAAACCATTTCATATTGTATGCACTTATATAGTATATATGAATCCTGTCAAATGTGCTATATAAGCACTTATAAACTAGAAACTATTTTGTTTTTAATCACATTTGAACATTTTTAGCAAGTGGCCATTTTTATCAGAATACAGTAGAATCTAACAAAATATAACCACTATGTGCACCGGGCAATTCAAATTTCTGGACAATGTTTTTTAAGAAAATGCTAAATAAAAACTAGTTGTGTGAGCTTTTTTGAACACAAAACAATTTTTATTTACATATTAACATTTAATTAAGTAAACATAATAATTTAAGACAATTTTCAAACAGGTTTTTAATTATTAGGCATTGAATTGGTTTTTAACATAAAATCAGTATGTATCAAGTATGAATATTTCCTTTTGAACTTAAGTTATCACCGGGCCCAAATTTGTAAATATAATAAAAGAAATAAATATATTTGTTGAATAGTATTTATATTTATTAATATTATTTCTCGAAATATTTTATTAATTTCCTTGAGACAAAAAGTAACCAAAATAAGAAAAAAGTCCACATGTACACATTGAAGAAAAAAGTAACCAATTTTGGTTAAAAATAACCAAAACGGCAACACTGAGTATAAGTGTGCATTGTTGTATAATGTGATGCGAAATGCGTTGAAGTGCTGAATGTAAAACAAACAACTGACTACGTTGTTTTATAAGAAATATGCACATGTGAATTTTGTAGTGAGAGAACTTGGGAACGTTTTTAAAAAATAACTAAACTCAACCGTGGATATCTAACAACTGCTTTATTTTATTTCTTTAATTTTCATTGAACTTATTGTTAATATAATTTTTTGTTAATTCAGCTTAAAACTGCATTTTACAATTTTTGTTTACTTATGCTCAATATTAACAGTTTTTCCTAATTATTTTATATTAATATTGGACGGTTGCAATTCCTGGAATTGCGACTTCATCCATGATGATCAAGACCGGCACGTTACTCTGAATGGCAATCGCTATCGTTCAATGATAACCGAATATTTTTGGCCCCAATTGGATGATATGGACTTGGAGGACATGTGGTTCCAACAGGCCACAAGCCACACAGCGAATGTCACGATCAATTTATTGGAAACCAAGTTTGGAGAACGTGTTATCTCATGAAATGGTCCAGTCAATTGGCTGCCCCGGTCGTGCGATTTGACGCCGTTAGTCTACAAGCCAGCGGCAATTGATGAAGTTTGTACGAATATCGAACGTGAAATTGCAGCAGTATCGGCCGATTTATGCTTGAAAACCGTCGAAAATTGGGTTCAACGTCTGAACTTCTGTAAGCGTGCCCGTGGTGGCCATGCAAAAGAAATCGTGTTCCATACATAATGGCATCGAACGTACTTTGGCAGGACTAAAGAGTTTCATTGATATCCAAAACCGTTTTTGTTTTATTTAAAAAAAAAAAACTTTTGTAGCGCTCTTATTGAAAAACCCGATAATAATATAAGTATAAATAAATTAAAATAAAATAATATTATATAAGTTAACTTCCTCCTTTTACACTTACTAAAAAAATTATTTTATAGTGGACGACTACTGTCCACTTTAGCAATAAAACACTTGGACTTTAATTTTTATACAATTTATTTATTACTGACAACTCAGTATCCCCAAATAAGACTAAAAAACTAATTTACAATTGTAGCGGCCCAAATTATTATTGTATTTTATTATATTATTTTATTATTTTATTACTTATTTTATTATTCTTAAACACTCTGTAATTTTTGAATATTCTGACCGTTAAATACATTTTATAATATACTATTCACCCTGTTATTAAATGTAACCGATAACCATAGCATAGATCATAGTTTATTGTAAAAGCTCTCTCCTATTACTTACATTCTCTTTTTATCGAATTTATTTTCATTGTTGCCAATTTGACGTTTTTCCCGTCAAATCTGACGTTTTTGCAATGCCAATTGCGGGAAAAAATGGTTTTTAGCGGTTAGCGTGAAATCTGGAGTTTTTACAGCGCTTTAGCGTTTTTTAGCGTTTTTTCCAAGGTTGAATTATATGGTATAAGTAAGAAAAAATTTAACCATGTATTTGTATTCGAGAGTCGAGTAACGGTTAATCGAATAAGCACAAAGCAAAAATCGAAAACGTAAAGTTTAAGTCTATTTCAAATGAAAGTGAAGTGTTGTGTTAAAAATAAGAAGGCAGAAAAAAGAAAAAAGCAAGTACATGACAAAAAAGGATAAAATTGTTACAACATAAATTATATGAATATAATTTTAAAAACTACATTGAAATTAAATTTCCTTTAAATAGTTATAGCACCGCAGTATCCACAAAAATTTCGGAACTTCTGGCTGGACCATTATAAGCTAAAAGGATGGATATCAAAAAATTAAAAAGATCCTACAAAAAGTTTTGCAAGTATTGCAAATATGCCTTATCCGGAAAGTTGAGCGATTTTATTAATCACGGGGAAACCCAAAAACATGAAACCGCAGCCTCTTTAAGAGGTTCATGTTGGCGGAAACTTGACTTTGACTTGAAAGCTCCAAAAAGCAGGAAATTGCATTGGACGTCTTTTCACTTCCATGGTCTAATACAGCCTTGAAAGAGTGCTAAGCCAATTCAATCTTGTTAAAACCAAACTACGAAGCAGGCTAATAACCAGTATGATATGCTTCGAGTAAGGTAAATTTACTTTTAACGCAAACATTTAAATGTATATAAATTTTTTATTAAAATATTTTAAGAATTCTCAAAAAGCTAAATAAATAAAAAAAAATATAGGAAATATTTCTAAAATTTTCTAGTAATTAAGGGAAAATGAAAAAATTAAATCAATTACATTATTTATTTAAAAAGTTTTAAAAAGCAATTTATTAAATTTTGTGGTTTTTTACTTTTATTCAATAAAATTTTTGAATATTGATTTAATACATTTTTGCAATGTAATTTTTTGTAAACGAATTTAATCTTATTTACAAATACGGTCTCAAATTTGAGAATAAATGTTGTTTTGATTATGAAATTCCAAAATCTGTTCTAAGCGAAGTAGGTACAATGGCCACAAAATTCTGAAGACTGGCACTATATTTTTAAAAATACCTAATTTTGTTTGTAAATGATTAAAAACAATTTAATAAAAAATGCATACATATCTGTGGAATTTTGAAAAAACGTCTTCTCTCGAAATAAGAAAATTTTCCAAGATTTTTATAGTAAATATAGAATTTCCTTGTCCTTCTTTTGCTCTAATCCCCGTATTTCTACGACCTTTGGAAGGCAAGATATGCAGTTGACTAATCGACCTCTTTCAGTCTTTCCCCCAATTTCAATTTGACAAAACGACTTCTTTCAGAGAATTAAGAATAATTTAAAAAATTGAATGTCTATAAAAATTGTATTTCATTTTTATTATTATTTTTTAAATTATCTGCATATTGAAGGGAAAAATAGAACCCAAATATATTTTCCAGATCAACTTCTTTCAACCTTTTTTCATATTCCATTTTAACAAAACAACTTGTCTTGACTTAAGCGATTAAAATAATTTTCAAATTTAATCAAAAAAATTTTTACAAAACGACTTGTATGGTGGAAGCTAATTTTTTTCTTTAAAATTTAAACAAAAAAATTTAACAAAAAGTCTTAAATTAATTTTTTGTCGTTTTAAAGAAAACTATTGCTTTTAGAGGGAAAAAAAAGGTCGCATAATGTTCGTTAAGTATTTGTGTATAATATCCAAGTTCAAAATTTCTTTAATTTTCTAAGCAATAACTTCTATTTGCCTTTTTAAATGTTTTTTTGCTCTACTGAAAAGTTGTTGATTTTGAAAGAAGACGTTTTGTCAAATGTCCACAGATATGTGTAGTTATTTACATTTTATTTTACCAGCTCTTTTTATTTAATGTAAATTCAAATTATTTATTTGACGGTTTTGTAAAAAATTTATTTAGCGATTTCTAGCGATTTTTAAACCCCAATTTGACGGGAAATTGTGAAAATATTTTGGCAACACTGTTTATTTTACTATTTTGTTTTTGTACTAAAGCTTTTCGTTATGTTCTAGACGACTTGTATCATTTTCATAAAGTTAAGTAAGGTCAGGATATTAATTGCATTTTGTCATTCATCGTATAACTTTTGCACAATAAAGAAGTGAAAAGCAGAAGAGCGCTTGTTTCATTTATGATCAATTAATAAATTAAAGTGTTAGGACGCAGGAAGACCTTCGTGGACTACTGTGTCTGACACTAATAATTTAATAAACAGGGTTAGGACGCAGGAAGACCTTCGTGGACTACTGTGTCTGACCCTAATAACTTACTAGAATATATTGTTAGGACGCAGGAAGACCCACGTGGACTACTGTGTCTGACAATTATAATTCAATAAAAAAACCCATAAATAAATAAGCCATCATAAATACGAGAATACCTAGTAACGGCATTTCTTTATTGATTTACATTAATAGAGAAATTCCCAGCTGCTTCACAATATTCTAGTTTATATAAAGTAATTATGCTGATACTGCACATTCACAATTTCATAACGTGGGAAATTGTGAAGACGAAATGTGAGCCGGGTCCAATTCAAGTTGTTTGTGCAATGTGGAAAATATGCAGACGAAATGTGAGTCGACATCAACAACAGCTAGCTGGCGCGTGTGCAATGTCAGCATTATGTTGAAGTCTTGGTTCTTCTTGGGTCATATTCCGTATTGGAGGAAAATGCAAATGTGAGTATAGGGCCTTCCAGCATAGATAGCCTAGGAAGATTAGGAGCAAAAAAATTGTGCCATCCGTTGCTAAAGAGTAACGGTATTTTGTGGTTAGGTCTTCAAGATTTTTTATATTTTGCACACTGACATTGTGGAGATAACCTATGTCAAGCTGCCGTCTTCCTTCTAGAATAGTTGTGACTACCTGAGGTAGAATTTGGATGGATGTTTCGCCTCGACTGTTATAAGTCAAATTCTTTATTGTCACTTCTTCATTATCGAGACGCACTGCGTGGGTTCCTGAAAGGAATTTAGAAACGTTACCACTCTGAAGATTGCCTCTAAAGTTAGTAATGAAGATAGTATCGTCCGTAACGAGTTCTTCATAGGATCGATAGGAGCACTTCGCTTCACCACCTTTGATAAGGGTTGAAATGCAATCGTCATCAGGAAGTTTTTTCAAGCTTTTTTCTTCGCACACTGTATTATTGTTGATTCGCATACAAGGCTCAGTGATGCCATAAGTTTCCTTCTCATTTACTAACAGCGTATTAAAACGTATGTCTATAACCTTTCCCTCTCGATGGTTTAGCAATAAGGTAATTATATTCAGCTTTCCTTACTTTTGGCAGTGACAGGACATAAAGAATCAAAGGACCATTCGTGCATACCCGTGGACTAGCATACCCAATAGCCTCCAACTCATTGGAATATGGGAGCTTTGCAATTTTATCTATTATGCGGTGAATTTCTTCTCTGTCGAGTACATTAGAGTTGACTATACCACCTTTGGCCATCTGAGCGGCTCTTATGACTTCGTTTACTTCTTCTATTATTATCATTATTTGGTGTATAACTTGGTTGATAAATTTTTCAACATGTGTTTCATTGACCTCATTGTGAAACCGCGCCACCATTGCGTTAACTTTAGATATGGCCTCCTGCGAGGCTTTAAAAAGTCGATCGTTGATCATGTATTGATGGTTGTTGTTTTCGATTATGTTCTGTTCAGACCTCAAAACGTTGTCCCAATCTGCTGCGTCCGGGTTGCCAGCCTACGATTTCCAGACTGAACCGATCCAGTTAATAGAGCGCTTCTGCTTTCTATATTTGCCCATAAGCGTATCTAATTGGGAAGAAATTGAGTTAACATGAAAATCAATTACCATTTTTGCTTTTTCGTCCACAACGACTTTCCCCAGCATTGCTACCGTCTGGTCCAACAGATGTTCATATTATTCTAGGTTGATGACATGTACCAGATTAAATCTTCCATCGATCAGCCAACCCTTGCCATGTTTAAATGTAACCAATGGCGAGTGATATTCGAAGATTTGTAAGCAGTTCACAGTAGTGAACCACATGAAACTGGAATGATAAATGTTGCTTTTCTAGTTCTAGGGTTAGTTTGTTAGTGCATTAGTATAATTAGTAATTATTAAGTTAGTAAAATTAAGAAGTTAGTACATTTAAATTTCTAACTTAAGTCTTTACTTATATAATGCTCTATTGTTAGCAAGATTCTTATTCTAAAGTAGTTCTTATATCTATATCAAATTGCTTTCAATCATTTTTATTTTTGAGGCAGAAGGCCACATCCCCCTTTTTATTAATTTTTTTATTTTTCTTATTTTTCAACTAGGTATGATGTCTGCCATTTGCAAAAGGATACAAATGATAGTCTCTTAAGGCATAGACCTCCTTTGTATTATGCCCCTGGCATGGAGCACCCTTGCTCTAAAATTACATTACAATGATTTTGATTGACTTTTAATTACTTGTAATACTCTTTCGCTTAAGCTTTTACAATTTTCTCAATTCATATTCTTAAAAATTTTTATTTCGTTTTTTTTCATATTTTTCGCCATTTTAGGCTCTTTATTCAATTAATTTTTCTTTGTACATTAATTTTAATATATGACTTTTCCTTTTTTTATCTAGGAACTTTTATTTTTATATCATTCACCATTTTAAGGCTTTTTATTCAACTTTTTTATTTTCTTCTTATGTCTTGTATCTCTGTTTTTATATTGTTTGCTTTATTCTTTTCAATTTTAATATTTGACCTTTTTTTCTTTTTTTTTATTTATTTAGGGATTTTTTTATTTATTTATTTATCTATTTCCTAGCCAATGAATAATTTCTTACAGGCTATATTTACAATGAATATAAGTATAAAATAATGACATAAAATTACTTAGTTATTTAAAAAATCAATAATCCTTATTCTTAATGAACTATAGTCAGAAGAGTAATCAATAAGAGAAAAATGGTTGTTGAATTCTGAGCACATTCTTCGGAGTGGATCAAAGTTTGCATAATTTGAACGGAAATAATTTAGTTTAAGTGGAAGGTAAAATCTCGTCGGGCGGTTTGGAACTATGAATTCTAGTTTACTAAGTAATACTTCGGAACTAAGTGTACCGCATATCAGATTATTTATAAATGAAATATTCAAAAAAATTCTTCTGCTTTTAAGAGTTGGAAGTTTAATAAGTGCAAGACGACTTTCATATGCAGGTAAAGCTAAATTCGGACTCCATCGAAGATTTCGAAGACAAAAAAGAAGAAACTGTTTCTGAACTGACTCAATTTTTATTTATTTACGGCCTTCCAACAATACGATTTCCTCACTCTCATGAGACACATGGGGAATTGAACCCCACCGCAAATATGCAGTGTCCACTATAGTTTATTTATTTATTTATTTGTTCATTTTTGTAAGGACCATAGACCCCGAGTAATCCCTTTTAGTTTTAAGCGTTGATGGTTGATCATGGTACGCAGATCTATCACGACCCATGGCAGTGAGGACATCACTACCACAAATTGTAGTCCCAAAAAAAGAAATCGCATTAAGGAAGGCCACTAGGATTTAATGTGGAACTTGTGAATCTTTATTCCAGTGCCTGTCTGCACTGTGACACGATTTTTTTTATCAACGACCGCTTTTTCGTAAAGTGGTCTATGCTTCGCCTTGATCTGCTTATTCCTGACATAAACGACATCACCTACACCATAATCCTTCGGTATGACACGACACTCAGCGTTATGTCTCTTTAAGGTTGCTTCTTGCTTTTCTTTAATTGATTTTCTTATCTCTCTATTCAATTTTCGCCTAAAATTTTGCAACCTCTGGTAATTAATTCTTTCAGCTCTATTAAAGAAAATATCCACCGGTTTCCTGTTTGTGACAGAATGGACGGTGTTATTGTAGCTATCAGTGGCGAGCATTATAAGTTCCCTGACTCCTAAGCCTACATGTTCAGCCTTCAGACATCGGTAAATTTCCAATAAGGTTGAGTGGAATCGCTCCACCTGTCCGTTGACTTCACTACGACCTACTGGGGTTAAGTATACCTTGACACTAAATTGTTGGATCCCATTCATTACTATTGGGCTAATGAATCCTCTTTCGTTATCTGTCACTAAAATACGTGGTGCCGAAAAATAGTTAAGGGTTTCAATTATTTTCTCCCTCATTTGCAAAGCTGAGCAGTTTCTACGAGGAAAGAGTTTCCCAAATTTCCAAAATTTATCCAAAACACTAATAAAATACTCATTTTGGAGTACAAAAATATCCATGTGTAGTATCTCACAGGGATAAGAAGGAATTGGTGTTGCCTGAAGTCTAGGTACTGACGGATGTCGATCATACTTGTTAGCCTTGCATATTTCGCAAGTCTTTGTATACCTTCCTATTAGACTGTTCATCTTAGGAAAATAGTACTTTTCTAGGAGCTGTAGTTTATTTTCCTCCTTACTTCTATGCGCCCTTTTGTGCTCCGCCTCTATCAAACAATACACCCTATTTGGACAAGTCACGTCTTCTACAAGCCTTTGAGTGATTCTTAACTTATAATTTGAAAAATGTGCTAAATAAACCTCTTGTAATAGCCACAAATACTGTTCAGGGATTTTAATCCCGTTCAGAACATTGGGTCTAGGTTTTTCCTTCAAGATTCGTGTAAGGGTTTCCTTGTTAATTTCTTCCAAAGATATGACACGGCTGTTATAACCAGGATGTGGATTTATGTTTGTAGTCATGTCCGCTCGGAATTGTCGTATTATAATTTGATTGCGAAAAACATTAACGGGAGCTTCAATATGCGGAATCAAATCCGTGCCATCCTGTTCAGCGCTGTGTGCAGTCCCCTCGTTAGCTGTCACAGTAACTGAGTCCTCATTCCCTGTTGTACCCTCACTAGCCGTTATAGTGTCTGAATCCTCACTTCTTGCCCTACCTTCACTTGCAGTATCAGTGGAGGATTCGTTTGCAATATAGGCGTACAGATGCAGCTCCTGAAGTCCGCTCAGCTTCTACTGAATCGGATGAGTCTGCCTTTAGGCGGGATAAGGCATCGGCTACCACATTAGATTTTCCTGGTTTGTATATCAGTTCAAAATTGTATTCTTAAATTCTAGCCTTCCACCTCTATAGTTTCGCATTGTAATTTCTATTGCTCAGAGCAAACGTCCGGGGTGGGTGGTCAGTAAAAATTCGTATTTTCTTGGCTCCGTACAGATAGGGGCGTAAATTGTCCAGCGCCCAGACTATAGCGAGCATTTCTTTCTCGTTTGTGGCGTACGCCTCCTCGGTCTTATTCAAGGAACGAGAAATAAAAGTTATCGGGTTGTCCTTACCCATTTCCCCTTGAGAAAGTACGGCACCTAGTGCGCTGTTAGAAGCGTACGTTGTTAAATTAAATGGTTTGTCAAAGTCCGGAAAAGCCAATACATCTGACGAGATAAGCAATTCCTTGAGCTCATTGAACGCTCGCAATTCGTCCTCGCCAAGGAAAATTTTAACTTTCTTCGACTGATTGGCCTTAACTTGTGCCATTTCACCGCGAGTGAGATTGGTTAAAGGCTTAGCTACCCTGGCAAAGTCTTTAATGAATCTTCTATAATAGGATGTTAATCCCAAGAAGCTTTTCAGTTCTTTAAGGGTTTCGGGTGGTGCAATGTCAAGGATTGTATTTACTTTTTTCCCATCGGGTAGAATACCATCCTTTGTCACTATGTAACCAAGGAATTCGACCTCGGTTTTCATAAACGCAGTTTTTTCCAGATTGACCCGGGTGGCATCTATTAGACACTGAAATACCTTCCGAAGATTTTCTATGTGCTCCCTAGCAGTCTTTCCGGAAACTATTATATCGTCTATATAGATGTAACAGATCTTCCCTATATAACCCCGCAAAACGTCATCGACCATACGTTGAAATATGGCAGGCGCATTTCGTAGGCCGAATGGTAGCCTTAAAAACTCATATTTGCCATTCATTGTAGAGAAGGCCGTTTTAGGAATATCCCTTGGATTCATTGGAATCTGATGGAACCCTGAAGTGAGGTCAAGTGTTGTAAAATATTTCGCCTTGCCAAGGCTTGCCAGGGTTGAATTTATATCAGGAATATGTGTCAGGTATGGTAACGGTATTCAGTCTCTTGAAATCTACCACCATACGGTATTGCTTCTCTCCATTTGGTTTCGGTTTCTTCGGCACAACCCAAATAGGAGAGTTATAGGGGCTTTTTGAGGGCCGAATTATATTATTGTCTAAAAGTTCCTGTATTAGTCTGTCCACCTCAGCACGCATACAAGCAGGATAGGGGTAATTTTTTTAATATATTGGCTCGTCAGTGGTACATCGTATTCAGCTGTAATAGAGGTTACTCGTTATTTATTGGGCCAAATATATCTTTGAATTCAGCTATAAGTCCGTTTAAATTGTCTTCGGTGTCCGGTAAAAGTTGGTTAGGTCCACCGTATGTATTTATTTCTAGAGGTATACTGATTCCCGGAGTAATCGTTAATGTATTATCTTTATGATCTATTACGGCCTGAAGCCTACGTAGGGCATCATCGCCGATTATTCCTTAAAAGAAGTGAGTCCCGGTAACACATAAAAGTCTAATGTCGTATTATTACCAAATGGGGCAAAAAATTTCCCCTTAACCTTCTCATTAATTCGTACCTTCCCCGCTGCAGTACGAACTTGGAACGGTTCATCTAATTTCTTGGAACGTGGGCATAAGGCTGGCTCAACGAAATTTTTTGTAGCCCCTGTGTCAATTAAGAATTTTATTACTGAGCCATCCTTTAATATATTGCTTACGTATGGTAAGCCCGAAAGGCCCTAGTCTGAAAATTTATTTCATCCTCGGCCGGATCTTCGTCATTATTTCTTGGGAAAAATTTCAAAAACTAGATCTGTTCACCAAATACTAGTGTCATTTTGGAAATAAGCACACCAAAATACATCTCATGGTGAAATTACTTACAAGGTGATGGCAGATGAATATAATACAAAAACAACAGGGATTTTTTTTTGTTTTTTCAGCTCTTTAATGTCAAAAGCAGGTATTGTGAATTATAAATGTGTGTGTGTATTTTTAAGAACATATAAGTTAAACACGGCAAGTGCCGTGTATTACAAAAATTAAGCAGGGACCGCAAATAACACTTACTGCTTAAAAATTAACTAAAAAATTCATCGTATTAGAGTCGTTAGACATATATGATGGTATATACCAAATTAATCGTCTTGGAGAGCTCTCATGCAATCTGTGCTGATCTTCGAAAAATGATCATTAATCATATTTTAACTGTTACTTTTTGACGGAAAAATTAAAGGTTAAATGAAACCTTTAAGGATAGATTTTTATTTTTTCGTCATATAATAAAAATAATTTTTTGAATTTAATTTTTCCGCCATAAAATAAAACTTATGGCCTGTTTCTGTATGACAAACAATTTCAAACGATTGAAATTGGTATCAAAAATGCTCAAAATTATTTGAAAAATTTAGTGTTTTTCATAAAAATTTTTAATCGTTTATCGTTTATCATACAGAAACAGGCCATTATTTTTGAGTTTCTCCGGAAAAAAAAAACACAATAAATGCTTTTCTTTTATTATCAACTATTTTTCTTTAATTTTTATTTATACTATTTTTTCTGGACCCCAGAGCACTTTGGATGGAACTACACGATTCGTACCCACCCAATAAAGTTAAAAGAATTTGTTACCAATCGCGTTAATACAAGTGTTAACGGGTGAAGCAACCCAAGCTCCTGTTTCCTTATAGATTGTAAACACCACAGTAAACTTTTATTTATAGTATTTTATTATAGTTTGGTTTACAAATTGAAGGTGTTAAAATTCCTATAAATTATTAGAATTTAATTCAGTGTTGTTATAATTTAATTAAAGTATTAATTATAATATATTTATAATAATATTATAGTTAATAATTGTATATAATAATTTTACCAACTTTTTTGGTATGGATTGGGAGCGAGCTTCTTATATCTCTTCTATTTAATTTCGATACTCGTCTTTTTATACACGTGCGATTGTGTAAGATATTTCCACCCGCGCTTAGATTTGCCGCTTGGAAGAATAATTATTTTGACATTTTTATATTGACAGGTGTCAAATTTATAGCATAATACATGCGTTTAGAACAATTATACACAAACAAAATTAATGTGTTAAATTGCTTTGACGGTGGCGGTAACAACAAGAGCTCTCAAACACACGATTGGAAGTATGTGCCAACAAACCAAAATCCGGCCGATTGTGCTTCCAGGGGAATCTCTGTACAACAGCTTATTGATCATCCATACTGGTGGGGGTCACAAAAGCTATAAGGGCTACATAACACTTCTCATCTGTCTGGCGACACGCGCCATTTGTTTGGAGTTATTTAGCGATATGACTACTGAATCGTTCATTGCAGCCTTGTAGCAGTTTATATCAATACGAAGTCATTGCTCCGATTTGTATAGTGATCAGGGCACTACATTTGTTGGTGCAAACATATTACTACAACAAGAACATAAATTATTTCGTGAACAACTAACGGGTGGTGCCATATGTTCGTCGCTCATGGACTTCAATGGCATTTTTTCCGCCAGGTGCTCCCAATTTTGGTGGCCTGTGGGAGGCCGGCGTCAAAAGTATGACAATCTTATTAAAGCGTTCTGTCAACACCGCCACGCTTACTTTTGAGGAATTTTACACAGTATTGAAACAAGTTGAAAGCTGCTTAAATTCACGGCCTCTCGCCCCACACTCTGATGATGCAAATGACCTATCCGTTTTAATGCCAGGATATTTTTTAACAATAACAGTCATTGCTGAACCTAATCTATTAGATCTTCAAATTGGCGTGACACGCAGATGGAAACAAATTACGCAAATGTGCCAAGACTTTTGGAAAAGATGGTCCAGTGAGTATCTGAATAACCTTCATGCTAGGACGAAGTGGCAAAGGCAATACAACAATGCCAAAGTCGGTCAATTGATCTTAATTGGAGATAATGGCTCCCCCCCAGACAATGGCTATTAGAACGCATTATGGACATCCATCCGGGTCCCCATGGCGCAATTCGAGTCGTTATCTTAAAGACGTTGACTTCGACATTGCGAAGGCCAATTTCAAAAATATCATTATTGGCATTTGAAAATGTTGAAACATTCTTTGACGGTGGACGGCATAACTAATCAGATTGAATTTTACTACATATTATACTCGATAATGTAATATATCGTCGGTTGACAGGTAAAACTCACTAAATGCTGTGATATGACTCAGTTAGTGAGTTTTACTTGTCAACCGACGATATACAAACATAACTTTTGCCTTAAATATTCATGAAAAAGAATTAAATTGATAGTCTTAAGGAACACCTCAGAGCACTTTTTTGTTATCAGACTTACTTCGTCGTTTCTCGACGAGGTGGGCGGTAATGTTCAAATCGAGATACGGACGTACATACAATTGTGAATGAATCAATCTTGCATTATTATTAGTCTTTTTCGTGACATTCGTGTTTCTGCGTTGAATATGACGCGCTCTTTTCTGCAGACAGTAAAAATTAGTCGTGTAGTTTGCTTTGAAAGTGTTCTAGGGTCAAGAAAAAATAGAATAACATAAAATCAATATTATAAATAAAAATTAAGGAAAAATAGTTGGTAATAAAAGAAAAGCATTAATTGTGTTTTTTTTTTCCAGATTTTATTAAACTGTTGACTTGAGGCATTGAAAGTTTTTTTTAACTTCCGTTGAAAAATAACTTTTTCCGTTGAAAAATAAATTTTTCTCACAGTTGGCATACTGATGCGACCGAATATTTTCTTCCAGACCACGGTTAAGAGGATTGCATACCATTTGACCCAAGAGATAGAGTTACGTGACGCATTAGACTTTAAATACCTTTAATACTTCTCTCGTTAAGCTCATGGAGAAAATTAATGTCAACTTTGCGTATTTCCTCATACACGTCGATTAGAATGGGAGGAAGCGCCTGCAGGCCAGTGATTCTTCTATTCATAAACCTTCTTCCTCCGACCATAATTGCTTCGTTAAAAATTCGAATCAGGTAGGTCCCATTTATGTTAACAGTTTTTACATCTGAAGAGACGTTTCCTTGAAAGTATTCTAATACTTCCATTGTAGTTTCTCCATTTGTTAAAAAGTGCAATTCTTGTTGTTTCCTCCTAAAATTCTTTGCTTTCTTTCGCCACTGCGGTAAAAACTTTTACAGTTGTTTGAAGCATCTCCTCAAATTCGTCCAGATGTATCACATGTACAATGTTTAGGTATCCGTTTATGACCCATCTTTCTCCATAATTGATCGTCACAAGCGGTGATTGTTATTCAAAAACATGAAATCTTTCAACGTATGTTAAAAATAAAAAATACTTAAAAATACAAACAGTCTAATCATAGTAACTCCTTAATTAGGGTTTAATGCCAACATTATTTATATCTTTTAAGCTCAAAATAAAAAATCTTATTCATAAACCTTTAATAAGTAAAATTAACTAATTAACGATTTTAACGTCATGTTGGCAACACCATTATTATGTTATTTCAGGACAGTGATGCACAATAAAAGCTATATCGGTTTTTTTTATTTTTAAGTCTGTTTCTTTAGTCTACATTGGGCGCCCACGAGATCCCAATTTTACCAAAAAGCTTTTTCGTACACAAAATTTGGGTAAATGAGAGAAATTTTGAGAGAGTAACATTCTTCTTCTTCATGCACGAAATAGCCCGTACTTTTTCTTCGGGCTAGTTTGTGCAAGTAAACAAATAATCAGCTGTTTAAAAAATAAATAGAAAAATAAAAGGTTCAGAAAACTACAAAAATTCCAAAAGTTGAATTAAAAAATTTTTATAAACCTGCAGTGAAAGGCTTATAGTATAATTTAATTCAATATTTATATAAAAAAGTTTATCTTTGCCTTAGTTGACATGTACTTATGTAAAGTCGAATTATTGTCGTTTATTTTTGCGAAAGTACATGTTCAATATGCGTGTGTGTGTGACATAAAGTTGTGTTTTTTTAACGCGACCATACGTACTCTTTTTAAGAGGACAATACTCTATTTCAACTCGCTGTCCTCTAATTAATTTGTGTACTCTATCTGTCCTCTTTTTCATAATCAGTCATCTTTTGTCATCTTTAATTTTAAAAGTATGATCAATAATTGTTTTCACTGAGTTTTCGATTTTGAAAATAAGGGGTAATAAGTATGTATGTACTTACTTTCTTCCTGTAAGTTTTATGTGTACAGGGTTGTGATATTGTAAACATTTTGTTGTTGAGCTTTTTTCCTGTCTTTATATTTTGTTTTTTTCTGCATGCTAGTTTTTTTTATAGAAAATTATATACATATTAATGAAGTAATGGTAAGTAGTAACTTTTAATTATTCAAAGTAATCTATAATAAATTAATAAAACAATTGAAAACAATATCTTTATTTTAATTCAGAAATGACCAATGTAAAGAGACGAAAAGTATCTTTCAACGAAAAACACAAGCAAGAGTTTCCATACATTGTTGCTGCAGATACTGATTGGAAGTCAAGTGCATAATTTGTGGACAAATATTTTCTATTCAAAATAAAGGGAGGCAAGACATTATTCAGCATAATAATACAAAAACACATAAAACCAATGAAAATGCCGCTGCATCCTATTCGAAGATATCAAGTTTTTTACGTGGCCACGACTTCCAAAATGAAACAAAACAACTAGCACTACTTGAACTAGTATATTCTTACCATCAAGTGATGCACAACCACTCGTAATATGGACTGTACCAGTAACTTGATACAAACGTTTTATGACAAGATATTTCTTGTGCACGGTCTAAATCTAATGCTATAATTAAAAATGTTTTGTTTCCTGCTGTAAAAGAAGAATTAATTGCAGAACTGAAAGCCGAAAAATTATATCCAATTGCCGTTCAATATTTCAATTCAAAATATGGTGTACAAGTTAAACTTTTAAATTTATCGACAATAAAAGGTGAAACATCCGAAATTATATCAACCCATATGATGGAAATTATAAAATGTAGTAACTTGGAGAATAAAGTGGTTGGCATATCAGCGGATAACACTAATACTAATTTTGGACGATTAAAACGGAGGGGTAAAGGAAATGTTTTTTGTAAAATAAAATCATCTTTGGGACGCAACATTTTTGGAATTGAATGTAATGCCCATATAGTTTCAAATACGATTAATACGGCCAATCATGAACTGCCAATCGATATAGCAGTCATAATACCACAAATTTATCTATTTTTTTCGAAACTATACTGTTCGAACAGAAAAACTAAAAGCTTTCTGTGAAGAAACTGATGTCGAATATTAGAAGTTACTTGGGTATTCCACAACTCGTTGGTTAGCACTTATGAAAGCAGTTGAAAGAATAATTTCTTTATACGAACCATTGAAATCTTATTTCTTAAGCGAAAATTCTGTTCCAAAAATATTGCAAAAATTCTTCGCTAATGAAGCATCTCCAATATATTTAGAACTTATTCACAATCAGGCATCAATTTTTCAAGCTGCTGTATTAAAATTAGAAAAACAAACTTTAACTGCAATGTAAGCTTTCGAAATTTTAAATGAATTAAAAGAGCAAATAAAATTTCAATTAAATAACTTATATATTCCACTAATTGTACCGAGTAAAATACGGCAGTGGGAAGAATCGGAGCCTGACCTACGAAAAAAATTTGAAAAACATTTACAAAAATTTTATGAAACTTCAGTGAAATATTTGGAAGAATGAACAGAATCTTTGAAGTAAACAAATATTTTTCGTTGGACCCTCTTGACAAAAAAATTAATTTGGAAGTTGTGTGTTCATGTCTGGTGACAATATTAATTGATAAAAATAAAATAAATGAAAGCAAATTAGTTGAAGAAATAAGAAAAATAAACATATTTTGTAATAAATAGAAGCTGGAATTTTGGAAAGACAATGCCATTGAATTCGACCAAAGATGGGTGGAGATATTTTCTCACTTTGAAAAAGAATCAATGTCATTTACAGAAAGTTTAAAGCTTGTTCAAATTGCTTTTAGTCTACCAGGAACTAATGCAGCTGTGGAGAGAATGTTTTCATAGATTAATGATATTTGGACCTAAGAGAAAAGCAATATATCGATTAATTGTGTGGAGGCTATAATTACTATCAAGTGCAACACCAATAAAAGCTGTATAGAATTTTCAAAACACTATGGATCAAGAGACGATATTTTAAAGAAAGTTCACGAATCAATCAATCACGAAGTACAATAAACCATAAACTGATTATATTAGATATTACAATAAGAACTTTTGAATAATTTAGTGCAATGAATTTTTAAGTTTCTTTATTAGTTTAAACAAATTTTATTTATTTTTATTTGTTATTTTTTATTTTTTTAACTACATATTTACATATGTAGAATGTAAATTTTTCTATAAAATACATACATATGTTTTAGAGAACTGCATGAGTTGATTTACTTTCGCTATCCACTCAAATTTACAATGTTTTTGTTATGCTTTATAACAACACTATGTACTAATATTATTGCTTGCACTTTTAACTCATAAACAACAACACTCTTTTTTTTTAGGTACTGTTAGCAAAAGTAAATAAAAAATTCTTACTGTTGTTTGATTGTTTTTTAAAATAATCAAATAACTCACATAAACAAGTTGAATAGATGAAGTTCAAGTGAATAAAATAATACGTGTGCATAAGTTTATATTTTTAAACATTTTTTAAATAACATTAAAAACTACTTAGAAACATTTAACGATAATTTCAAATATAATAAAAAATGTGAAAAATGGACTTTATCATCTAATAAAAAACAAAAATAGCAAAAGCAAAATATGGTAAATTTTTTGCCACATTGAAAAAGAAGAGCATTTTTGGAGTAGTTGTAAATTGCGAAAAATGTTATCACATATTGAAACCAGTTAACCCGGCAAACGTTGTTTTGAAATTTGCTCTATTAACAGTGTAGTCGCCGTGGTCTAGTGGTTAGTGTGTTGGCTTACTAAGACATGAGCCCTGGGTTCGACACCCAGCTCCAACATCTTAAAAAAAGAAATATGAAAAAATTATTTCTTTCGGCAGTCTTCTGGCAAAAGCTCTGAGAGTAATTAATTGCCATGAAAAGCTTCTCAAGTCTGTCGTTCGGAGTGGACATTAAACTGTAGGTCCCGGTACTCATCGATAAAAAATAACACACAACATGAGTGCTGCGAGAAGCTAGGCCGTAATCCTGACACAGGGTTGTAAAGGCCAGTTATGTATGTATGTCTATTAACATTTTTTTAGTTCAAATATATTTGATACTCTTCACCGAACTGCAAAAGTCAATATTGATATCAGCAATCAATGTCTACGTTACTCATAATTTTAATAATTGATTATCCGCCATTTTCGGTACTTCAGTTTGATAGTTGTGCATCAGAGTTGTAAATGAATCATTCTTTTTTGATTTCAATTCATTATGAATTAGCTAAATTTTGAATTAATTCTTTTCAAGAAAAAAAGAATTGAATTAAATTTGAATCAATTCATTTGAATTTAACGAACATGAATTGCAATTCATTTCCAATTCAAATGAATTGGGCAAAATGAGTTAATAACTTCTCTCCTCGAATTCTTCGGTCCAATTCTTCCAAATGTTCGATGGGATTTAAGTCTGGGGACTGCGGAGGATGTGGCAAGCTATGTGCGGTGTTATAAACAACTCACTACTAATCAGTATCATGCTGGAATGTAAATGACTGCGGAAAATTTAATTTCTCTGCGCTTTAATTCCTTAATTTCCGAAAATAACATCAACACAGCTTTCTTAAAATATAAAGGAAGATTTTGGTAAGAATGTGCACTCTGAAACTGTTCGGAGATTGCTGTATCAAGCTGGTTATAATTCAAGAGTGGCTATACGAAAACTACTGATATCTGCAACCAATCGAGAGAAGAGAATGTCGTAAGCAAAACAATTTGAAAATGAGCCTTGTAGATTCTGGGATCAGGAACACTTCTCAGATGAGAGTAAGTTTAGTATTTTTCGACCTGGACATTCTAAATTGTAAAGAAATCCTAATATAGTATATACTGAAAAAATCTTAAACCAAAGGTAAAGTATGGCGGGTGAGTAATAATGGTCTGGGGCAGCATGTCCGCTGCTGGTGTTGTGGAACTTATCTTTATGGAGGGAATAATTGACAAAGCTGTTTGCTTTAACATTTTGAAAAAAAAATTTTAAAAAAAGCGCAGAGATATGATATTTACGTCAGTCATGTACATTACAGCACGATAATTATTCGAAAAATTCGGCTCGCGACGTGAAGTAGTGACTTGTTTATAACACCGCACATGGCTTGCCACATACTCCACAGTCCCCAGACCTAAATCCCATCGAACATTTGTGGAAAGAATTGGAACGAAGAATTCGAACAGAGAAGTTATTAAGCAAAGCTGATCTTAAGGCAACGTTGATCGGAGAATGGAATAAAATAGGCGAAGAGCTCACAAAAAATTGGTACATTCCATGCCAGATAGGTTAAAGGCTGTTATAAAACAAAGTGGATTGCCAACAAAATATTAATTAAAGCTTCTGTATGATTTTTTGCCTGCACAAGAATGGCTGTGCCTATAATTTTGTCCTATAGAAAACTGAGTTTATTTAGTACTTTTTGATATTGTTTTGTTCCTGAAACTAATTTGTTTTAGTTGTTTTGTTATTTTGTTAATGTACATATCCTGTAGTCATAATCAGTTAATAACATTATTATTTTAAGTCTGGGAATACGTACAAATTTTTATTTTATTTGAAAGTACTGCTTGTGCCTATACTTATGTCCATGACTGTAAGTAATAAATACTTGGATTAAAAGTAATAGACATAGATAAAGTACAGAATAGAAGTACTTGGAATAAGGGTGATGCTTTTGCATTTTTGCAATTGGAAATGCATAACAAATTCATTTTTCGAGTTAATTCAAATGAATTGGTAAAATGAATTGCAATTCATATTTTAACTCATTTGAATTAATTCAAAATCAATTCAAATGAATTGGGAATGAATTGCAATTCATTTTTTCTAACTCATTTATATTAATTCAAAATCAATTCAATTCAAATGAATTGGAAATGAATTGCAATTCTTTTTACCAATTCATTTGAAACGAAAATGAATTGCAATTCATGTTCGCTTAATTCAAATGAATTGATTCAAATTTAATTCAATTCGTTTTTTGGAGAAAAGAATTAATTCAAAATTTTACCAATTCATTGCATGAATGATTCACGAATTAATTCAAAAATGAATGATTCGTTTACAACTCTGATACATACCTATCTTTTTTGTTATTTTTTTTGTTTCCGTTTGTTTAAAATTTCATTCTTTTACAGTCTAAATAAATAAATTTTTGTATAATGTGTTTAAAATGAAAACTTTAATTGAATTATCATTTAAAATGGTGTATTAAAACAGTGTGTATAAGCGGTAAGTAAGGTAGTGAGAAGTTAAAGACGGTCAGCAGGATTGGCAAGAACCCACCCATCCGGCGAGCCATAGCCCGGCAAACGCCAGCATGCCAGCGCGGCCAATAGCTGGACTGTCCAATAATAGGGCAACACTGTCACCTTCGAAGTTGTCGGCTTTAAACGCCACACTCTGTACCACTACAAAAATGGCGCCCAACGTGGGGCCCGAGGTATGTTCCATGGTCTATGGGAAAACGAAATCGATGTAGCGTCTTCTGTTCAAGGCGTATGTCCCGTTTGGTTAATCCAAAGAGTCCCGAACGCGCTGCGACGCATAGAACAGAAGACTGTATCTGGTGCTTGACAGTTCAGTGCAGGTAGACTTATAATTAATTGTGTGTAATTTTTGTTGCACATTAGAGTGAATATAATTGCTACCTGGCTGACTTGCCAACGCTAGATAGAGGCAATGGATCTTTAAATTGTCATGTCAGATGCCATCAACACTCACGTAAGTCCCGATTTAGTGGATTTTAGAATCCAAATCGAGTTGCGACGTGTCGTGCTGGTGGTATTGTCATGTCAATTGATAGATCCATATGTCACTGCCTTTTGGACACCCTTGAGGCCTATATATGCGGATGGCTTTCTCTGGTATATAGTATATTAATTGCTCAAGGGTGATTTAAAAGACAGAGATGCATGCCATCGTGGCTGAGTGGAGTCTAGAATGAACCCTCAGTGTTTTTCCTATAGCCATGGACGATGGACGTTCCTGGAAAATAACATGAAAGATTACTGGTGTATGCATCACTGGATATTTATACGACTTACCTGTGATTCCTTGCTACCCGAAAGCGCGCTCGTTTTATAGTTTTTTTCTGTGAAGTAGAAATTTATTATCTTAATTATTTTACCTTTTGCTTTTATATTGTTTTGTTTTTAACCTTTTTATATTTTTTTTTTTTTTGTTTTTTTCTATTAATTTATTTATTTTTCTATCTTTTTGGTTTTATATTTCTTTTGTTTTATTTATTTTGTTTTATTTTATTTATTTATTTTTTTTCTTTTTATTTATTTTTTTATTTTGAAATTCATTTATATTACATTTTATTAGCCTTTTTACATTTATTTTCTGATTTTCAGCAGTTTTTTTTCGCATTTCATTTTTATTCTATATATATAGGGTGTTTTTTATTGAGGTATAGAACTTTAAGTTGGCATCACTTTTTTAACTGGCGGCCATTTTGTCAGCTGTCAAGTGATTAATATTTAGTTTGGTTTGCCATTTCATCATGAACAGGTTGACAAAAGAACAACGCTTGCAAATCGTGCAAATTTATTTCGAAAATAATGGTTCAGTTCGCGAAGTTTACCGCAAGCTCCGTCCATTTTATGGTCGACATAATCGTCCATCAGAGCAATTAATTCGGTTAACCATGGACCGTTTTCGCACTACGTTTACTCTATGTGATAATACGCATCCGCAGAGACGTCGAACAGTGCGCACCGAAGAAACAATTGCCGCTGTAGAGCAAAGTGTTGAAAAGAACCCGAATGAATCGATTCGCCACCGTGCACTGCAATTGGAGCTTTGTCCATCAACTTTATGGAAGATTTTACGCAAAGTACTTGGCTTGCGACCTTACAAGATCCAGCTTGTGCAAGAATTAAAGCCGCGAGACCATGCAATGCGTCGTGATTTTGGTGTATGGGCCGAAAATGAGATTGATCTCGATGCTGATTTTCATCGCAAAATTTTGTTCAGTGATGAGGCTCATTTTTGGTTGAATGGCTACGTCAACAAGCAAAATTACCGCATTTGGAGTGAAGAGAATCCACATGAGACCCTTGAGACGCCATTACATCCACAAAAACTGACTGTTTGGTGTGCTCTATGGGCTGCTGGAGTCATTGGGCAATACTTCTTCCGAAATAATGCTGGAGAGTCAGTTACCGTTAATGGAGACCGGTATAGAGCCATGATAACCGACTATTTTGTTCCCGAATCGGATGGCATGAATGTGGATGAGTTGTGGTTCCAACAAGACGGCGCTACATGCCACACAGCGCACGTCACAATCGATTTATTGAAGGAAACATTCGATGAGCGCATAATTTCGTGGAATGGACCTGTCAATTGGCCACCAAGATCGTGTGATTTGACACCATTGGATTATTTTCTTTGGGGATATGTGAAGTCGCTCGTCTACGCCAACAAACCAGAAACGTTAGGGGACTTGGAAGCCAACATTCGTGGCGTTATTGCCAACATACGGCCCCATATTCTCGAAAAAGTGGTTGAAAATTGGACCTGTAGAATTGGCTTTATTCGAGCTAGCCGCGGCGGCCACATGGCCGAAATCATATTTAAACATTAATGGCATAAAATTATCCTTCCAATAAAGCCAAATTGATGGACATTAAAACGATTTTCTTGTGTTTTATTTCAATTCGAAGTTCTATACCTCTAAAAGAAACACCCGGTACATAGTTTAATGTGATTATTTTATTTCTGAATTTATTTTTTTGAGTTTTTTTAATTCTCTGGTTGGCGAAAGTTTTTATTTGGAGTTTTAGGTGACAATAGGTAGTTTTTTTTGTTTTTTGAGTGATTAATGGTACTAACCCGGTCTGAGAGGAACCGTTTGGAGTCAGCGGGCATGGACCCAGATACGGTAGTGAATACGCAAAGCATACCGCGAATATCAGCCGAAGCAGGAGTAACGACAGTTCCTCCCGCGGTTCCAGGCGCAACAATGCCGATTTCGACTACCACTTCGGGGGCAATGGCACCTTCGGTCCAGCAATTCCTCGGCCTGGCTGGCCAAAACAATGCCACAATAAACCCCCAATCAACTAGCGCCTCTATAGCTTCGCCAGACTATAGCAGCCTGACTGCGAGGAGTAAGGGGCAGGCGGGGGCACCAGTACAGCAACAGCCACCGAGTGGTGCGAACCCTAATGTGACTGACGATGCCTGGAGGGAACAGGTCGCGCGCCAGATGCAGCAATTACAGCGGTCTCTACAGAAGATAGCTCGCGCTGTTGAACAACAGGCACCGGTCGGCAATATGAACCCGCAGGCTCCAGCTCCACCACACACACCGCTGGTGAATAGGGGGGAGTATTTTAATGGTGGTGCCGTTCGGCCGCATTCAAATGAAGCATATTCAGGGCACTTTAGGCCGGTTGGGGGACCTCATGACGCACAGGAGTTTGGACGGATTTCTTCCCCTGTAGGAGACGGATTAGGAAACTATCAGGCAGGTAATAGGGTAGATTTGTCGAAATGGGGAGTGAAATTTGATGGTTCAACGAAGTCGATGAGCGCAGAGGACTTCATATTTAGGTTGAATTCTCTTCGGCAGGATTATGGCTGTACATACAGAGACGTCCTTCGTGGTTTCCATCAGTTGCTGGAAGCCAGGCGCTCGACTGGTACTGGAACCTGAGAAAGTTAACTCCTCTCCATACCTGGTTCGATTTGGAGAAGGCTTTTCTGAGCAAATACAGGCGCTACGAAAGCGAGTTCCAGATCCAGAGAAAGATTATGGACCGCCGACAGGTGCCGCAGGAGCCTTTTGAGGAGTTTTATAGCTCCGTAATCAAGCTCAGGAACCAACAACGGACTCCGTACCCCGAAAGAGACCTCGTGGAGATAATGAGGGGTAATTTAAAGCCAGCTCTTTCACATCTCCTGTTTTCCTTGCGCTTTAACAGCCTGCATGATTTTTGCAAGGAGGTCAAGAGAGCAGAAAGCCTTTTAGCTAGTCAGCGCTACCAGCAACAGCGGTTTCAGCCCACGCAGCGCGTGAATGAGGTCTCATATGAGGAAGTTGAACTACCCCTCGAAGATCTGGAGGTCGATGCTCTGACAGGCAGCAGCAGGTTCACCTGCTGGAACTCTAGGCAGGTAGGGCACGGGTTCATGGACTGTCCTGCTACCACCCGTCGAATATTTTGTTTTAGATGTGGTAAGGATGGGGTAGTGACCCCCAAGTGTCCAGTTTGTCAGGGAAACATGCCCAAGAGCAAGTCTCGTCCCGGGGAGACTCGTTCAACTCAGACGTAAACTCGGAGATCAGATCAAATATGGCCGTAGGAGACTGAAATTTGGTAATGAATATAAAAAACATGATTTCAGATCAAAATTTTAGTCAATAAAAATAGGGAACCAATAACACCCATAACAACACTCATCAAAGTTTAATGTGCTGGAGGCTCTAGGTTCGAGCCCCAGGAAGGTTGAAAGAATATAGGGAGGCGAGGGTGAGAATTTTTGGTGAGGTGTCGAATAGGATCAAGAAGGCGCGTGAGAGGTATAAAGCTCGTAGGAGGCTCAGACAGGAGATCTCGTCGGCTTCACTATACGAGGGTAGCGACGCACGGCTCTATACTCGTATTAACATCAGCGGCCATGAATTAGAGGGTCTTTTAGACAGCGGAGCTACTGCTACGTGTCTGGGTCGAAATTGTATGGAGTTTGTGGAGAAAACAGGTCTCCAGAAACACGATTTTAATACCTCTCCTCTTCAAGAGACGCCGTTCCCATGGGTGGCCGCAGTGTAACATTTGCCGGTTTAAACTCTCTGCTGGTCTGGCAATTTGAAATATAATCCCGAATCTGAGTGGTCTGATTTGGCCAGTAAAAGTACTCTCTTATCCTGCGGAGAGTCTTCGCAACGCCACCATGCGATGCCTGTGGTGAATTGTGCGACTTTTCAATGATGGACTTGGTCAATTCATGAGGCACCCATAGTTTCCATGAGAAATCCTCATTCAAGACCACTCCATCATAGGGCCGTATTCTCTTATAGACAAAGCCTTCAACTACTTTTAAGTCAGGCAACTGTTCAGAATTTTTCTCTATAGTAGAGATAAGTTCTAAATAGTCATCCGATTTAAAAGCAGCTGAGTTAAAATCGACCAGTCCTTCTACATCTGCCGAGACTTCATCCATGTCATATCTTGACAATGTATCGGGTACTACATTCTGCTTCCCCCTTCGGTGCTCCACGATGAAGTCAAATGATTGGAGATGTAGGCTCCACCTGGCTAACCGGCTACTAAGGTCCTTATGTGACATCAGCCACCTGAGGCTGCTGTGGTCAGTTATCACAGTGAAGGGCATAAGCTCTACATAGGGCCTAAACTTTTTAATCGCAAAGACTACAGCCAGACATTCACGTTCTGTAACGGAATAATTCCTCGGTGCCGACGTCAGTTTATGCGAACAGTAGGCAATGGGGTGCTCTTCGCCAGAATCGTCGTTCTGAAATAACAGCCCCAATGCCTACGTCTGACGCGTCACATTGAATGTAGAAATGTCGACTGAAGTCTGGGTGATTAAGAAGCGGACTTGAACTTAGAGCCCCCTTGAGGCGATCAAAAGCGACCTTAGCTTCATCCGAAAACTTGAATTGTTTCCCCTTCTTCAGCGTGTCAAAGATTGGGGCTGCAATGGAAGCATAGTCCGGTATAAATTTTCTATACCAGCCTGTTGCCCACATGAAGCTCCGCACTTGCTTAGCTGTTTTCGGGTAAGCAAAACGAGTGATCGTTTCCACCTAGGCCGGATCCGGCTTCATCCAACTATATATCCCAGATACCGTAACTCCTTGAAACAGAATTTGGATTTTGCTAGATTGATGCTCAAACCTGCTGCCGTCAGTCTATCCGCTACTTGTGACAACAACTATAGGTGTGTAGCAAAGTCTGGAGATACTATCAAAAGATCATCCAGGTAGACGAAAACTCTTTCCCGAAGTGCCCCGGGGATCATTTTATCCATCAACCGACATAGCCTTTGAGCTGCATTACACAACCCAAAGGGCATGACAGTGAATTGATAAAGCGGTCTTCCAGGCACCGTGAAAGCCCGTTTCGACGAATTTACGTTGATTTTCTAGGTCCTTACCCCCGGTCGAAAAATGGAAATTGTTTTATTTTCATTGTATTGGACCACCTAACGAAATTCGTTTTATTGAAGGCCATGACGAAGGCAAGTACGCGTAATGTCATCAAATTTATGATAGCCGAGGTTTTCCGTAAATTTGGCACTCCTGAGGTATTAGTGTCTGATAACGGCAAACAGTTCGTAAGCCAAGAGTTTAGGAATCTATTGACCAGTTTCGGTGTGAGGCATATGAAGACCGCCATACATTCTCCGCAGGCTAACGCATCAGAGCGCACAAACCAGTCTATCCTGGCGGCGATTAGAGCCTATTTAAAGGAGGACCACACCAATTGGGACAAATATCTGTCCGATATTGAATTTTCTTCGAGATCTTCAATACAAACTTCAATAGGCGTCACACCGTATTTTGCTCTATTCGGTATGAACATGATAGGACACGGTGGTATGTACAAGCTCGTAAGAAAACTACAAAGCCTAGAAGACCCAGAGTTAAATGTAATTCAAAAATCGGACAGACAAATCTCGTGAGGCAGAGAATACGGGAAAATCTTCATAAGGCCTATTTACGTAATGAGAAAACGTACAACACGAGGTGTCGCCAAATAAAATTTGTGCCTGGTCAGGAGGTTTACCGTCGCAACTTCCAGCAGAGCGACTTTAAAAACAATTTTAACGCAAACCTGGCCAGGAAATTTATTAAATGTAGGATAGTAAGACCCGTGGGTAATAGCCTGTACGAAGTAGAAGACCTTCAAGGGAGATCGTTAGGGGTTTTTCACGCCAAGGATTTGAAACAATGAGTTCAACCTTGGTGGTTCTAGTCCTAACATCTTCCTCAACCATCGCGTGGATAAACCCGTAAGTTTATTGTTTTCACTTTTTATACCTTTTTATTTATATTTCGCAATTTGCCCTGCAGAGATTACTTTTAACCGTGGGCAGTTTGGGACCTCGACCGTGGGATCAGCCTTTCATGATTGCTTTCAGTGGAGCTCATTTAATGCGACAACTAGTGTTTTGGCCGAACTAGGTAGCTAACGTTCTAAGCAGATTACATGTTGTAATCATCACCCCACTAATAATGCAGCAACTTTATAACGCTCTGGGGAACTGTGCCATTGAGAACTTGGAGCTGTTAGTCATCTAGTTGGGTAATATTTAGCTTAGCCCGATCTTACAGCAAGTTCGAGCAAGTCGTAGTTAGGTCATCCTGTGTCTCAAAAGAAACACTGGATGATACATTTAGTAAGCTTAGAGCAATATGACTGGTAGTGTTCCACGGCTTCGCCTCTGCTGCGTGCGGAAGGAAGAGTTTGCAGTGACAAATTGGGGAAAAACACCCTGGTTGTCAGCGCGAATACAGAGTACCACCTGTTATACCCGGACTTTATGCACGAATACTTATTATTAGCTTTTAGCTCTAACGCGAAAACTACCTCTGACCAGTAGATCCTATAAACGCGGCACATTTGATTTGCGGGAATAAACGAACCGGAATTTCAAACGAACCCTATCTCTTCTTAGTAACCTAAACACGACTATTCACCGTTTTTTTTTTTTAGTAGCGAATATACCCTATATTATTAAATGTAGGATAGTAAGACCCGTGGGTAATAGCCTGTACGAAGTAGAAGACCTTCAAGGGAGATCGTTAGGGGTTTTTCACGCCAAGGATTTGAAACAATGAGTTCAACCTTGGTGGTTCTAGTCCTAACATCTTCCTCAACCATCGCGTGGATAAACCCGTAAGTTACATCGGAGTCGTAAAATTGCCTGATGACTAACTTTTAATCTCTAAATATTAGGCTGAATTTTTTCATATCTTCGAAAATGTTATATATTTGATTTCGATATCACTCACCCGATTGTTTAGTGTTGACCATCTGTATTCTACAAGTCTACCAGTTTACAATACGAGGTTTTAATCTAACACTCGAACACCTGAAATGAAGAAGATAAATATGATTAAAATAGATATATACATAAGTATTACAGAATCTAAAACTTAATGATAATTAGTTAATTTAATCATAAATAAATGCAATTTTAGTTTTATATATATTATTAGCAGAGCATTAGAAATTATTAGTTATTAAATTTAATTAAATATTTAGGAATTTTTATAATTTTAACAACATAAATCATTCCAAATATTATTCTTTTTATTTAATTACCATTTTGATTTTCTATTATGAGTCTGGGTAAATTGCAATTTAATTATTTTGGTTGGCTAAGATTTACCTTCTTTTTTAAAAAAAAATATTATCAATTTATATTATATAAAACTATTTAGAATAATATTATAACTTTATTGACCTCTTGTTTAAATAATAATATATCTTTTTTTTTTTTTTTTTTGAGCTTAAGGTCTTTTTATATTAATATATATTTATTTCTTTTCAATATTTCGCTGCCCCTTCGTGTAGCGTCTTCAGGAATTATTATTATAACAAATAATAGCAAAATGAAAAAATTTTCCCTCCAAAAATATTTGTCATTACATACATACATACATAACTGGCCTTTACAACCCTGTGTCAGGATTACGGCCTAGCTTCTCGCAGCACTCATGTTGTATGTGTAAATTTCTATCAATGAGTACCGGGACCTACAGTTTAATGTCGACTCCGAACGACAGACTTGAGAAGCTCTTTCATGGCAATTAATTACTCTCAGGGCTTTTGCCAGAAGACTGCCGAAAGGTAGTCGCCGAAAGAAATATTTTTTTTCATATTTCTTTTTTCAAGATGTCGGTGCTGAGATTTGAACCCGGCACTATCGTCTTAGTAAGCCAACACACTAACCACTAGACCACGGCGACTACTTTGTCATTAAAATTTTAAAAAATTCACCCTACAGACATTTTTTTGAAAAGTCGTATAACAATAAAAATTATAAAAATAATATTAATAATAAATTCAATATAATTTGAAATGTATGCTTTTGGGGATAAGCATGTCTCCATGGCCATTTCGTCTCTGCTTAAGAGACTCGTCAGGAGACTTTTTCCCAAAGGTGTTATTCAAAACTATAAATACTTATGTTAAAATAGTTATAGACTAAATGCGAATCATATCCCATTTAGCAGCGGTGCCAATTTAGCGCGTTTCGCGCTATATTTAGCGCTATTTAACCATACAAAACGCGTTTTTTTCGTCTTAGCGCGCTTAATAAAAAACGCGCTAAATTGGCGCCTTTTTAATAAACTTAATAAACCACTTCAATCCAACATTTTTTTATTTTTTTCATAAATTTTTCAGTATTATTTTTTACAACTATACTTATAAACACAAATTTGTATAGTTTCGCTGAATTTTTTCTCATTTCGCTATATATTGTATAACAATACTTTAGTGAAATTATTTTTGTCTACATAAGTACATATACATACATATATGTATGTATAGTTTGTATGTATAATGGTAATCAACAATGTTAATTATCTTTTTGGATTGAGATCCACAATTTTAAGAATTCTCTTAATGTCAATCCTTTTATCAAACTGTCTTCTATAGTTTTAAATTTATTATAAATCTTTTTTATATAAGAAGGAAGCTTTTAGTAGAATGAATTATTTTAAATTAAAAATAAGAAATAAAATTTCTCTTAACACAGTCAATTCCTTAATACATATTAAATATGGCCTAAGATTAAAAAACTCTTGTTGTGAAAATTATGATATTCCATTAGATGTATATGCGAAAATTAATTCAATTAACACGTATAATGCTATAAACACAACAAAGGCTACCGACCATCGACTACAAGCTGTCAAAAATAGAATACATGTGTGCATATGAGAATAATTATTTTAACGGCAACACGACTACCGAACACACGACTACTTTTGTAGCCCGTAGCCAACTTAGGTTAATTTCTATTTTTCTTGGCGACAATAAACAGTTTAGTGCTGCCAATACAATAAGATGCATGAAAAAGGTGTTTAAAAAACGCATTATATGAAATATATGCATTAAAAATGCGAAAAAAATTTAAGTTGCACCACTGAAAATAAATTTGTTTACATTTTTTGTTTAGTTTTCATTTACTTATTTCATTTATATACATCAGTTTTTATTTCATTTTTAATTTATTATTTAATTGCCTTTTTAGTTTCTTAAATTTTTATAAGTTTTCTTCAGACATTTGTTGTTATAATTAAGTAGCTGGCTACTTGGCTACTTTTGTAGTCGTGTGTTCGGTGTTCGATAGCCTTTGTTGTGTTTATAGCATAATAATTCGAAGTATTACACGCTTCGAATTATTCTGGTTTTATGGCCAGAGGATGAGCTAGACGGTTTGAATGAAATTAGTTAAGACCAATCTTAACTTTACTTTTCTCCCTTATTTTTATAATATTAAAAAGTTCTTTATTAATGATTTTAGTCAGTAAGATATTAAAAGTTTAATATCAAATAAAAAAAGACTGAGTTACTATCTTAATATTTGAGTGATTATTTAAAGTAACCAAGTACAATTTCAGGTAATGTTTAAATCAGTTAAGTTTTTATTGATATACCAAAAAAATATTTTAAGTTTTTGTTTTTTGTAAGTTTGTAAGAATCTATTTTTGTGCCTGAATTAAATTCAAAAACAAATATGTTTACCGATATTACTTATTTTGCTTGAATAAATACTGTATTTGTTCTAATACATACATATATGGGTCGACTTTTATTAAAATGTAATTTAGCGCGTTAGGAAACGGCGCGTTTTTCTTATAAATATTTGCAAACGCTGGGATTTGGCGCGTTTTAGCGCGTTTGGGGACGTAGAACAGCGCGTTTTGGTTACAAAAAGTTGGCACCACTGCCATTTAGTATATAACAACCAAACAAAAGTATTTACAAAGCAATACATTTCTGTTTTTCAAAAAATTTAAATTCTATTTCTCTGTTCCACCACAGAATAACACCTTTGGGAAAAAGTCTCCTGACGAGTCTCTTAAGCAGAGACGAAATGGCCATGGAGACATGCTTATCCCCAAAAGCATACATTTCAAATTATATTGAATGTATTTTGCCAATAAGGCGAAAAATATTTTTTGTTTTTTAATTAATAATAAATAATAATAATAAACACAATTATTAGTAAAAATTAATAGAAACAAAAACGAGTAATAACAGTAACAACAATATTATTAGTAATAGTATATATACATATATGCATGAATGCACATATATACATATATACACACACCCATACATACATATATATATGTATATATATATATACACATGCATACATACACAAACATACATATAATAAATAATAATAATAAACTCAACTATTAGTAAAAATTAATAGAAACAAAAAACGAGTAATAACAGTAACAACAATATTATTAGTAATAACAGTATATATACATATATGCATGAATGCATACATATACATATATTCACACACCCATACATACATTCATATATATATATATATATATATATATATATATATATATATATATATATATATATATATATATACATGCATATATACACAAACATATCTGACATATCTGATTTTTCTATTCTATCTTTTGTCCTACTAAATAATCTACCTAAAGTATTATACGTTGTAAAAGCTATTCTAATTATCTTCGAATCTAATATCCCCAATCTTTCGATACGTTCAGATAATCCTGGTATGTAAGTCATAGACCTGTATGTTACATGTTCATCCCTATTAATAACGTTCCTATTATTAATGTCATTATTGTAATTATCACTACTACTACTATTAGTATTATCACATCTATTGTTGTTACTATTGACACTTTGCCTATTTTTATTCCTATTAAGACTTTTCTTATACCAGTACCGCGTTATTAACCTATTTATAACTTTTACCGGGAAATTATTCTCCCTAAGTATAGTATATTAATTGAGAAATATACGAAAATTGAGAAGAATTTCTTTATGAGAATTTTAAAATTTTGTATAGAGGACAATAGATATTTTCAATGTAATGGAAGAATTTATATACAACAAAATGGACTTCCGATGGGATCGCCTGCTTCACCAATTGTCGCTGATATTGTCATGGAGAAATTACTTGACACTTGCATAGGAAAATTAAGTGTAAAACCACGACTTTTGACTAAATATGTTGACGACTTGTTTTGTTTGGTTCCCGAGAATAGTATTGATGACGTTTTAAGGACTTTTAATGGATTTAACCCAGATATAAAATTTACAATGGAAATGGAAAGTAACTTTAGACTTAATTATTTGGATACATTGATTATTAGAAAAGGTAGTAAGTTAGTAGTAGATTGGTATCAAAAACCAACAGCTTCAGGTAGGATAATAAACTATTTTTCTAAACATAGTAAGAGGATAATTATTAACACAGCTATGAATCTAATAGATAGAGTATTGCAGATTAGTGACAGACAGTTTCACAATAAGAATATTGGTAAAATTAAGGCTATACTTAGGGAGAATGATTTCCCGGTAAAAGTTATAAATAGGTTAATAACGCGGTACTGGTATAAGAAAAGTCTTAATAGGAATAAAAATAGGCAAAGTGTCAATAGTAACAACAATAGATGTGATAATACTAATATTAGTAGTAGTGATAATTACAATAAAGACACTAATAATAGGAACGTTATTAATAGGGATGAACATGTAACATACAGGTCTATGACTTACATACCAGGATTATCTGAACGTATCGAAAGATTGGGGATATTAGATTCGAAGGAAATTAGAATAGCTTTTACAACGTATAATACTTTAGGTAGATTATTTAGTAGGACAAAAGATAGAATAGAAAAATCAGATATGTCAAATATAATTTATAAAATACCTTGTAGAGGAAATGATGAAGAACAATGCGACAGAGTATATATAGGGACGCCTAAGAATAAGCTAAAGACTAGATTAGCCGGACACAAACCAGAACAGAAATACAGGGACATTAATACACAAAAAACTGCTTTATCTCATCATTGCTCTGAATCAAATCATTATCCGAATTTTGAAAATGCTTCAGTTTTAAATATTGAGAAAAATTATAAACGTCGTCTATTATTAGAAATGTTACAAATTATTAGTGTACCTTCATCACAAAGAATTAACTTTAAAACAGACACTGAAAACTTAGCTCAAACTTACAGACATTTAATACACAAAACTAAAAATATATAGATATAGACAAATTTACCAATATTATTATTTAATTATTTGAGGATTTGTTTCGTTGTTGTTAATATGTATTCCCAAGAATTATTTTATGTTATATACAAATATTTTGTATCTACTAATACTATTGTTTATTAATTTTATTTCTATTGTTGTTGATATTATTATTCTTTCTGTTTTATTATTTTAAGTTTTTATTATTATGATCTGTAAATATGTATATGTATGTATGTTTGTGTATATATGAATATATATATATATATATATATATATGAATGTATGTATGGGTGTGTGAATATATGTATATGTATGCATTCATGCATATATGTATATATACTGTTATTACTAATAATATTGTTGTTACTGTTATTACTCGTTTTTTGTTTCTATTAATTTTTACTAATAGTTGAGTTTATTATTATTATTTATTATATGTATGTTTGTGTATGTATGCATGTATATATATATATATATATACATATATATATATGTATGTATGGGTGTGTGTATATATGTATATATGTGCATTCATGCATATATGTATATATACTATTACTAATAATATTGTTGTTACTGTTATTACTCGTTTTTGTTTCTATTAATTTTTACTAATAATTGTGTTTATTATTATTATTATTTATTATTAATATTATTTTTATAATTTTTATTGTTATACGACTTTTCAAAAAAATGTCTGTAGGGTGAATTTTTTAAAATTTTAATGACAAATATTTTTGGAGGGAAAATTTTTTATATGTCTTAAAATTTTTTTCATTTTGTTATTATTTGTTATAATAATAATTCCTGAAGACGCTACACGAAGGGGCAGCGAAATATTGAAAAGAAATAAATATATATTAATATAAAAAGACCTTAAGCTCAAAAAAAAAAAAAAAGAGATATATTATTATTAAAACTATTTAGCTTCGGCGATTAGTTTCATTGAATTAAAGGGCTTTTGAATTTAATTTTTTACTTTCACACACACAAGTTAGTATTTATCTATATATTTTATCATTTAGTTTGTATTTATTTTCACTACCTTTAAGTTAAATAAATTTATTTTAATTTAAATTAGTAAATTACATACATATATTATTTATTTTATTCATTCATAATTTTTTAAATTTTTACTTCACACCTTTTATTTGCACACCTTTTATTTGCACACCCTTTATATATTATTTTTTTTGTCACATACCGGTGACGTCACTAATTAGAATACTACACTACAAGCACCATTTGAAATTAATAAATTATTAACACTTACCTTGAATTTCTGCAATAGATTCCATAGTTGTCTGTTCTGGTGTTCGTCCGTAGCTGAAAAAAAACGAAAGTTTTAGCAACCATTTATAATTAGAAAATCAGTTTGGAAATTCACATACCATATTAACGCAGCAGGCTTGCCAACAACAGCCTCTGAAAAGGAAGTCTTTAAATTTGTTCAAATATGAGTATAAATTAATTTCCTTACCTTTCTTTTATCCTCATACTTGGGCCACTTCCTTAAATAAAGTCTGAAAATAAATAAACAAAAATATCATTTTGAGATTACATTTAAAATGGAATTTCAATATAAAATTTATTTATTACACCAACTTACCTTTTTATGCACGCCATCACCAAAAATCCTTCCAATATTATTTGTGTTGTAGTAGTTGTTATTTTTTCGTCGCTCATTCACACAGCTGTTCATTGACAAATGTGTGTAATGGCCAGATAGATATCGATAAAATATCCCACTGATCTGTGTTCAGTTTGCAATGTCAGTGGAGCTGCCAGATCAGTGTAAGTTTCCTATTTGGAACCCAGAAATCCCCATAATGCCCAAAAGTTACACAATGGTGAACATACATTCTTTTAATGTGCACAGGATAATTTTCCCTCCCACCCTTCGTCCTTGATGGACAACAGGAGTGGTTGGGTGTGTCATGTGCGCATTGTGGGGTTAAACCTGGCTCTGTTGGCAACTCCACTGAGACAGCTGTGAGTGAGCAGACAATAACAAAAACATAATGTTACAGATCATGGTGGAATTACTTACAAGGTGGTGTTGCCAACCCAGCTGAGTTTTTTTTTTTTTTGGTCATACCGCTCCTGTCAAAAGTTTTGTTTGTATTTATGTTTTGTTTACATTTTGCTTTGTGTGTATTCGTGTTTTTGTGTTGGTGTAGAGACATGTATGTTGTTAACAATACACACACACACTTCTCACATGTGCTTTTTTAATTCACCATACCTGCTTTTGACATTAAAGAGCTGAAAAAACAAAAACAAATTCCCTGTTGTTTTTGTACTATATTCACCTGCCACCACCTTGTAAGTAATTTCACCATGTTACAGATTAAAGTTAAAATAAATAAATAAAAAACAACAACCAAATATAATTGGAATGATAATAAAAAAATAACTGAAGTTAAGAAAAAAACCTCTGCAAAAAAAAAAGAGAATAAACGGTCAGATTTTACAGAAAAAAGTTTTTGGTATTTCAATAAAGTTTTGGTAATCGGAGTGTGCAGTTTTGGAAAAGTTTTTGCGGTTTTTTTTAGTAAAATAAAACGAAAGTTTGGATGGTGACGGGCAGAAAAGTGAAAGTGGTTATATTTTTTTTATAAAAAAAAAAAATTAGAAAGAAATTTTGAACAAAAACAGAAAAGAAAACAGGAAATAATTTAATACAATTAGAAGTTTATAAAAAACAAAGTATTTTAAAACTTAAAGTCAAAAAAAAAAACTTAAGTATAAAACCTATAAACTAGATACTAAACCTTAATAAAACTTAAAGTAATAAAACAAACGTAAACTTAAAAACTAAATATAACACTTAAAAGCCAAATATAAAACTATAAAACTTACAAAATAAATATAAATCCTATAATTTAACGATAAAACTGAAAATTTAAATTATAAATGAAAAAAGGGAATGAAAACTTAAATCTAAAAATAAATAGAGAAAAACTCAAATACAACTGGTATTAAGAAAAACTTAGACCTATTTACACAAAAGAAAAAAAAAAAACTTAAAAACTAGAATACTAAAAACAAAACTACAAACTGCATCAGCAAACCCCCAGCTCATCACCTAAACAACAACATTAGTTCTCATCATCCTCATCATCATCATTATCACCAGCTTTAGATGAGCATACTCATCTTCCTTTTGGTCATCGGGCGGCGTCAACATACGGCAAGTCCTAAATAATAAGAAATAAAAGAAGAAGGATAAATTTAAAATAGTTTCATAATTTAGATAAAATTTAGGTTATTAGTATAAATTAAGTTAGAACAAGTCTTACTAGTAAATAAGTTTATAAATATTAGTTACTAACATTAGAATTAAGCCATATACATACATATCTTTTTTGTTATTTTTTTTTGTTTCCGTTTGTTTAAAATTTCATTCTTTTACAGTCTAAATAAATAAATTTTTGTATAATGTGTTTAAAATGAAAACTTTAATTGAATTATTATTTAAAATGGTGTATTAAAACAGTGTGTTTAAGCGGTAAGTAAGGTAGCAAGCGTTTCACAGGTCGTATTTGGGGCACCCTAAAACATCCTGTGGGTGTCATGGTGAGACTTTTAGTCTCTGAGGGAGGGTATAAGTTCCGGCAATCCATCAGCCGAAGATCCAGTGGTGTATACTACCGCACCAACAGGACGTCGAATACTTCGGGCCCCAGCATAAACATTTTCATTTTTATTTTCAACATCGAAAAAGGCTGGCATGTATTTTTTTGTAGTGAGAAGTTAAGGACGGTCAGCAGGATTGGCAAGAACCCACCCATCCGGCGAGCCATAGCCCGGCAAACGCCAGCATGCCAGCGCGGCCAATAGCTGGACTGTCCAATAATAGGGCAACACTGTCACCTTCGAAGTTGTCGGCTTTAAACGCCACACTCTGTACCACTACAATTTGTTTTGTTACTTTTTTTCTATATGCATATTACCGGTGTTGCTGTTTTGTTTATTTTTATTCAAAATTTGCAATCGTTTCTTAAATGTGTAAATATGTATTTATTAAATTGTCTTTACTTTTTTTCAAGGTACATATGTTCTAAATATAAAGAGACAATAAACTTTATTATTTTGATTCTAGGATTCCTTAAAACATTTTTTAATTTTATTTGTTATGAACTATTATTTTTATTTATTATGAACTATTATTTTGTTTTTTTTGTTTCCGAGATAATCTTTTTTGTTTTAATATACATACTATGTACACGTGTATGTATGTATGTTTATTTTGATGTATAATTTTTTTTAAATTTTTTATTTATATATCAAGTTAATATACAAATATTATATTATTTTTATTATTTTATTTATATACAAGAATTTGTGTATATATGTATATCGTCCAAATGTAAAGAAGTACCTTAAATTTTTATACTTTATTTAAATAAAACAACAGTGCAGTATTATTTTATATAATGTATATACATATAATTTTTATTTTAATATTATATGTGTACATAAAATACCAAAAAAAAGTTCTATTAAAATATATGTATCCCATTACACTTTTATTAATTAAAACAAACATTTCATTATACTGATTTGAACAAGTATTCTTTATTAAAAAATGAAAAAAAAACAAACGCAATGACCGATTTGAATTTATACAAGTTTTAAAGACCGAATGACCGAACGATCAGAACAAATGAACGAAGTGAACGATCCGGAACATTTATAATGAACGAAAATAGACCGGTCGTTTTACTGACCGATTTGGCACAGCTCTAAACCCAATTGTTGTACCTAAAAACATAGCAAACTTTTTGACAAACTTTATCAAATTTTTGCAAACTTTTAGGTAGCTGTCTAAGATAACATACTTTTTCTGCAAACCACATTTTTACTTTTTTGCAGGAGCTGTGCAGACAAAAAATTTATTTTCTTCTTCTAGTTAGATATTCATGGACTAATTTAAGTGCTGGCAAAGTTGAATATTTTAACAAACTTTTCTAGTTTCTGATATAAAACAAACTTTCAAACAAAATTATAATTATTAATATTATTATAAAATAATTATTAATTATTATTATAAATTTTTAATTAACATTCAAAATATAAAAATTATGTACAGGAAATTAAACTTAATAAAATATATGAAAGCTGAATTTAAATTGCATATACGATTTTAATCGGTTCTTACATTATATTATAATGATTTACTGATTATTTAAATTAAAATTGAATAATATATATATAAAAGAAAGTGGCATTAGTTCCTACGTTTATAACTCAAGAACGCCTAGACCGATTTCGATGATTCGTACCAATTCCACAATGTATACCAATTCGAAATAGATTCTGGCTAAATAAGAAGAATAGCAAAAAAAATTTCTAAAATATTCCAGAAAAAAGAAATAACGTGTGTACTTTTAAAATACGGGGTTCACACAATGATTGTTCACACTATGTTGCAATGGTGTTCACATTAGAGTTGCATGGCTGATCACATTATGTTGCAATGGTGTTCACACTAGAGTTGCACAACTGTTCACACTAGAGTTGCATGACTGAGTCACGACTTTTCACACCATGAAGCTTGCTTGAACTATAGGGATGCCAATCCTTATATGTAGTCGCCGTGGTCTAGTGGTTAATGTGTTGGCTTACTAAGACATAAGCCCTGGGTTCGACACCCAGCTCCGACTTCTTCAAAAAGATAGAAATATGAAAAAAATATTTCTTTCGGCGACTACCTCTCAGCAGTCTTCTGGCAAAAGCTCTGAGAGTAACTGATTGCCATGAACAAGCTTCTCAAGTCTGTCGTTCGGAGTCGACATTACAGTGTAGGTCCCGGTACTCATGTATAAAAATTTACACTCACAACATGAGTGCTGCGAGAAGCTAGGCCGTAATCCTGACACAGGGTTGTAAAGGCCAGTTATTTATGTATGTATATAATCCTTATATGTATTACGATACTTATAATTATGATTTTCAGGATTTAACAAACTTTTGATTTTAAGGATTTTTGTTTCTCCGTTTGCATTTAATATGACGATATGTATAAAGCTTTCAGTTGGTGTGTGGCTTCACTATTAGTGTGAATAATAAAATTCAGTGTATAGAAGGTAAAAAGCTTTCATTTAGTATGGACTTAATTATTAGTACTAATAATAAAACCGTGTGTATTACCATCGAATGCATGAAGCTTTAATTTAATGATAAGTTTTCAGTGCGGGCGAGAAGATAACAAGGTTTTTTTGACAACGTTTTTCTGCAAAGTGTGTGAGAGAGAGAAATAATTTTGAGAGAGATAATGTTGTGCAAAAAAATGAGTACTTTTGTATTCTCTAGCAGTGCCACCAAATTTCTTTACTTTTATGTTGAGTATTTTTTTTGAAAAGAAGAAGAATACATGGACTCAAAATTTATTAGTTAACAACGTTTTCAGTGCTGCCAAGACGAACAATTTTAACAAGGTTTTTTGTTCAATAATTAAAAAAATCTTTAAAAATTATTTAAATATTTAATGTTATAATTCATTGAAATTAATTATTTAATTAATAAATTTAAAGAACATACTATATATTTTGTAAATTATAAATAAATACATAATATATCACTCCCACCTTACGTTTTTAACAAGTTTTAGGAAACAATACTTTTCGCCCATTTAGGCCCATTGCGTAAGTTGTGCCAAAAATCGGAAAGTAGTGAGGGATAGTGGACCAAATGGACTCTAACGTGCCATACTTACTTTATTCAGAAATAGTTTTTGGTCCATACAATCCATTCAAAAGAAGATTTTCAAGGCATTTCACTCATATACATGTTGCCCATTTTAGCCTACTCTGTGAGTTGTGCCAAAAATCGGAAAGTGGTGGAAGATAGCGGACCTAATGGACTATCACGTGTCATACTCAGTTTATTCGGAAATAGTTTTTGGTCCATATAATCCATTCAAAAGAAGATTTTCAAGGCATTTCACTCATATACATGTTGCCTATTTTAGCCCACTGTGTGAGTTGTGCCAAAAATCGGAAAGTGGTGGAAGATAGTGGGCCTAATGGACTACCACCTGTCATATTCAGTTTATTCAGATTTAGTTTTTGGTTCATACAATCCATTCAAAAGAAGATTTTTAAGGCATTTCACTCACATACATTTTGACTATTTTAGCCCACTGTGTGAGTTGTGCCAAAAATGGAAAGTGGTGTGGGATAGTAGACCTAATGGACTACAACCTGTCGTATTCAGTTTATTTAGAAATAGTTTTTGGTCCATACAATCGATTCAAAAGAAGATTTTTAAGGCATTTCACTCATATACATTTTGACTATTTTAGCCCACTATGTGAGTTGTGCCAAAAATCGGAAAGTGGTGTGGGATAGTGGACCTAATGGACTACCACCTGTCATATTAAGTTTATTTGGAAATAGTTTTTGGTTCATACAATCGATTCAAAAGAAGATTTTTAAGGCATTTCACTCACATACATTTTGACTATTTTAGCCCACTGTGTGAGTTGTGCCAAAAATCGGAAAGTGGTGGAGGATAGTGGACCTAATGGACTACCACCTGTCATATTCAGTTTATTTGGAAATAGTTTATGGTTCATACAATCGATTCAAAAGAAGATTTCTAAGGCATTTCACTCACATACATTTTGACTACTTTAGCCCACTGTGTGAGTTGTACCAAAAATCGGAAAGTGGTGTGGGATAGTGGACCTAATGGACTACAACCTGTCATATTCAGTTTATTCGGAAATAGTTTTTGGTTCATACAATCCATTCAAAAGAAGATTTTTAAGGCATTTCACTCACATACATTTTGACTATTTTAGCCCACTGTGTGAGTTGTGCCAAAAATCGGAAAGTGGTGGAGGATAGTGGACCTAATGGACTACCACCTGTCATATTCAGTTTATTTGGAAATAGTTTTTGGTTCATACAATCGATTCAAAAGAAGATTTTTAAGGCATTTCACTCACATACATTTTGACTATTTTAGCCCACTGTGTGAGTTGTGCCAAAAATCGGAAAGTGGTGTGGGATAGTGGACCTAATGGACTACCACCTGTCATATTCAGTTTATTCGGAAATAGTTTTTGGGCCATATAATCCATTCAAAAGAAAATTTTTAAGGCATTTCACTCACATACATTATGACTATTTTAGCCCACTGTGTGAGTTGTGCCAAAAATCGGAAAGTCTTGTGGGATAGTGGACCTAATGGACTATCACCTGTCATATTCAGTTTATTCAGATTTAGGTTTTGGTCCATATAATCCATTCATAAGAAGATTTTTAAATTCTTCTTTATGTTTTTATTTAAAAATAAGTATGACATAATTTTTTTTTTAATTTTGCTCATTTTCTAAATATTTTTGGCACGTACAAATGTATATTTCCTGGTTAGGCAAGCAAGAAGCGAAATATCGAAAAATTGATATACCAGATATTTATTCGGCCTTCTCTAGGTCTTGCCAAAATATTGTTTTTTTTCAGAATTAGCCTTATAGTATCAGTTAAAAATGCAGATCACAATAAAAACAGATCAGAAAAAAATATATTACATATTATATATATACTATTTTTATATATACTATAAGAAATAATGCCATAAATTTTTGTAGAAAAGAAAACGCCTTTTATTAATCTATATATATAAAAGAAAGTGGCGTTAGTTACTACGCTTATAACTCAAGAACGCCTGGACCGATTTCGATGATTCCTACCAATTCGGAATGGTCTCTGGCCAAATAAGAAGAATAGCAAAAAAAATTTCTAAAATATTCCAGACAAAAAAAATTACGTGTGTACTTTAAAATACCGGGTTCACACAACGCCTTTCATGACTGTTCACATTACAGTTGCATGACTGGTCACACTATGTTTCAATGGTGTTCACACTAAAACCGATTTTGATGTTTCGTACCAATTCGAAATGGTCTCTGGCCACATAAGAAGAATAGAAAAAAAATTTCTAAAATATTCCAGAAAAAAAAAATATTACGTGTGTACTTTTAAAATACGGGGTTCACACAATGCCTTATTCTTCTTATTTGGCCAGAGACCATTCCGAATTGGTTCGAAACATCAAAATCGGTTTTAGTGTGAAAACCATTGAAACATAGTGTGAACAGTCATACAACTCTAATGTGAACAGTGATGAAAGGCATTGTGTAAACCCGGTATTTTAAAAGAACACACGTAATTTTTTTTTTCTGGAATATTTTAGAATTTTTTTTTGCTATTCTTCTTATTTAGCCAAAGACCATTCCGAATTGGTACGAAACATCAAAATCGGTTTTAGTCTGAACACCATTGAAACCAAGTGTGAACAGTCATGCAACTCTAATGTGAACAGTCATGAAAGGCGTTGTGTGAACCCGGTATTTTAAAGTACACACGTAATTTTTTTTTCTGGAATATTTTAGAAATTTTTTTTTGCTATTCTTCTTATTTGGCCAGAGACCATTCCGAATTGGTACGAATCATCAAAATCGGTCCAGGCGTTCTTGAGTTAAAAGCGTAGTAACTAACTCCACTTTCTTTTATATACATATATAGATTAATAAAAGGCGTTTTCTTTTCTACAAAAATTTATGGCATTATTTCTTATAGTATATATAAAAATAGTATATATATAATATGTAATATATTTTTATTTCTGATTTTTTTTATTGTGATCTGCATTTTTAACTGATACTATAAGGCTAATTCTGAAAAAAAAACAATATTTTGGCAAGACCTAGAGAAGGCCGAATAAATATCTGGTATATCAATTTTTCGATATTTCGCTACTTGCTTGCCTAACCAGGAAATATACATTTGTACGTGCCAAAGATATTGTTACGAAAAATAAATTATGTAAAAAAAAGCGCCAAAGATTACAGTTAAAATAAAAGAAAAACGCGTATTATGGTAACATTTTATAGTAAAAAAAGTAACAATAACAAACACGTAATTTTGTCTTGTGCTGTTACCAGTAAAAACAAAAACACACACGCACACATATATCTTTAAATTAGTGCTGCAAAAATTACTACGAAATCATTTCATCAACAACAATAGAAGAGATGTTCTGTCTACAAATTTCTACATGTACTACAGATATGCACACGCATATACATACAAAAATAAATTAATATGTTGACACACAAGTATTTTGCCATATGCAGTGATCTCGAAACTGAAAGAAAAATCTAGACCAGTGATGTCCACTACTACATAAACACACTTGCGCTTGTGTATGAAACAGAGAAAAGACTCTGCTTACTTCTACCAGAAATGGGAATGTTCGAATTACTTTCTGTTTATAACTTCATAAATATTTCTTCATAATTCTGAGTAAAGTACGTAATCGATTGTCCGATAGACATGTGACCGATCTATTAAGAATAAAGGAGTACCGAAGTCACATAAATTTGTAGGAAATAATGAATAATTATTTCAGTTAAATAAAAATGATACAAAAAATATGCACTATCCAACCCTGCACTATGTTGGTGAGAAGCTAAAATATTAAAAGAGCAAGAGTAACAATATTTCTTTTTATTATGTACGTGTTTGACTTCGACGCAAGCAGAATTTGTTTTCCTATCACGCGTGATAGGGAAAGAGAATTGTGGACATCACTGATCTAGACACATTGAAATTTAAGTAAAAGGGCAGAGCAGAGATTGGGAATCAAGTTAGTTGTGATTTAGCTGCGACAGAGTAAAAATCATCAGTGAATCCCTACGTGTGGTATTGTTCGACGGTGTATTAAGTGTAAATAAAGTAAATTTGTAAATACACAATCAAATCAAGTGCTTATTATTGTAATCAAGAATCCGCTTAAATAAAAATTATTTCTATAGAAAAGGTCTGTAGAAATAAAACGTTTTTAAAAGGTAAAAACGTAACAATATTTAGAAAATGAGCAAAATTAAAAAAAAAATTATGTCATACTTATTTTTAAATAAAAACATAAAGAAGAATTTAAAAATCTTCTTTTGAATGGATTGTATGGACCAAAAACTAAATCTGAATAAACTGAATATGACAGGTGATAGTCCATTAGGTCCACTATCCCCCACCACTTTCCGATTTTTGGCACAACTCACACAGTGGGCTAAAATAGTCAAAATGTATATGAGTGAAATGCCTTAAAAATCTTCTTTTGAATAGATTGTATGGACCAAAAACTATTTCCGAATAAACTGAGTATGACACGTGATAGTCCATTAGGTTCACTATCCCCCACCACTTTCCGATTTTTGGCACAACTCAGACAGTGGGCTAAAATAGTCAAAATGTATGTGAGTGAAATGCCTTAGAAATCTTCTTTTGAATCGATTGTATGAACCAAAAACTATTTCCGAATAAACTGAATATGACAGGTGGTAGTCCATTAGGTCCACTATCTCACACCACTTTCCGATTTTTGGCACAACTCACACAGTGGGCTAAAATAGTCAAAATGTATATGAGTGAAATGCCTTAAAAATCTTCTTTTGAATCGATTGTATGGACCAAAAACTATTTCTAAATAAACTGAATATGACAGGTTGTAGTCCATTAGGTCCACTATCTTCCACCACTTTCCAATTTTGGGCACAACTCACACAGTGGGCTAAAATAGTCAAAATGTATATGAGTGAAATGCCTTAAAAATCTTCTTTTGAATGGATTGTATGGACCAAAAACTATTTCCGAATAAAGTGAATATGTCACGTTATAGTCCATTAGGTCCACTATCCCCCCCCCCCCCCACTTTCCGATTTTTGGCACAACTAACGCAATGGGCCTAAATGGGCGAAAAGTATTGTTTCTTAAAACTCGTTAAGAACGTATGGTGTTAGTGAATTTTTATTTATGTATTTATAATTTATAAAGTATATATGTACTATGTTCTTTAAATTTTTTAAATAAATAATAAATATTTATGAATTATAATGTTAAAAATTCGAATCATTCTAAAAGGTTTTTTAAGTATTGAATAAAAAACCTTGTTAAAATTGTTCGTCTCGGCAGCACTGAAAACGTTGTTAACTATTCAATTTTGAGTCCATAGCTTCTTCTTGACTTGCTAAAAACACTCAAATTTGTCTGCAAAATTTCTGCAAAAGAGAATAACAATGAATTTGCAGAAAACGTTGTTAGTTTTTGCAGAAATGAAACAAAAAATGTTAAAAACCTTGTTATCTTCACGGGTATTTTTTTACTTTAATTCAAATTTCTAAGTAACAGATGAAAATTATTTTTAATGTAAAGCTAGCAAAAATGTCAAAAGAAAAAAATATATAATCAAAAATATAAAAAGGAATGGGTTTTCAATGTTTGGTATTGTAAAACATAAAATACGAAATCGAATGGCTACTTCAACTGTTGAATCTATTATGAGAGTTAGATATTCCTTAAATAATAGGTGCCAAAACTTTACACCGTCCTCAGAAATGATAAAATTATTTAATAATGAAAATATGTATGCGGCGGACGAAAGGATGAAAATGCATTCGATATTTTTAATACTGCCTAATTAATATTTCTTTTCTAGTTTTTTTTTTACTATAAAATACGTCTATATTTGTAAATGTTTATATGGTATGAATTTATTATATATTAAAGATAAAAAAAAATTTTAGGGATTTCATATTTTGGCATAATGTAAATTTAGGGGGTAATGTCTTTGATTTAGGGATATTTATAAAAATGTACCTGGTATCCCTGCCATGTACTACTAACTAGAAGAAGAAAATTCTCTTTTCTTATCTGTAGTCTGCACATTTCCTGCAAATGAGAATAAAAGCAGTGTTCAAGTCAGAGGCCCTAATTTACTGCGAATTCTACCCTGCAGTATTCTTTTATTTCTTTGTATATTTAATATTAATTTTACCTAAGTACTTACGTATGTATGTTTATTTCTTTGTATAGCCTTAACATTGTTTTGCTTTAAACTCTCATAGACAATATTTTATTGCATTCCAATTGCAAAATATTAATAATTGTAACGGCATATTATATGAAGTTAATAATCATCATAATTAAGTTTTTTTTTGTCTATTAGAAATTATCTTTTAAAATATTTTGTACAGCTTTCATTCGATCAAAAACAACCAAATAAAAAGGTTTATATTTCGCAGTACATATTGTACATACATTTTGTTTCATTTTGCATGAAGTTTTGTGAGTTAAATCACAGACTAACACAACATATTTTTTGGTGACCCCGACGTGATCCACAACAGTAAGGATGAGCGTTGAAAACTTAGAGGAATCATTTAATAAGCGCAAATCAATTAAACTAAGGCAAAGGATGTTTGCCATGGAAAAAGAATTATTACAAGACGACATCGATTCATTAGATGAGGCAGCAATATCGGTAAAGCTAGAATTGCTGGAAAAATTATATGCTGATTTTGAGGCTGTACACGACCGTCTTGAACGAGAAGACTATTCTGAAATAGAAAGTACTTTACCGGCAGAAGTTTTTGAAGTATACACCTTAATAAAGACAACTTTAACAAGGAAAATTTTGGCATACCGTAATAATCATAAAAATCCAACAATGGTAAGGCAATCCACAATCAATGAATCGCAGCCATCATTTTTATTACCTATACAAAAAACTCGTTTGCCTGTTATACAAATACCAACATTTTCTGGAATTTATACTGAATGGCCTGATTTCTATTCGATGTTCGAGACAGTTATTGGCAGTGATAACGACCTATCCAAAATAGAAAAATTTCAACACCTAAAGACATGCCTAGCTGGTCCTGCATTAGATTCTATTAGATCATTAGAAATAAGCGATACAAATTTCGATAAGGCCATTGACATATTAAAAAATCGATTTAATAATAAACGTTTAAATTTTCAGGCACATATAAGAGATATTGTGTCAATAAGCAACGTAGAGTCTGGATCTGTTGAAAAGTTGCGGCATTTAAGTGACAGTGTAAATTCGCATTTAAGAGCTTTATTGACAATGGGTACTAAAGAGCAGATCGCTGATTGTTTGCTGATTCATATAATTGGTCGTAAACTTGACATTGCAACTCAGACCAAATGGGAAGAAATCACACCTGGCAACGAAATACCAACATGGGAATTAATGGCGAAATTTTTGCAAAACAGATGTCAAACACTTGAAAATGTGGAGAATGCAGTGATTAATCAATCATCAAACAAACAGGTGGGATCTAAAATGCATCAGCATGCTAACAAAATCAAAAAATCTTTAGTTATTTCGACTAGTTCACAAAAGGTTTGTCCCATTTGTAATTCAGAATCACATGCAATTTATAATTGTCCTAAGTTTTTGTCACAACCACCATCTGTAAGATTCAAAGATGCGAAACGTTTAAATTTATGCTTAAACTGCCTACGGAAGGGACACACAGTTAAGGCATGTGCATCAAGTAGTTGCCGTCATTGTTCATCAAAACATAATAGTTTACTTCACATGGAAGTCGTGTCCAACTCACAAAAGGTTTGTTTACCCACTGCAACGACAGAAGATATTTGTGGTAAAACAGTAGACGGCTCTTACAATTCAAATTCAAATACAGCCATTACAACATCAACAAAATCATTGCCGCAATCGTCATTAATAGCATCAAATAGTTTATCTGAAAGAGATCGTTTACCCACAATATTAGCTACGGCTGTAGTTTTTGTTAAAAATAGCGTGGGTTCTCTTATTCCATGTAGAGCTATTCTAGACTCAGCTTCACAAGCTCATTTTATTACAACAAGTTTCGTCAATAAATTGCAACTCAATACCAAACGTTTAACTACACAAATTTCTGGTATCGGCCAGTCAAATTTTGCCTCTAGCAAAATTGTAGATATTTTTATTCAATCTCGCACGTCAGATAGCTCAGCATGGGTAACATCTATTATAGTACCAATAATTGTAGAACAGCAGCCGCTATATTCGATGGATATATCTAATTGGAATATACCACACCACATTCAATTAGCAGACCCATTATTTTATAAATCACATCAAGTAGACCTATTAATAGGTGGTGACATATTTTTTGAATCACTGTGCAGTGGTAAAATTCAAATTGGTTTAAATCTGCCTCTTTTACAAGAGACTAAATTTGGTTGGGTTGTGGCTGGTGGAGGAATACAACTTCAGAAAGCCAATAATTGTCTCATATCCGTTAGCACTAACGAAAACGAACATTACGAAAATAACTTAGAGGGCCTAATTCGTCAATTTTGGGAGGTAGAAAATCATGTTGATGTAATTTCGAAAACAACAAAGGAAGAAATAGATTGTGAAAACCATTTTATAAAAAACTATACTCGGTCAAGCTCCGGTGAATTTGTCGTTCGTTTGCCATTTAAAACAAGCCCACAAACACTTGGTGAGTCATACCAGCATGCACTTCGTCGTTTCAAAAATTTAGAAAAACGTTTAAACCAATTTGGAGAATTAAAATCTCAATATAGTTCATTTATTAAAGAATATTTACATCTTCAACACATGTCTTTAGTAGAAACGATTCCAAAGGATGTTTTGGTAAATTTTCTTCCCCATCATTGTGTTACCAAAGCAGACAGCTCAACTACCAAACTGCGTGTCGTATTTGACGGTTCAGCCAAAACATCAAATGGAATTTCCCTTAATGACATCCTAATGAGTGGTCCAAATTTACAGTCAAATCTTTTCGATATTTTATTGCGGTTTCGTTCATTTAACATTGCATTAACAGGAGATATATGCAAAATGTATCGATGTATAAAGGTCTCATATCCAGACAACTTCTTGCAATGCATATTATGGCGCGATAACATTCATGATCCTATTAAAATATACAAATTAGACACCGTTACATATGGCACCAAGTCTGCTGCCTTTCTCGCTGTTCGTGCTTTGTGTCAGTTAGCAAAGGATGAATCCCAATCATTTCCATTAGGCTCGAAAACTGTGCTTCGTGATTTTTACGTGGATATGATATCTGGAGGAGATTCTTTAGAAGAAGTAAGGCAAATCTATAAACAAACAACACATATGCTTCAAAAGGGCAATTTTAAAATTCGTAAATGGTGTTCGAATGATGATCGTATTCTTAGCCAAATAAATGATGATGACAAAGAAAAGTTTTTAAAATTTTTAGATGGAAGTGATATAACTAAGACATTGGGTTTGACTTGGGAGCCAAAAAGAGACTTATTTTTATTTTCATTCAAATCACCTACTTCTTCAAACCAGATAACAAAAAGAATGGTTCTTTCAACAATTGCCAGTTGCTATGATCCTCTTGGCCTTATAGGTCCAGTTATTGTTAAAGCCAAAATATTTCTTCAGAATTTATGGAAGCAAAAGATTGACTGGGATGATAGTCTTCCTGAACATCTTCATCACGCTTGGTTTAATTTATGTTCAGAATTTCTAAACATAGAGATATGTAAGTTCCCAAGAAGAGTTATTTTGCCCGGTGGTCAACATCAAATACATGCATTTTGTGATGCCAGTCTTTCGGCTTATGGTGTTTGTGTTTATTTGCGTAGTGAGTACAAGAGCATTGTCACTTCTAATATTCTTTGTTCAAAGTCCCGAGTAGCACCAGCGAAGACACTTACCGTTCCCAAATTAGAACTATCAGCAGCGCTTTTACTTTCAGAACTTATGTATTCGATTTCAAAATTAAATATCTTTAATGGAAAAATTTATTGTTGGTCGGACTCAACAATTGTCTTATCGTGGATTCAAGAAGAGTCATCAAACTACCAAGTATTCGTTTCAAATCGCATCAGTCGTATCCAGACACTAACTTCAAATATGAAATGGCTTTATGTACCTACAGCTGAAAATCCTGCTGATATTCTATCTAGAGGTGCAACACCAAAAGAATTATCATCATCAATTCTATGGCTCTGTGGCCCTAAATTTTTAAAACAGAATAATCAATTTTGGCCAAATCAACCTGCAGTAATAAAAAACTTACCAGAAAAACGAAAACACGTCTTAGTTTGTCCATCAACAGTAGATCTCGACATATCGCTTGGTTGTAAATATATCACATCGTTTGGAAAAATTAGCAGAGTTTTTGCTTATATATACAAGTTTGGTGGCAGTAATGTCTCTTGTCGAGCAGGTTCCTTATCAGCAGAGGACATACACAAGGGTACTATGTTATTAATGCGTACAGTTCAGAAAGCCAACTTTCCTTTAGAGTACAAAGATTTAAGCCACGGAAAACCGATTTCTGCTTCAAGTTTGCTTATATCTCTGAATCCTTTTATAGACAATTGTGGCGTATTAAGAGTTGGCGGTAGATTAAAGCATGCAGAACTTAATTTCGATGCCAGGCATCCAGTAATTCTTCCTAAAAGGCACCCACTAACGGATTCAATGATAACGTACTTTCATCAAAAAAATCTACATGCTGGTCCACAATCGTTATTGGCAACCATAAGATTACAGTATTGGCCATTGGGTGGTAAAAAGGAAGTTAGTCGAATCGTTGCAAAATGTGTTCGCTGTCTACGTCTGCGCCCTCGTGTAATTGAACACATAATGGGAAATCTTCCCAAAGACAGAGTTCAAGGTTATCGAGCATTTTTAGTGACCGGAGTTGATTACTGTGGCCCACTTTATTACCGATCTGAAATTCGTTCAAGATCTCCAATCAAATGCTACATTTGTCTTTTTATTTGTTTCAGCACCAAGGCTGTACATTTGGAGCTTGTTAAGGATCTATCAAGTCAAGGGTTTCTAGCTGCACTAAAAAGGTTCATCAGCATTCGAGGTAGGCCAAAAACTATTTGGTCTGACAACGCTACCAATTTTGTTGGCTCAAAAAATGAATTGCAAGAATTGAAACATTTGTTTCTAAATCAGCAACACCTAAAAGCTATACACGAACAGTGCCTAGAAAATGCAATCGATTGGAAGTTCATACCACCAAGATCGCCCCATTTTGGAGGTCTTTGGGAGGCCTCCGTTAAAGTAGCAAAACTTCATCTTCTTCGTACTCTCGGTCAGTCAATATTGGATTTTGACGAACTTCGCACTTTTATATCCCAGGTCTCAGCTATCATGAACTCACGCCCACTTTGCCCATTGACAGAAAATCCTGATGATCTAAGTGTACTAACCCCAGCACATTTTTTGATTGGTGCTCCATTTACTTCAGTAGTGGAACCTGATATATCTATGTTAAATATACATCATCTTGATCGTTGGCAACGGGTGTGTTACCTGCAACAGTTATTTTGGAAAAAATGGAGCAGCGAGTATCTAACAATTCTTCAACAGAGAACAAAATGGCAGAAATCTACAAAGAATTTAGAAATTGGGGCAATGGTGCTCCTGAAAGATGAGAATCAACCACCTTTAAAGTGGCAAATGGGCCGTATTTTAGAAGTTATTAAAGGCGATGATGGAATTGCTAGAGTAGCTATAATAAAAACTATTAGCGGTATTGTCCGTCGAGCTGTTTCTCGGATTTGTCTTTTACTTAATGATAATGTTGAATCTCAAAGAAATTCAGCGGGGGCAGGATGTTCAAGTCAGAGGCCCTAATTTACTGCGAATTCTACCCTGCAGTATTCTTTTATTTCTTTGTATATTTAATATTAATTTTACCTAAGTACTTACGTATGTATGTTTATTTCTTTGTATAGCCTTAACATTGTTTTGCTTTAAACTCTCATAGACAATATTTTATTGCATTCCAATTGCAAAATATTAATAATTGTAACGGCATATTATATGAAGTTAATAATCATCATAATTAAGTTTTTTTTGTCTATTAGAAATTATCTTTTAAAATATTTTGTACAGCTTTCATTCGATCAAAAACAACCAAATAAAAAGGTTTATATTTCGCAGTACATATTGTACATACATTTTGTTTCATTTTGCATGAAGTTTTGTGAGTTAAATCACAGACTAACACAACAAGCAGGTTTGCACAAAAAATTTCTTAGTCAAGGCAAAAACCTAAAAAAGTTTGCCAAAAAAAGTTTGTTATCTTCTCGGCCGCAAAGTCTAGTGGTTTAGAAAAATTTCTAAAAATGATGAGAGTCATACAACTGTCAAATTTCTATCCGTATTTTTTGACAATTCATTACAAATTGTTTTCACACTATTATACTTTTTCATTTTATTTGAGTTTTTGACGTGTCGTTATACTCAGTGGGATAGTGTAAAACCACCTTAAAGTTGCTTTTACACTATTCTACAAGTCTTAAGATCTTCATTGGATTTTGTCTAAACAAAATCTAATGGTTTTTGGTCTTATTGTCAAAAAATCAAACGTAAAATGTTTTTATTATATTTTGCTTTTACACTATCACATTTCAAATAAAATGATAACAACAGCTCTTTGTGTTTTTCTCTTTCTTCAACGATGGACATGTTGATACGGCAATATTTGTTTTATTAATATTTCATAATATAAGCCATATTTAATTATTTTTTACAACAAATATTTGTAATTTATTTTATGTTGAAGGGAAAAAACTTGAAATGTTAACTATATTTTGTATTTATGTAGTTATTTAATAAAAAAAGGAATAAGCAAAACTATTGTGAATAATTTCCAGTTTTCCAACCCTGATTATTTCTTATATTTGTGTAAAAAAGCAACTCTGATAAAATGAAAAATCTAATGGTCTAGAAAAATTTGTAAAAATTATGAGAGCCATACGACTGTCAAATTTCTATTAGTATTTTTTGGCAGTTCATTACATATTGTTTTCACACTATTATACTTTATCATTTTATTTGAGTTTTTGACGTGTCGTTAAACTTAATAATAATACACATATATGTATTTCCACCTTTAGCCGCTGAGCGCGTTTAAAACTTTAAGACTTTTAATGCTTTTAAATATTTATATATATATATATATATATATTTTAAATATATTTTTTCACAAAAATTTTATATTTTTTTTAACAAAATGTTTTTCTCACAAGCCAATCATTAAACCACAACTGATTCTTTTATATTTTTCAAACAGTCTTCTTTTTTCCACATAAAAACGTAAACACGTTTTTTTATATGTATTAGTGATTTCATTTTTTTTCATTCATCCAGCTGTCAACGCTTGTAAAAGTTGGTTAACTTTCTCGCGTTAGAAGTGTTGCATACTTTGCTGGTAACTTGCATTATGAAAATGCACTATTTCAACTTTTTTTGACATAAGATTGCAACGCGTGGCGCTCAGAACACTTGTTATGTACTTCCACCTTAACTCTTGTCATGTATTTCCACCTTTAGATATGAAGAGAAATATTAAAATTGCATTTTATTTTCTCTGCCGATGTTTTCTTTCATATCATTTCAAAGTTGATATCAGATGTAGACCACGGGTTAAAAAACTTACAACACTGATTTAACTTAAAACTTGACAGCCCTGCATGCAGGATTTCACGATGTCGGTAATAGTGTTTAAATTATAAGCTTCTTTACAGCACTGGTTTTATGTTTACATTTGTAATGCTAGCAATAAGTTTTTGCTAAAATCTTTCAATAGAATAAATGGAAAATATCGAAGAAAAATTACAGAATTATCGTCTGCGTAAAAAACGTCACGAAAAAATTAATCAGTTTAAGGAGACCATTAAATGTTTTCTTATGTTGGGAGTAAAACATAAAAACGACAATGAACATTCGGACAAATCAACTTTAGTTGTACACGTATGAATATTTCTTACTCATCTAAATTTTGTTAATTAGTTTGTTACTAAATCTCAAGGATGATGATAATGTATTACCACAATCAAATAGTGAGGGTAATGAAGAGCATGGAAATGATGGTGATAATCTACTTTTATCGTCAGAGGAGGATCCTGTGGAAAATGCAATCGCAAATCCGTCGTTTGACCGGGAAAGTCGTGTTTTACAATACACATTGCGGGTTGTTTATATTGCCTTTTGGATTACTCTATATGTAATTGCTATTGAACTTCAGTTTGGAATCGTTTTTCTTATGTTTTCGGCTCTTGCCGCAATATATTTGAACACCCGCACCGGTCCTAAAAAACAAAATGAAGTTAGCGCATACAGTGTATTCAATAAGAATTGTGAAAGTATTGATGGAACTTTAAAGGCAGAACAATTTGAACGAGAAATTGGAATACGATAGATGTGATCAATGACAAAAAAAATTCCGGTTTCAGCTGTAATAGTTTAATATTAATTATCAACTAAAAGACATGGTAAAGGGAATTTGCTATACAGATTATTGACTCAAATGTTTTATTAAAAATAATAATTGTATAGTTTATACATTAAAATTACGCTTAAGTATATACGTATTAAAAATATTAAATATAGAATAAGGAAAACAAATAAATATGCAGAGTTGCATTATGAAGAAATAACACGCCCTCTCAAATCAGCATATTTTTACAGTTAAAATTAATTTATGGGCCTATTATGGATGGCAAAATTAGTGCAATAAATTTCCACTACCACTAAAATCGTTTTATATAATGCAATAAATTTCCACTATCACTAAATTCGTTTTATATAATTCATTAAATTTTCACTACCACTAAATATAAGAGGCGATAATGCACTATTTTTTCCACTACCACTAAATTTAGTGGAAAATTAAATCTAATGCAATAAACCCAACTCTGATATTTTTGGAATTTTTTATATTCGTCCAATTTTTTAACGTGTTTGTTGTTTTATTTATAGTTTTTTTTTTCTTTATTCTCGTTCTATAAAATAAATAGACGGAATTTTTTTATTTAACTTTTGTCTAATTTCTTAACGTTCTAATTGTTTAACATTATTCATTAAAGCAATAGGTAATATTGTTTTTAATGTCCGTTTTCATATAAGAATAGCTTTTATTACGAATTTTTTCTTCATCCGACATTTTTGAAGTAATCCATTGTGTACAAACGCTTTGCTCTATTAATTGTACTACCTTATTTAGTACTACAAACAAGGTCGATTAAGCCATTCCTAAATTGAAATCATAGCCGTGGAATTACTAAAAACTACCTTCTGCCGAAAACCTTAAAGCGGCACAAACTTTTAAAATTGGCGGGATTGCAGTTGGTCGATTTTGTCTGTATAAAGTCTTTACTATGTAAATATGCCTTAAATCTACAAGATGTAAATAAACATAAGTATATTAGTAGTAGTAGCGATTCTTTAATTTCATATATCGTTACAATATGTACAATGTTATTATAAAAAATTTAATAAATCTAAAGAATGTTGCATACGGCTCTGACCCCTGTCGTCAGACGGTTATTATTAACCACAGACTGATGCCCGTATTCATAAAAAAATAAAACAGTTTTATTAATTGCTTATTTGACAATTACTCCATAGAAATATGTCAAATAAGCACTCTATAAACCAATTTTATTTTTTATGAATACGGTAATAAAATCCGATGTTATTAACTATCCATATATTAATCTAGACATTTCTAGACACAGTGCAGGATTAAAGGATTAGAATTGTCCCTTAAATGCCGCCTTCACTTCTTCTTCGTTTTCATAAAAAATTACATCCACCGAGCTCGTCACATTTAGTTATTTACTAGTTTGTTGTATTAATTGTTATTTATTTATTATTTTATTTTTATGTATTTCTTTTTTAATTTTCCAAATATTCACAACACAAAAATCAACCCAAATAAAGCTGTGTCGGTCACGAATGAACGGGTTAAATTGAACGAATCAGTCAATTGAACGAAACGGATCAGTCGTTCGATCGTTCAATCTAAATTTCTTTTTTCTTTGTTTTGGTCGTTCATTCGTTCGGTCGGTTAATCTAAATTTGTTTTTTCTTTGTCGTTCGCTCAGTATTTGTTTTGTTACTTTTTTTCTATATGCATATTACCAGTGTTGCTGTTTTGTTTATTTTTATTCAAAATTTGCAATCGTTTCTTAAATGTGTAAATATGTATTTATTAAATTGTCTTTACTTTTTTTCAAGGTATATATGTTCTAAATATAAAGAGACAATAAACTTTATTATTTTGATTCTAAGATTCCTTAAAACATTTTTTAATTTTATTTGTTATTTATTTATTTATTTATTTAATTTATTTAAGTCAATGGAAAAATCCTTACTGACCATTACATATAAAATTAACATTAAATAACAATAATTTGACTTAAAAATACAAATAATTTTAACGATACAAATGATACAATTACGTATTAAGAAACACAATAATTTCCCGTTTTATAGCACAAGAATTTAAAGAAAAGTCAACAAGATGGGAGAAATAATTATATTGTCGGCAAAGCCTAGTTAAAGGATCAGCAAGAGCGTAATTAGATCTACATAAATGAATATAAATAGGGTTATAATAACGTGAATTACGACAAGGAATATTGAATTTAACAGAATTTAAAAGAAATTCACAGCATATATCCCCACTGATCAGATTAATCATAAATGATATATTTAACATAGTACGTCGACTCTGAAGGGTAGGAAGTTTTATTAATGCCAGTCTGCTCGCATATGAAGGCAAATCAATGTAGTTCCATCCCAGTCCACGCAAACAGAACAACAGGAATTGTTTTTGCACAGATTCGATAAAGTCACTATGAACGTTGTAATAGGGATTCCAAATGATTGAACCATACTCCAAAATAGGTCTGACGAGTGAAACAAACAGCTGTTTAGTAATATAGGGATCAGAAAACTCTTTTGCCCACCGCTTAATGAAGCCAAGAGCACATCTAGCCTTATTTACAGCCATAGTAATATGGTCATTAAAGTTTAATTTTCTATCCAGTAATATACCAAGGTCAATAAATGAATCCACCAACTCCAATTGATGACCACCAATTGAATAATTAATACCAATAAAATTACCTCTTGAAAATCGCATGCATTTACACTTTTTAATATTCAGCTCCATCATGTTATACTTGCACCATAAAAAGAAGTTGTCGAGATCACTCTGAAGATAAGCATGCTCATTTGAATTTTTATAGGAGAGAAAAATTTTTACGTCGTCAGCATACATTAATATATCAGAGAAATTAATAACGTTAGGAAGATCATTAATAAATAGCGAAAATAGAAGGGGGCCAAGATGGCTACCTTGAGGAACACCAGATGGAACGTAAAAGTATTTAGATATACAATTATTCACCCGTACAGACTGCATTCTACCACTCAAATAAGAACTTTGCCAGCTTATGCTTCTTTGGGTTACTCCCAGCAGATCCAATTTTTTTAAAAGAAGTCTGTGATTCACTCTATCAAATGCTTTGCTAAAATCTGTATAAATTACATCTGTTTGCTTTCCCTGAGTAAAAGCAGCATTAATCATGGATGTTAATTGAAGAACATTAGTTATCGTTGAACAGCTCTTTCTAAAACCATGTTGATAAGGTGTTAATAACGATGAAGAATGAATAGTTATGAACTATTATTTTTATTTATTATGAACTATTATTTTGTTTCCGAGATAATTTTTTTGTTCTAAGATACATACTATGTACACGTGTATGTATGTATGTTTATTTTGATGTATAATTTTTTTAAAATTTTTTATTTATATATCAAGTTAAAATATAAATATTATATTATTTTTATTATTTTATTTATATACAAGAATTTGTGTATATATGTATATCGTCCAAATGTAAAGAAGTACCTTAAATTTTTATACTTTATTTAAATAAAACAACAGTGCAGTATTATTTTATATAATGTATATGGGCAATTTCAAAAATTTTCGACATTTTGATATTTTTTTTTCGAAATTTTTTTTTTGGATGACACGAATGACGCTTTGGTCACGTGAAGGGTGATATTTTAGCATACCAAAACAGTTCGCGTTAATCATTTATTGCAAACGGCGCGAAAGTTATGGAGGTTTTAAGTTAAAATCTCTTTAAAAAAAATTTAAAGTTAAATTTATTGGTTTATTTTAATAAATGTTGTATGGATGCATGAAACTCATTCCAAATTCATCAGTGCAGTCAAAATTCATCAATGCACTGATAAAATACACAAAAAATATCACATATAATTAAATTTCCTTAACATTAAAAAACGCGAATTTTTGCAAAAATGTGAATGTTTCACCGATTGTTATAATATGTGTTTATATAACGCATAACTGATTTACAGAAAAACAATGTTTTGACTTGCAAATTTAAAAAATAAAAAAAATTATATAACAATTATTTTTGAGGTTAGGATTTTTTTTTTGATCTGTAAAATTTAAAATCATGAAAATTTTTTAATGCCTATTTGGTTTTATTATCAAGCTTAAAAAAACCTTTCATTTGCTGTTAATCGTGGCGGAATCTATACATAACTGCAGATGTCACAAAGCAAAATGTGTTTGAAGAAAAATGCCACTGTACCCTCTAAATATGGACCGAATTCAACCGTATTTATATATGATCTTTAGTTCACCGCCGCACTTCATTTCCAATACTTTACATTGATTTTAAACCACGGATTAATTTAAAAAAACGCGAAACAAAATCATGAAATTTGGCAAAATTTTTATTTTCTTTATAAATTTTTTGCGTTTTAAAATATTTTAACGCCTTCTTGACGTTGAGGTGCCATTTACTAAGAAGTTTAGATCACGCAATACATAAACCAGTTTTAAAAAAGATTGCAAATGTCAGACGCGAAAAACTGTCATTTTTGACAAATTTACGCCAATTCTATAAAAGTTTGAGGTCATCGTTCTCAGCAACTAGCAGCCTGACATCGACGTGATATGGCGCAAATTTTAGCAAATTACAGCATCTATTAAATACTGTTGATGAAATGCAATTTTCTTGAACGGCGCAAAAACGCTATAGAAAAAACTGCGAAAATTCAAAAATCGGAAAATTTTGGTTTCAAATATGAACCGCTATACAACTTTTTCCCAAATAGTAGTGTGGGCATAACTTTTATAGTGTAAATATCTACTAAGTCTAGTGACTTTATTTTATATCAGTGGGCATCGGAAGTTTAAAACTAAAGGTAGAAAAGTGATGAAATATGAAAAAACTCTTGTAAATTTCATGCCTGTTTTTGAGTTTTTCAATATTTGAGTGCCCATAACTTTTAGAGATAAAGAACTGATGGTCTGAAATTTTGAATTTCCCAGTTTTCTAGTGTGGCCTACCATTCCCTTTTGACCGTTTTGGTCAATTCGAAAAACTGGAGAAATAATAAGCATCTGAACTCAGTTTCAACAAATGTTGAAAATTTTTGAAATTGCCAATATACATATAATTTTTATTTTAATATTATATGTGTACATAAAATACCAAAAAAAAGTTCTATTAAAATATATGTATCCCATTACACTTTTATTAATTAAAACAAACATTTCATTATACTGATTTGAACAAGTATTCTTTATAAAAAATGAAAAAAAAAACAAACGCAATGACTGATTTGAATTTATACAAGTTTTAAAGACCGAATGACCGAACGATCAGAACAAATGAACGATTGAACGAAGTGAACGATCCGCAACATTTTTGATTACCGAAAATTGACCGGTCGTTTAACTGACCGATTTGGCACAACTCTAAGGCCCAGTTTTTAACTTCATATATAATACTATGTTCACACTTGTGTTTTTGAACGCGTTTAAGCAAAATGTTTTAATAACTAAACATAACCGTTCACATTATATTTGAGATGTTTAAGAATAACGTTTTATCAGCTGATATTGGTGCTTGTACAAAATTGTAAGCAAGTTTGAGAAAATTAAAAATATGTCTACGAAAAATTGGAAGAATACAATTATGGAATTCTCAATATTAATGATTTATTAAAGGGTGAGCAAAGGGTGTATAAAAAAAAACCGCTCGTCATACGAAAAAATATAAATAATGTGAAAAACAACTGATTCTGTTGTTATTATTGTTGGTGCTTTTTTTAGTGTTTTTCTAAATGTGCCGCCATTTTACACTACGGTAATGTGTTTAATAACCATAAAAAGCGACAGTTTCATCTATTACATACTAAACACATCCCAAAATAAAATGCAACCCTTCCATTTAGGTGTTTAACGAAGTGTTTAAATTTAAAACATCTCATTTGAGATGTTTAACAAAACACGTCAATGTATGGTAAAACATCTCAAAATCTACGTGTTTAAGGCTTAAACACGATTGAGATCATGGCGTATTGATTATAAGGTGCATTTGACATGGCAGCTGAGCTACTTTTTTTTTCAGCCAATTTGTGAATATAGTTGTCAATTTTTGCTTTGTTTTATGTACATTGTTTTTGTTTTCATACTTTTTGTTTTGGTTTTTTTGACAGTTAACTACCCTAACAAGCATCAAAATGCTGTGTTGTTTTTGTTACTGTTTTACTTGTTGTAATCTCAAAGGCACCTTATGATAATTGCGCCATGATTGAGATGTTAAACACGTCAGGTGTGAACATAGTATAAATGGCATTTAAATACCATTTAAATGCAACTTTGAGTTTTTCAGCGCAAAGTTAAAGGAAACTTAAGTGCCATTTAAATGACCAACCTTGTCCATTTAAGTTTCATTTAAGTTCTACATATAAACACATGTTCTCGCCATCTTGTTTTTACGTTTGGCAAATAAAAATGAAACAATCAACAATGTTTTTAATATTTTTATAAAAAATGGGCATATTATGAACAAAACTCGTTTTTAAATAATAAAATTAATATATATTAATCACGTTTCTTGTTATTAATTGATGTTTATCAATAGTATTTTTATTTTATTTCTGGTGTTTTATTTTGTTGCAGCGAATCACAGCTGTTTCTGCAAAAAATTCTGCAAAGTTTATTTACATTTGTTGATGCTACCGTACTTTTATTGCAATTAAATATAAACTTAAATTTATGACTGAAAAACTGAAACTGTATTTAAATGCCATTTAAGTTTAAATTAAAATTAACTAATTTCACATTTAAATATGAAGTTAAAAACTGGGCCTAAACCCAATTGTTGTACCTGAGAAGATAACAAACTTTTTGACAAACTTTATCAAATTTTGGCAAACTTTTAGGTAGCTGTCTAAGATAACATACTTTTTCTGCAAACCACATTTTTACTTTTTTGCAGGAGCTGTGCAGACAAAAAATTTAAATTTTCTTCTTCTAGTTAGATATTCATGTACTAATTTAAGTGCTGGCAAATTTGAATATTTTAACAAACTTTTCTAGTGTCTGATATAAAACAAACTTTCATACAAAATTATAATTATAAATATTATTATAAAATAATTATTAACTATTATTATAAATTTTTAATTAACATTCAAAATATAAAAATTATGTACAGGAAATTAGACTTAATAAAATATATGAAAGCTGAATTTAAATTGCATATATAGGGTTTTTAACCCGGGAATTCCCGGGACAGAATTCCCGGGAATTTTGCCGATTTTTCATTTCCCGATTCCCGGGAATTTTCTTAATAATTCCCGGGAATTAAATAATACTAAAAAATGCAACTCTGTATGCGTTTACGTACTTTTTACAACTGTGATATATACAAAAAAATAATAATACACAATAAAAAAACATCAGAAAAAGGAAAAGAGTATTTTTCGTGACAAAATTGTTAAAAAAATTTAATAACAAATTACAATTGTTACAAAAGTTATTAACGTTTTTCAGTTGTAAGTATATAAAGATAATTAAGTACTTAACATATACCAGTTAAGCTTACAGCAATTTATTGTTGTTTTCATATAGGAAATGGAACCGAAATCATTCGTATGGAAACATTTTACAAAAGGTCCGAAATCCAACGCGCAATGCAATTTATGTCCAAAGCTTCTGTCTTACAAAGGTTCATCTACTAGTGGTTTAGTAAAACATCTTGTCAATATTCATCACTTAAATACAGAAGGAAGCCACGACAGCAACAAAACCGATGAAGATGATATTGACCAAGCGCAACCAAAAAGACAGAGGACAATTAAAGAGTTCGTTTGTTGTAATAATTTGGGTGAAATCTTGGCAAAACTGGCAGCTTTTGATGGCATTTCAATAAGAGCAATCACTCGCAGTTCATTTATACGTGAGTCGTTGTCATTAAAGGGTTTTACGTGTCCTAAAAGTGAAGCTACGGTAATGAAGACTATAATTGATTTTTATAACCATGTTAAGGAGTCTATGGTGGCAGACATTACCAAAATCATAAACAAAAATGGTAGATTTAGTTTGGTATTTGATGAATGGACCAGCTTGAAAAATAAACGATACTTAAATATATCATTATATGGACCTAACCACAAACTGTACAACCTCGGCTTAGTTGCCATTAAAGGCAAATGCGGTGCTGCAGAACTAAGAGATATTGTAGAATCTAAACTTGAAGAATATAATTTAAAATTTGGACAGCATATTGTTTCAACAATAACCGATGGGCCTAATGTAATGAAGAGGTTTGTAAATCATAGTCCAGTGTCGGGACAATTTTGCATCAACCATTCAATTCACTTAGCCGTGCTGGACGTACTCTATAAAAAGCGAGATACTGAGCAAAATTCATTTTCTAGTGATGAAAGTGACTTTAATGACTTTGATGAAGCTGATGAAAATCCTTCATATGAAATCTGCGAAAATTTTGCGACTGTTTTAATGAAGAACAGAAAAATTATAAAAATTATAAAGAGAAGCCCAAAAAAAAATGATACTCTTCAAACATATGTTAAATCAGAGTTTGGAAAAGAGTTGCAACTTAGCCTGGATGTCAAAACCCGATGGAATTCTTTAATAACAATGATTGATTCGTTTTTGAGAATTAAAAATGCTATTAAAAAAACGTTAATTGATTACAATCTAGCTCATTTGTGGGAAGATGATAATATTGAAATTTTGCAGTCATTGTACAACGTTTTATACCCCGTTAAAATTGCCGTTGAGGCTTTAGGCCGTCAAGACACAAATCTTTTGGCAGCAGAAGCAATATTACAAACGCTTTTTAAGAAAATGTACACGGTAGATAATCATGTATCCAAGGAACTAATAAACGCACTTGAGAGACGAATTCATGAGCGTAGAAATGCTAAAACAATTACTTTGTTAAAGTTTTTAAAAAATCCCAATTTGTTTGCCAGCGCAGATGACGATGACGGTTTTTTTAAAAATGCTTCAAAATCCGATGTTTTAAATCTGGCAGAGGATTTGTACAACAGATTATTTCAGAACGAGTTATCCATTTCCGACTCAGATTCTGAAGTTGAAATTGATATCGCCGAGTCTTTTAAAGAAGAGCTTAACAAAGCTATTGAGATCGCCATGAGAGAAGGTAAAAAACCCAAAGTATCATCCAAAACCGAACTTATAAAAAAAGAATTTTCTATGTTTGAAGCAACTGGTACTAGAACCCCAAATCTGGATAATTTATTTAATGCCTTATTAACAATAAGCCCTACTTCCATTGAAAGTGAGCGGGTATTCTCTATTTCAGGAAACTTTGTGAACAAAATACGAAACCGGCTTTCTGACAATGCTGTTAATGCTTTAGTAGTCTTAAAACATTATTTTATTGAAAAAAACAAAACTGTAAATATTTCTTAAAAAGTATAAAATTAATTTGAGACAATCAAACAATTTTGTTTTCAAATTAAGAGAGTTTTCATAACAATTTCATTTAAACCAATAATTACCTTCTTTTATAAAAAAGCAATCGAAATCAGCTTAAAATAATATAAATACTTTTTCGGTCCAATTCTGTTTTTACAGACAAGTTTTAAAATTGACGTTTTTATAAAATTTATTTACTGATTAGTGAATATTGCTTTTTTAAAAAGTAAGTGCAAAGTAAGTTTATAACAATTTTCAGATTTTTGTTTATTTAATTTTTATTGTTTTCTGTTTCTATACATATAAATGTATAAAACATTCCTGAATTGTTTGACCTTTTTATTTTTATTTAATTTTTTTATTTTATATTTAATTTTTGTTTAGATTTTATAGGTATCAAATACAAATGAATCAGTCCTGAATTATTTGATCTCATTATATTTAAATTGTTTAAGTTTTTTTTTGACAATAAAATTTTAAAAACATACATTTTTTTGTTTTTCATTAATAAAATAGCTATTTTTACCATTCGTAATCATAAAATTTAAATAAAACTTCCATTTTAAAAAAATTTTGAAATTCCCGGGAATTCCCGGGAGTGCGCAAAAAAAATTCCCGATTCCCGGGAGTTGAAAAAAGTCGGGAAATTAAAAACCCTATGCATATACGATTTTAATCGGTTCTTACATTATATTATAATGATTTACTGATTATTTAAATTAAAATTGAAATATGATAAAATTCTTTTTTTTTTATAAAAAACAGAGTAAAATGTACCTTACAGTGTATACCAATTCCACAATGTATACCAATTCGGAATGGATTCTGGCTAAATAAGAAGTATAGCAAAAAAAATGTCTAAAATATTCCAGAAAAAAGAAATAACGTAAGTGTGTACTTTTAAAATACGGGGTTCACACAATGATTGTTCACACTATGTTGCAATGGTGTTCACATTAGAGTTGCATGGCTGATCACATTATGTTGCAATGGTGTTCACACTAGAGTTGCACGACTGTTCACACTAGAGTTGCATGACTGAGTCACGACTTTTCACACCATGAAGCTTGCTTGAATTATAGGGATGCCAATCCTTATATGTAGTCGCCGTGGTCTAGTAGTTAATGTGTTGGCTTACTAAGACATAAGCCCTGGGTTCGACACCCAGCTCCGACTTCTTCAAAAAAATAGAAATATGAAAAAAATATTTCTTTCGGCGACTACCTCTCAGCAGTCTTCTGGCAAAAGCTCTGAGAGTAACAGATTGCCATGAACAAGCTTCTCAAGTCTGTCGTTCGGAGTCGACATTAAACTGTAGGTCCCGGTACTCATGTATAAAAATTTACACACACAACATGAGTGCTGTGAGAAGCTAGGCCGTAATCCTGACACAGGGTTGTAAAGGCCAGTTATTTATGTATGTATATAATCCTTATATGTATTACGATACTTATAATTATGATTTTCAGGATTTAACAAACTTTAAGGATTTTTGTTTCTCCGTTTGCATTTAATATGACGATTATGGGGGGGTCGTGGCATAATGGCAGAGCGCTCGCACAGAAACTCACACGACCCAGGTTCGATCCCAGCGAAGGACAAAATTATAAAAATAAAAAATTTGCGGTTTTCTAAAACTTACAAATTAAATTAAAAATTAAATTTAAAGAAAAAAAGAGGTTCCCCCCCCCCCTTCAACAAGACCATCTGCAAGAAACCGCCCCCTGACATTTCTAATCCATTCCACCAAAAACCAATGATCAGGAGTACAGCGCCACCTTCTGGGAAGATAACAGCTAATCTACTGAAGACGCTCACCATTCACATTAAACATCCACCGACAGATGAGGCAATTGCTGTTTGATCATTTGAGGGTGAAGGTATAACACTGGCTCTGGAGTGGACAAATTTACAGCAACTTGTTTCATCAACAATAAAAGGCGCAAAATATACAAAAACACCTATAAAAAAAAAAAAAAAAAAAAAAAAAAAAAACTATCAACCATCTTCACATTCCAATACAATGCACTGCATGAGTAGGGGTTTGCCCCTGAGTATTGGTCTTAATAAAAAAAAAAAAAAAAAAAAAATATGACGATATGTATAAAGCTTTCAGTTGGTGTGTGGCTTCACTATTAGTGTGAATAATAAAATTCAGTGTGTAGAAGGTAAAAGGCTTTCATTTAGTATGGACTTAATTATTAGTACTAATAATAAAACCGTGTGTATCACCATCGAATGCATGAAGCTTTAATTTAATGATAAGTTTTCTATCTTTTTATTGAACCGTTATAAACCGGTACTCATAGATAACCGGTACTCATGGATAAAAATTGACACACACAACATGAGTGCTGCGAGAAGCTAGGCCGTAATCCTGACAGGGTTGTAAAGGCCAGTTATGTATGTATGTTATGTTATAAAAGTAAATTAGCACGCGTTTTAATATTTCATGTCTTTATTATATGAACTCAAAATTAAGAAGAAGTGATAAGAATAATACATATAAAAAGGAATGCGATTAACTATCATCCACATTTAATGTTGCCATATTAAATACACACATATATTCAGGTATGTTCTGACACTCGCACGATTGTCAAATCGCATGTGAGTTGCAAAACGCAAAACTTGTTTCTTCCTGTTCTGTAGTTCACGCGTTTTTCTTGCGATTTGTCATATTTCGAACTCACATTCGAAAACTGAAAACATATGTTTTACCTAAACAAAAAATAAACTACGTCCGCCAAGATAGCAACGAAAAAATTGTAACGAAAACGCGAAAACGAAAAAAAAACGCTTTTTTTTCCAAAAATTAATATTTTTTTTTAACAGCACATAACACCAGATTCTAGAATTATCCACCAAATTCTATTCATGGAGCAATTAAGGACATGGTGGAGGTTCTAAAATATGCTTCACTCATAAAATTGTACAAACTGATTTGGAAAAAATTATTCGTAAAAGAAGAAATTTTTTAGAGAAAAAATCGGATATGTTGGGGCTTATTGACATCTTTTGGAGGAGCTTTCTAGCATGTGACATATATGGTTAGAAGCTGTAAAGTGTCCAGATTCTAAGGCCATTAACGCCAATAAAATCCTACGAGCCATTTTTAAGAAAATTGATTTTAAAAAAATCACTTTTTTAGAAAAATTCTGAAAATGAAAATGAAAATGTCTAAGGGTCAATTTAAATTTTTGGAGGAGCTTTCTAGCAAGTGTCATATATCGATACAAACTGGAAAGTGTCCGGATTCCAAAACATTTTTACTAAGTAAAATCGCACGAGCCATTTTTAAGAAAATTGAGTTAAAAAAAAATCATATTTTAGAAAAAAGTAAAAAAAATTTAAGGGTTGGTGTCTAATATTTTTTTTCTGGAGGAGCTTTCTAGCAAGTGACATATATGGAAAGAAGGGAAAGTGTCCAGATTTCAAAACGTTTTACCCGAATGAAATCGCACGGGCCATTTTTGAGAAAATTGTGTTTAAAAAAATCACTTTTTTAGAAAAAGTCTGAAAATGTCCAATATTTAGGTGCAAATTTCCTTTTTCTGGAGGAGCCTTCTAGCGAGTGACATATATGGAGAGAAGCTGGAGAGCGTCCAGATTCCAAAACATTTTACCCGAATGAAATCGTATGAGCCATTTTTGAGAAAATTGGTTTTAAAAAATAAATAAATAGCAAAATAAATAAATAGCACCGGATCAGTAGATGGCACCCATATAAGGCTAGTAAAACCAACTTCTGGATGTGAATTATACTATTGTAGAAAAGGATATTATAGCTTAAACGTATTAATCGTAAGTAGTATATGTACATATATTCTTCTTGATTTTTTAATTACTAAATAAATTTCTGAATTAAAAAAGTCTATCTCTTGTAAAACCTTAGATTTGTGACTACCAAATGAAAATCCGTGCAGTCGACGCATAAAGGCCTGGCTCATGTCATGACGCTTTTGTTTGGAATTTGAGTGATGCGAACACCTATTATGCTGAAAGGTTCTCCAACGGAAATAGTAATTCTTGGTTGTTAGCTGATTCTGCATACGCTTTACAACCCTATGTAATGGTGCCATACAAATCTGTTATCATTGGATCAATGCAACACAAATTTAACCTGCGCCATTCCTCAGAGCGCAATATTGTAGAGAGGACCATAGGTAATTTAAAGAGTCGATTTAGATGCCTTCAAATGTGTCTTCCATACGCCCCGTGGAAAGTTGTAAAAATTACAAACGTTTGTTGCGCTTGGCACAACATCTGTAAATACTACAATATTTCCATCGAAGAAGAGGACGAAATATTCTTAGCGCCAAACGGAGAATTAGAAGAAATCTATAATGAAGTAAAAACCAATAATGAAGCTGCCGAAATTAGGGATAATATTGCTAGAACCTTAATTTAAAAACAATAATTTTTTTTTTTAATTTTTCAAAAGTTCATACATTTATTAAAAAATTACAAAGAAATAAATAAATAAAAAGTTCATTTATGAAGAATTGCTTGTCACTAAGAAAAAAAAAATAACAAATTCATTTACAAAAACTCTTATCACTAAAAAGGAACATTTAGTCATTTAACATTAAAAATTGTTTTAATATGAGATCTGTCTCGTCCTCTGTAATACCTAATTTTAGTTTTTCAATTTTTAAAAATTCTAATTTGAGTTCATTACGCTCCATGGCAATCTTCTCCATTTTCATCTGGTGCCTTTTTATTTCTTCAAGCTCCTTTTTTTTAAGTGAACGCAGCTCGTCAATATTCTTGTTGAGGTTTTTTAAATACCTCGCTTGATCTTTTAACGTATTATTGATCTCTTCTAATTTTGCCGCAACATATTTAAAGTTCTTTTCTTCCACCTCTATCACACTTTGTATGTCTCCTTCCATACATTTTCTTTTTCTTTGAAAAGAAACCGTAGCCGTTTCTGCTAGGGAAGATATTGAGTAAGGTGTATGTTCTACAGCTACACTATGTGAAGTGCTTTGGTGTTCATTTTCACTGCAGTCTTTTTTTATTTCCGCCAAATGTTTTTGCCATTGTTACACCATCTACTGCTTGGAAAATATCGCACACAATTGCAAGTTGCTCCTCTATTGGTGAAAGGTAATGCTGTTGAAAATCTCCACCACCTGTTTTTTTAATTGAGGCTTTATTTTCCGCCAATCGTGTCTTGATGCTTCTCCTCCAATCACACCAAGACTAAACGAGGACATTTTCCGTGTTGTATTTTAAAGAATTTCAAACTTAATTAAATTAACGCATATAAGTACTTACTTTTTTCCAAGTAGCAACATATCTCTGTGGTGGTCCATTGGCATTCAGCTGGTTTGTTAACTCATTCGAGAGCTCGTCTTGTTTTACGCGATCACCTCTGGAGAACCCCTTTGCTAGGTCTGGATGTTTTTCCATAAATTTTAAAATTATTTTGCACTGCTCTGCAGACTTTTGCTTCGACCTACAAAATAAAGTTTAAATTACATATTTTAGGAATTCTCATACGAATTTTCAAATTACTTACATTCTTTTCAAATTATTGGCGGCAACAGTTTATTTTTAAAATTGAGACGTCACACTTTAACAACCGAATAATTATTCACAACTTTTCTTGTGGGTAATCAATACCCACGTACATATTTATTAATACATACATATTTATTTTTACTAAATAATTATTACAAACAACATTTGATGCATTAGAAAAAAATCGTAAGATAATTTAACAAGTTTTGACAGTAAATTCTGCATTTTTACAATATTTTATTTCTATATCTAAAATTATATAAAAAAAAAATAACCGGGTACTTTGTTTAAATTATTCACAAAACTGCAAACATTCATTTTTCGAACATAGTTCATAACAGCTGTTTAATGTCATCGCCAGTTTATAAGTAAACGATGGACAGACAAAATTAACAAAACCAAAGAATATTTTAAAAAATTCGTTTTTTAATAAAAATTGTTAAAAAAACGATACTAAATAGATTTGAATAAAATAGGAAGAAAACATATCAAATTTTATTTGTTCATCACATAATTGTATCTTTAAAGCCAGAAGTCAAAAGTCTTGCGAATGCGATTTACAGAACATCATTCTTGCGATTTCAAATCACAATCGCAAATGTTATGTGAGATGCGAGTGTCAGAACATGCCCGATTAACAGTGGGTCATAACAATCTCCCACGCTTAATAGGATCTTGGTATTTTAAAAGATACATAACTAATAAATTCAGTAATTCAATTTTAAAAATAAATAAATAATTTATAAATTATTCACATATGTAAGTAATCTTGAAGATATTCTGGCCTGTTGCGTACTCTTGTAGATCTACGAATAGTTTGTTCCTCTCGAGAATGCTGTGTTGCTTGCAAATTTTGAGTATCTTGACGTGCAGCTTGACTAGTAGTTCCTTGAATTCCTTGAGAATCTGGAGTTCTTTGATTTTGAGAATTGAACGCTTCAATTATATATTGGTTATAATTATGAGCTTGTCAATATTGGCGATCAGTAGAGCCAACAATGTTTTTATCAGTGCATAGGGCAAAGTCTACTTTACGTTTTTGGACATTTGTAATTTTAAGTTGGTCTATGTGGCGTTTAAGCGTATATCCATCATCTAATTTTACTAAATAATGTAGCTTTCCAAACTTGCTTATTACATTGCCCATTTTCCATACTGTCTTGTTGTTTCGAATGTGTAGAACTTGCACTCTTTCTCCCACCCTTAATTGACGAACACCTTGAATTTGTTTTAGACAAAAATTTTTCTTCGTAGGCTTTAAAGCATCTAATTTTATTCGAATGCGTTTTTTTAAATAAAGTTCAGCTGGACTCTTTCCACAATTTAGGGGTGTTGCGCGATATCTTAAAAGAATATCGTTAACTTTTTCATGTATTGGGGCGGGATCGGGTGCCATAGCTTTTAACTTACGTTTTAGTGTTTTTGCTTGGATGTCCTGGTGCAATTAATATTTGGAAAATACCAGATACAATAATTAAAGGGAAACCATGGGTAGTAAAAATTTCGGATAACAAACTTATAGTGTTTTGTGTTGTAGGTGCATCACGAATGACTCTAAATTCCGTCCATTTTGATTTTGCGTCGACAACAATTAAAAAATTGTGATTCTGAAAAGGGCCTGCGTAATCTATGTGGATTCTCTCCCAATTTTCCTCTGGCTCTTCCCATTGATGTAGTGGGGCTTTTGTTGGTCGATTTTGAACTTCCACACAAGATTCACATGATTTTACCATTCTTTCTATATCACGGTCAATTCTTTTCCAAAAACAGTATATTCTCGCAAGTTCTTTCATTTTTGTAATTCCCGGATGGGTATGGTCAAAGAATATAAATCATATAGAATGTGCATCACGTACAAGTAAAATTTCTTATGGCGGGTCGTAATGTTGGAACCCGCAAAAAGAATTGTTACTCTCTTACTTAGCAAAGAGAATTCGTTTATTCTCTTACTTTGCACACACAACATCACAGTGTATAAGACGATAGCCACAACAAAATTTTTACTTCGTGTTTTTTTTTTTTTGCTTAAGTACAGAAACGGTTTCATGCTAACAACAATATTCACATACAATACAATTTATATGTGTGCGTGTCTTATTCATTGGGAGCTGTTTTCGTTTTTTAAATTTTAAAACTTAGAGAATAATGTTGTTGGTTCAAATATTTTTGTGTATTGAAGAATACAGTGCTCCGATACGACTATGTAAGCTAGTGTAGGGCAAAGCATATGTAATTTGTAGTTGCGCGACGGAAAATACATTAATCTACATCGTTATAAAAGTGTAGTTAAAAATATGTTTTATTATTATTATTATTTATTTAAGATCAACAAGTATTCTTATGTTTATTTGAAATAAAAGGTTAACTAAACCAAAAAATGTAATTCCAAAAATATTAAAAGAAACAAATATATATTCAATAATGACAAATTTTCGAATGATAAATTGATGATTTTTCAATTATAAGAAAATTGAAAAAATTTTATTTTTAATTTATGTATGTTTAAAATATATAACTGTATGTATATATTCATTTTTAGAAGAAAAGATACTTCAATTTTTTATGTTAAAAATAAATAATAAATAAATAATAATCAAAATTAAAATTATTTCTTAGTTTTTACTTTGAAGCATCAAAAAGTATATTTTGAGGATTTTCATCTCCATAAAAAGGCTAATAAGGTTACTTTTTTAAAAATTATTTATTGGATAGAATATCTATTTTTGGAACTTCCTTTTTCTGTAGTCCAAGAGCAATGCTTTCGAAGGAGCAGCAAATCCAATACCTCTATTCTGTGTTGAGAACAAGTGTTGGCAAACCACTCTGGGGTGATTCGTTTACATGACTCAATAATAAAAGATTTTATACCAATTTTTTGAGGTTCAGATTTAAAGACATTATGAAATAATTAAATGTGTTTTTTGCTTGCATCCATTTAGCTATCATTCTAAATTATTTTACTTCCCAAAATGGTTTATCTGCAGATTCTTTAAGTGAAATTGTTACAGTAAATGTAAATATTTTAAAAAGCATTGGTATTAATGTTTATGCCCTTATATGTGATGAAGGCTCGACTAACCGAAAATGATTTTCCAATCTTAAAGTATCTGCTAAAAAACCGTTTTTTGAATTAAGCGATCAAAATGTTTTTTGCCTTTATGATTTCCCACACTCAATTAAATCTTTGCGGAATGGGTGGCTGAAATGTGACATAAAAACCCCGGATTGGACGGCAAGCTTTCAGGTAATTAGGGAATTGTAAGAAATGGAAGCAAATGCAAAAACAAAAATGTGCCCAAAACTAACACGGCAACATATGTTTCCTAACACTTTTGAAAAATGCTTGTAGTATTTGCCACACAAATTTTCAGCAGGCTTGTTTCTGCTGCTATTAAAACAAGGTCTGAAACCACAAAATTTAAGACATGTTCCGCAGAATTGGCTTTATCAACAGCTCAGTTTATGGAAAAAATGGCAAAATTTTTGATTGTCTTAATAGTGGCTCCCTTTATCGAGATAATTGCTACAGGTCTGCAATTCAGATTAACAATGAAGTATATAAATATATTTAGTTCTTGTATTGGTGTTAGAGGTTAGACACCAATTTATTTAAATTTTGATTTAATAAAGGTTGCACACACACAATTTATTTAAATTTCAAGAATGCTTTATTTCTTATTTGTTTCAAATCAATACATAAGTATTTATTCTTATTAAGTATTTTTCATTATTGATGTATGTACATATGTATATAGGTGAATATATTTAAATACAAAAGGAGAAATTCATTTTTTTTTTGTTATTGGTTTCTTTAATCACTACGTACATTTTAAGATTTATTTTAATTTTGAATATGTTTCTTTTTTTTTGAAAATTTATATTAACTTTAAATTTATGTAGTCTCTAAAGAATAACTTTAAGAATATCCTTTCTTGTACAAAAAAAAAATTCAAATTGCGGATTAATTGTTGACTGCTGCTGTCACGATAGTTAAACACAAACTGTGCCAGAATTGATATTGTAAACAAAGGAATAGAGAAAAATGATATTATTTTGTGGAGAGTAACGATCGATTACTTGCACAGTGGTCTGATGATGATAAATAAAATATAAAATTTATTGTCCAAACTTATTTGGACATGGCGCCGGCCTTGCCATTAGGCAAAATTTCATGACTTGACACACACAGAACGTTCGCCAAAGTCCGAATTGCATCCATAATAACCTTAGTGTCTGGTGTGGCAGGGGCTACTGGTTGCTGTGTTGATGTTGATGGTATAATATTGGATGATTTAGGTTTTTTCTCGGGATTATTTCGTCTACGTTGTCGTTCACGCAGTTCTTCGGTTTTAATGCCTATAGATCGGCAATAATGTGGACGTTCATGATGCAGTAGGGTATGGTGAAAATAATCACACTTTCGGCATGTGGCCATAGAGGTGCATCCACTCAATTTGTGACTCTTAGCTAAGCAGTTCACACAATACCCGTACTTCTTGACAACATATTCTCTTCTTTCGATAGTCATTTTTAAAAACCTTCTGCAAAAGCGGAGAGCGTGCGTGGTTTTACAGAGAGCGCACTTATATAACTTCTTGTCCCGTCGGTTGGAGGTTGTGTTCTTGTACTGAGAACCCCTTTTTGAACAGTTCTGGCACCTTTGGGGACTCCTAGGAATAAAAATTTATATTATTAGAATATATGGATGTGGAGTAAGGGATATTAATTAATATGAGAAAGGAAGTGGGGCTTTGCAGTTGTGAGTGTAGGTGTGAAAAAAATTATATATAAATGTAAAAGTAAATTGTCGAGAGCATAGAGAAATCATAATAAATTATAATTGCTAAGAAGTGTCTTTCAAAATGGGTAAGAGACACAATTTTACAATAGGACGAGTAATAATACCAGTGGATATTCGAACATCTGCCGTTCGCACCTTTCCATCTGGGCCTGGGAAAGTCGTCTCGATTCTTCCTAAACGCCACTCATGAGGTGGCATTAAATCATCGACAACAACTACGAGATCCCCAGGACTTAAATTTGGAATTTCATCCTTCCACTTATAGCGCTTGTGTAGTGATTTGAGGTAGTCATGTTTCCAGCGTAAAGAAAATTGATGATGAATAGCTTTCAGTTTTTCCCATCTGTAAGTGATAGACATCTTCTGGAATTCTTGCTCTGGAAAAGAAAGTAATGGAGCTCCTCTGAGAAAGTGACCTGGAGTTAAAGCAGACAAGTCGCTGGGGTCGTCGGAGATTGCTGAAATTGGACGTGAGTTCAATACACCTTCAATACGAGCTAAAATTGTAGCGAACTCTTCAAAGGTGAATTTTTGAGCACCAACAATTCTCTTGAAATGGTATTTAAAACTCTTCACTGCCGCTTCCCATAAGCCGCCCATGTGAGGAGCGTGTGGGGGAATGAATTTCCATTCAAATCCATGGACTAAATATTTCTGAGAAATGTCCTTTGCACTTTTTGACAAAAATCGAGAAAATTCTTCTTCTAATGCTCTACTGGCTCCAAGGAAGTTTCTGCCATTGTCGGTTACTACCCTTTGGGGTAGACCTCGCCTCCCAACAAAACGAGCAAAGGTGGCCTGAAAGGCCGCCGAGGAAAGGTCAGTACAGGGCTCTAAGTGTATCGCTTTAGTGCTGAAACACACGAATACACTGACATATCCCTTAATGTAGGGTGAATTACGCAAAGAAGATGATTTTAATTCAAATGGCCCTGCAAAGTCGATACCGGTTATTTGAAAAGGCAGAGAAAGGTTGCATCTCTCGGGTGGTAAGGGGGCCATGATTTGATGACTGGGTTGCTGCTTATATATTAAACATGTCTTGCAGTGTCGAATTATTTTCTTTATTCTCGGTTTAAGTTTTGAGATGTAGAATTCTGTCTGAGCCATACGTAACATTAAACTGCAATCTGCATGAGCAAGGAAGATATGGAGATGAGAAAGATACAAATGACAGAATCTTGAGTTGCCAGGTAGTATTATGGGATAACGTTCACTAAAGGGAAGACTTGATTGAGATAATCTACCATTAACACGCATAATTGATGTTGAATCTATAAATGGATTAAGGGTTTTCAAAGAGCTCTTATTAGGAAGTGATTTGGAGTTCGATAAAGTGTCGTATTCCTCGGGATAAAAAACTCTCTGAGCCAAAATTATAAGTCGAGCTTTTACAAATTTTAGCTCATTCTGAGTTAGGTCATAATTCTTATGCTGAGAAATATTATCACTTTGTTTTGTCCTTCTAGAACATTTATGATAAAATCTGAAAATGTAGCATATAACGCGCAAGGCCCTTTTATAAGAAGAAAAGTCGTTGAGGATATCTACTATTTCTATTTGAATGTGAAGAGAAATGTTTTCTTTTGGAATTGTACTTGAAACTAGGGGATTTTTCTGAGGCCAGTCTGACGGGGATTTAATTATCCACGAGGGACCATGCCACCAAAGGGTATTCTTTGCAAGGTCGTATGGGCTGCAGCCACGAGTTCCAAGATCTGCAGGATTGTCCTTAGTGGGTACATGCCTCCATCTGGCACAGGGTACTAGGCTGTGAATACGAGAAATTCTATTTGCAACATATGTTTCCCATGAAGAGGGGGTTTTCGAGAGCCAACCGAGTGTTATGGATGAATCAGTCCAGAGAAATATGTCATCTGTCTCCAGTTTCAAAGATGATCTTATGTGGTTTACTAGATTGGCTAACAAAACTGCACCGTTTAGTTCAAGTCGAGGGAGAGATACAGTTTGTATGGGAGCAACTTTACTTTTCGCGACTAATAAATTTGAGAAGGTTTTGTTCCCGTCCTGACATCGAATATAAACTGCAGCGCAGTATGCTGACTGAGAGGCGTCTGAAAATCCATGAAGTTGTATTGTTCCCTCGGGCGTATAGTTTATCCATCGGGGTAAGCAAATTTCTCCAATACCGCATAGATCTTGGACGAGATTATTCCATTTTGTAATAGTGTCTAACGACACCTCATCATCCCAATCCAGACCCTCGAGCCATAGAATTTGCATTAGAGATTTTGCCCTTATGACTATCGGTGCTAGCCACCCGGCGGGATCAAAAAGTTTAGCAATTGTTGATAATATTTGACGCTTTGTAATCTTTGTGAATTTTTCTATCGGAGAAAAGTTATACGTAAACGAGTCTTTTAGCGCGTTCCACTTGATGCCTAGAGTTTTAGTAGAGCTTGTATCATAAAAGCGCAAAAATTCAGAGTCATACAAGTCATCCTTTTTAATATGAGAGAGCAATTTTGAGTTATTAGCTGTAATCTTTTTCAGAGGAAACCCAGCTGATTTGAGTGCTTTAATTGTTTGAGTTTGAGCAGATTCTGTTTCTTCTAATGTGTGACCGCCTGAGAGGATGTCATCCACGTAGGTTTCGTTACGCAGAATTTCAGATGCACGGGGATATTCTTTTTCTGAATCCGATGCGAGCTGCATTAGAGTTCTAATTGCGAGGTATGGAGCGCAGTTTACACCAAAAGTGACCGTTTTCAATTGATAATCTTTAATTGGGCCATCGCTACTGGGTTGAAATAATATTCTTTGAAATGGTCTGTCTGCTGGATGAACCTGTATTTGACGATACATTTTCTGTATATCGCCGCTGAAAACGTATTTGTACTTCCTCCAATTGAGTATTATTGTCATTAAGTCATTTTGTAGAGTTGGGCCCGTGTAGAGAATATCATTAAGAGAATATTTCGACTTAGATTTTCGAGAGGCATTAAAAACGATTCTAACTTTCGTCGTTTTATGATCTGGGCGAATGACTGCATGATGCGGTAAATAAAATGAGCCATACTTTTCCTTGGATATAATTTCACATGATGAGGTTTCTTCCATGTGATCAAGGGTTAAGTATTCATTGAGAATTTCCCGGTACTCGTCATGTAGAATGGGATTCTTAGCAAGTGTTTTTTCCATGCTCGAGTACTGGGCCAGGGCTATAAATCTAGATGACCCCAAGAAGACTTTATCAGGATATTCAGCTTTGAATGGTAGTCTTACCATATATCTTCCATTTTCATTTCGTGTTGTTGTCTGTTTATAAAATTCTTCACAAAATTCTTCCTCTTGTGATTTTTGATGAATTACAGATATTTCCTCTTGCTCCCAGAATTTTTTCAAGAGATTATTAAGATCAGGGGTATCTTTTGGAACGACTGAAGTGGTGAATGTCTGACAAGATTGAGTATTTATAGGACCACTGAGAACCCATCCAAAGATGGTGTTATAAGCGGAGGCCAGACCACAAATATTTTTCTTAATCCCATCGATGTTAAAGGAGTGTTCATAATCGTTACCAAGTACTAAATCTATCTGAGATGAGTGATTAAAAGTGGGATCCGCTAAGTCTAAATTATCTAATTCTGGGGAATGGGGTATTCTGTAAGTGGATGAGGGTAAGTATTTTGTAACTTTGGGCAGTATTATTGCAGTAATGGGTATCCTGAGGTCATATCTTTTTGCAAACAAAACAAATTTGCATTCTTTCGTTGCAGACTGCCTTTGACCGCCAATGCCAATTATATCATAATGTGATCTTTGATATGGTAATTGCAAGCGACTGCGAACCTTTTCTGATAAGAAGGTTCTCTGAGATCCAGGGTCAAGTAGAGCCCTAACTGTAAATATTTCACCCCTATGCTCTATTTGTACTAATGCCGTTCGTAATAGGATTTGATCGCTACTCGTAGAGTAGTTGGCATGAACACTTTTTGATGTACTGGGAAGTTCATCTGCTGTAGAATCGCTGCTGTTGTTGTGGGCTACCTGCTTAGAATTGATTCGTGCTTTGTTGTGTAACTCTACAACTTCGTTGTGGTTTGGGTGTTCAGTTGTGTTCATTGAGCTGGGGGGTTTTTGTCCTAAGTGCAGGAGCGTATGATGATTCTTCTTGCAATATAAGCAAGTATGTCTGCTTTTGCAGTTTGCTTTAGAGTGTGACGTTGCCAAGCAATTATTACAAATTTTGTTCTGAAATACAAAATCAAGTCTCTGTTGAACTGTAAATGATTTGAAATTGGGGCATTCCCGTATGGTGTGTTCTTTTTTGCACAATTTGCAAGATAAACGTAGGTTTTCTTGTGATACGAATGCTTGAACATTGGGTCGTGTTCCATGGGATAGAGTAAATTCCCTGGATTTTTTAATACTAGTGAGTCGCTCCACTGCTTCGTATCTGTCTACCAGAAATTGGGACATTTGTGACCATTTTGGAAGCTCACGGGGAGATGTGAGTGATTGTTCCCATAGAGCTAGAGTTTGTTCCGGTAGTTTTGTGGAAATCAAACGGATTAAGATAGGGTTCCAGCTTTCCACTTCAACCCCAAGTGATCTAAGTGTTGCTAACGAGTCATTAACAGAAGATTGAATCCTTCTTAGAGATTCACTATCCTCACCTTTTGCTGCGGGAATATCAAATAAAATTTTTATCTGATTATCAACTAGTACACGTTTATTTTCGTAGCGATCCTTTAGGGCATTCCAGGCCAAATCAAAATTTTCATGTGAGAGAGTGTATCTTTTTACAATGGCACCAGCTTCTCCTCTTGTCTTATTACGGAGATGGTAAAGCTTCGTCACGGGTGAGAGTTTTGAGTGGTTTATGTAAAGGGCTGTGAACATGTCTCGAAATGACGGCCATTGTTCATAGCTACCTTTAAAAACTTCTGTGTCGCATGGAGGAAGTTTGATATAATCGTTGCAGTCAATGGGGTTTAACACTTGGGTAAATTGTTGAGGTTGAAAGTTATAGCGTGAAGTGGACTGAAATTGTGGATTAGTTGGGTTGTCTAATCTCAGCATTTTCAGCATATCTTGCATCTGAGCATAGCAGTTGTAATATGACTCAGTACATGCTTTATGCCTGTTTTTGATGTCATTCCTGATCTCAGGAGTAATTGAGTCATGTTTAGATAGCATGACAGATTCATAAGCCCTCTCTAATCTTTGCCATCTTGCTTCTAGATCCTTCAATCTAATATCCAAAAGAGCTTCAGTTTGGTCCTCAACAGGGGTTTCATGAAATAGTTCACAAAGAGAAAGTAAATGATCTGAGTCAAACTGAAAATGCTCTTTGGCATTTGAGTCTTCGATGTATGATGTTGAAGGCATTTTAATAGTTCTTAAGGCAAATATACGAGTGTATGAATTTACTTACTGGGTTATATTTGAGAAATTACCGATAAGGTATAGGGCTACAAAGTAAAATATCCTTTTAATTCGGAAAAAGTTGCAAATAATAAATATCAAGCGATTCGTATCAATGGTTTCACAATAGGGCCAATATATATTGGATAATAAAAAAAATGAACCGAGATACGTGATAAATATTATATAGTAATCTGAGTAAAAATAATGGATAATAATTTGATATGTGTATGATGAGAATACAATTAACCAAATCCAAACCAGAGAAATAGAGTTAGGATAAATATTAACAGTGTAGGTATAAATACTGTAAGTAAATCCAGGGTAAGTATAGAGTAGGGTAAGTATAATTTGGGTATATGGGTAAATATGAATGTGTATAATAATTTTAGTAAGTTTAAATATAATCTGGGTAAATATATGTATATATATATATATATATATAATATGTAAGTATAGTTATAATCTGATATTGTTCAATTACTGATGTATCATATCAAGTTTTAGTTAAAATTGAGTTTAATTTTATTTTCGCACTTTAGTCGTAAGAGGGTTAATCATGATATGATCTCATATGTATATTCTGACGAAAAAAAAATTTTTAAATGTAAATATATACATATAATAATGTGTGCATTTATGGAATGTGTGTGTATGTGCGAATGTGTGTTTGAAAAAGAACAATTTCGTTTAAATACCTGGTTTGCAGTATACTTTTCTTCTTATTGATTCCACTGTTGAAATTTTTGTTTTTCCTTTATCAACAAATTTAAGAATTAATTCTGAATTTAAAAATTTTCTTATAATTTTTAATTAAAATGTCATAAATTGTTATTTTCTTGATTACTTATTTGTGTTTATGTATTTTCCTTTTGTTCTTTATATATGTATTTTTATTTTGTGGTTCTTATAGGGTTAATTGTTTTGTTTATTTGTTTTTCTTTTTATATAGTGGACTGTAAAAATTTTTTGTTTGTATTCCTTTTCTATTTATGTTTTTATTATTTTATGTTTTGATTTGTTTTCTCATGTTTTGTTTGATACAAATTTGTGTAAAATACAAGAGAATATGTAAGATAACAAGAATAATTAAAGAGAAAATTCTTCTTTCTTTTTTATTTTCTTATAAGAGCACACAATTTAAGTGAGATTTAATAAAACAAACAGAATGCAATTGTTTTATGTTTGGATATTATTTGTTTGATATTTTTCATATGCATATATTTATATGTATGTATATACATATATGTATTTTGTTTATGCACTTTTTATATCTTTGTATATTTATTTGTTTGAATATATATATGTATTTTTTTTTCACGAATTAAAGAAGTTAAATTAACGGGTTTTATATATGGGTATGTAATATGTAAATACTTCTATATTGCACTTTAATATAGCGTTAAAACTGTTTTCCTTCTTTTCTTCTTTTATATTCTTAGTATATATAAGTATACATGAGTTTGTATATATGTGCATATGTCATCTACATAAACCTTTATGCAAGTACATGCAACTGTACTCTTCCGTTACATAAATTTTATTATTATTGAAATTGTTGTTTTAACTTTTCCTTCGAGAACTTTATTCACTGTTATTTTAAATTTGATTAGCTGTATAATTTTGTAATTGTTTGATTTATTATTTTTTGAACGCAAGGGTTAAAACTAATTATTTTCCAAACTTAATAAAATTTTGTTTTCCTTTAGATTTTCTGTTGTGTAGATTTTAATTTGCAATTTTATTTTTCACTCACTTAATATTTGCACACATTTGTTTTCAAATTAGGAACTGGTTACTATGGTAAAGGACCATGTATTGGTGTTAGAGGTTAGACACCAATTTATTTAAATTTTGATTTAATAAAGGTTGCACACACACAATTTATTTAAATTTCAAGAATGCTTTATTTCTTATTTGTTTCAAATCAATACATAAGTATTTATTCTTATTAAGTATTTTTCATTATTGATGTATGTACATATGTATATAGGTGAATATATTTAAATACAAAAGGAGAAATTCATTTTTTTTGTTATTGGTTTCTTTAATCACTACGTACATTTTAAGATTTATTTTAATTTTGAATATGTTTCTTTTTTTTTTGAAAATTTATATTAACTTTAAATTTATGTAGTCTCTAAAGAATAACTTTAAGAATATCCTTTCTTGTACAAAAAAAAAATTCAAATTGCGGATTAATTGTTGACTGCTGCTGTCACGATAGTTAAACACAAACTGTGCCAGAATTGATATTGTAAACAAAGGAATAGAGAAAAATGATATTATTTTGTGGAGAGTAACGATCGATTACTTGCACAGTGGTCTGATGATGATAAATAAAATATAAAATTTATTGTCCAAACTTATTTGGACAGTTCTTTTTAGAATATTTAAAAAAGGTGGTGTTTGTAGATCAAAACAAGCGTATTTTCTTTTCAAATAAAATGAAACTCACCCTAAATTCAATTCTTATGTTAACAAATGAAATTTTGAGGGAAGGTGGTAATTTATATTTCTTAATGACAAAGTCCCTCAATCAAGACAAATTAGAACACTTTTTCTGTCTTTAAATCTGAACCGCGAAAAATTGGTACAAAATCTTTTATTATTGAGTCATGTAAACGAATGACCCCAGAGTGGTTTGCCGACACTTGTTCTCAACACAGAATAGAGGTATTGGACTTTCTATTATTGGTTCTCCTTCGGAAACATTGCTCTTGGACTACAGAAAAAGGAAGTTCCAAAAAAAGAAAATTAGATATTTTATCCAATAAATAATCTTTAAAAAAATTAACTTTATTAGCCTTTTTATGGAGATGAAAAACCTCAAAATATACATACTTTTTGATGCTTTGAAGTATAAAGTAAGAAATAATTTTAATCTTGATTATTATTTATTTATTATTTATTTTTAACATAAAAAAATTAAAGTGTCTTTTCTTTTAAAAATTTATATATACGTACATATATATAATTCATACATACATATATAAATTAAAAATAAAAATAGAATTTTCTTATAAATAATTGAAAAATCATCAACTTATCATTCGAAAATTTGTCATTCATGAATATATACTTGTTTTTTTTATATTTTTGGTTTAGTTAACCTTTTATTTCAAATAAATATAAAATCAATTGTTGAGCTTAAATAAATAATAATAATCTAAATATATAAAATTGAATGTGTGTTTGTTTATTTGTTTGTTTGTTTGTTTGTTTGTTTGTTTGTACCTTATAGGAGACCAAACCTCTGGATCGATCTTCCTGCAATTTTCACAGCATTTAACTGGGACTCTGGCATCATTAATAGGATACTTTTTTTCAGACCACGCCCACTTTTATGCCCAGTTTTTTTAAATTATGTAATTGCTCCCATATAGTTTTTAACAGATTTACTTCAAATTGTATACACATTATACTCCAGGCGAGGTAGAAATAAATATTTCTTACGCCACGCCCCCTTTCACGCCCCTTTTCACACCAAATTTTGTTTGAAAGTTTTAATTTTTTGTTCTATATCCACGGCAGTATTTGCTATATATGGTATTTCCATGACTAGAAATACGTTCCAAAAGAAAATTGTTAACCGATCTTAAATTTTCACAGTGCGCAGCCTTGACTCAGGAATACTTATTACACGATAATATTTTTAGACCATGTACACTTCTGCACCTACTTCTTTACTAGGTTTATTAACGGCTTTACCTCAAATTTAAAATACATTTTAATTAAAATAGTGGGGTAGCCTCACTCTCTTTCTTCCACAAATGTCTGCAAAATATACATATAAGTACTTTTAATTTTAATATAACGAGGGGGTAGCGAAGCACACCGGGTTCAGCTAGTAAAATATATTTCTAACTACACTTTTATTACGATATTAAATAGGGCGCTATATATTCGATGTAGATTAGATTGTATCGGAGCACTGTGTTCTTTAATACACAAAAATATTTGAACCAACAACATTACTCTCTAAATTTTAAAATTTAAAAAACGAAAACAGCTCACAATGAATAAGAAACACAAACACATAAATTGTATTGTATGTGAATATTGTTGTTAGCATGATACCGTTTCTGTACTTAAGCAAAAAAAAAAAAAAGCACGAAGTAAAAAATTTGTTGTGGCTATCGTCTTATACACTGTGATGTTGTGTGTGCAAAAATTTTGTTGTGGCTATCTTGCTGTGTGATGTTCTTGTTATAGTTGTTGGAATTTCGTCACTGTATGTACTGTGGCTGAACGAAAAAACCTAAACAACAATGCAAAAGAAATTAAACACACATTAGCACAGTGCATACACTGTGACATTAGTTTCTCTTTGGTTTCTCTTGTTTTGTTACGCTCTTTTCTTTTGTCTTGCCTTTTGCCCTTCCTTCCCGCGTCTGAAAAAATGTTGACAAAATATTTGGATAAGTGTTGAGATGCGCATTCTATATGATTTATATTCTTTGGTATGGTGTAATTCTTGGAGAATTTTAGGTTGAAGACGTTTTGGTATAAGCACTCTTTGACCTTGTAACATGATTGCATTCTTTTGAGTACATGTTTTTGATTGCAGTCTGTAGTGTGCATGTTTTTGGTTACAATCTGTTGTGTGCAGGTTTTGGTTGCAATCTGTTGTGTGCATGTTTGTAAATATTATTGAAGTGCCTATTTATAAAAGTATCATGTGTCATTTAAAAAACATACAAGCAGACGACATAGGACACCTCTTTTGGTGATGCCGCTGATCGTCGTCATTCACACATTAGATACTCAAGGCCAAATATTAATACTGTAACTGCACTTTGTTTTGATTGCAAGAATGTGACACCGACGACCGTCGCCATTCACACATTAGATACGCAAGGCCAAAATATTAATACTGTAACTGCACTTTGTTTTGACTGCAAGAATGTAACCCGTTTCACTTTCCAACTGTGGGAAAATATTCTATTTTCTCATTATGCACGTACATGTGTTTTTGAGTATTTTAAATTAATATACATACACAAACCTATGTTAGGGGAGGTTAAGCATAATTCTCATTGTTGGTATATAAGCCAACTAAATTTCTTAAATAAATCAGAATTAATGAGACATTCAACTACGCATTGTTTTTATTCTTGTTAATTTTCAAAAATGGCATTTTGATGCTCGGCTAATGCGGCTGGAGTGCTGAGATTCTGTGGCTGAGATAATACTCAAACCAATTTTTTTAAAACTAGAATTCTTTTCTTTTATATTCAAAATTCCGTTTCATTGAAGTAAACTAAATATTCCCATTACAATAGCACTCCATTCTCGAGCGTATATTTTCCCACTTCGTCTTCACCATTGAGTAATTTTGACAAAATTGTAGAAAGTTCTGGGTCTTTTGCAGTTTCCGTAGCTAATATTTCGGCATTCATGTATTCATTGGAAATATTAAAAATTGATTGAAAACATAATTCATTAACTTGTTCAATAATGAGCTTATCTGTAGATAATTTCCCTTGAGGCTGTGTAGCACGAGAGAGGCAGTCAACACATACATATATGTTCAGAGCCCTTTTTGATAAGAATTTCATAATTGAAATTTGATAAAAATTCTGCATATCGTAGCAATCTTGCGGATGTAATAGCTGGCATTTTATTATTTTGATGAAAAATACGTGTTAATGGTCGGTTGTCTGTAATGAGTTGAAATTTTCTTCCATAGAGATAATTAAAAAAATGATTCAGTGTAAATACAATTGAAAGTGCTTCACGATCTATGTGACTATAGTTTCGTTCAGCTGATGACAATGAATTTGATGTGAACGCAACTGGACGTTCTATACCGTTTAGTAAATGTGATAGTACGCCTGCTATACCTGTAGGACTGGCATCACATGCTACTATAACTGGAATTTCTGGATCGAATGGCATAAATACCTTATTACTGGAGATTATATTTTTAAGATTTATAAACGATGATTCACAATTTGAAGACCAAAAAAAAGTAGAATTCTTTTGAAGCAATTTACGCAAGGGATATGTTATTGAAGACATATTTGGAATAAATCTAGAGTAATAGGTCGTCATGCCTAAGAATCGACTAACGTCATCCACGTTAGCCGGGCGAGTCATATTAATTATGGCGTTAATTTTATCTTTAGATTTTGAAATTGCGTTATATTTTACGACATGTCCAAGGTACTCTATTTCGGTTTGAAAAAATGAGCATTTGTTTCTATTTAAATGTAAATCATGTTCTTGTAGTCGCTTGAGGCATATTATTATATTTCGTTTACATTCGGCTTCTGTAGATCCATGAATTATGATGTCATCGAAAAATGACATGGTCTTGTTCAAGCCTGATAAGATTTGTTCAATAATACGATTAAATTTCGATGGTGCCATTTTTATACCAAATGAAAGGCGATTTACTCTAAAGGTACCCTTATGTGTTGACATTGTTTGTATCTCACTGGATTCTGGACTAACTATGAAATGAAAATATTTTGACCCATTTAGATTGTTCAAAATCTCGTCAATACGGCGTATAGAATAATTTGAAGAAACAAGCTGTGGGTTAACACCTGGTTTATAGTCGACACATAGACGAATTCCTCCATCTGGTTTTGGAATAATTATAAGGGGTGATCCCCAATCACTTCTTTCACATTTATAAATAATACCGGCTACTTCTAATTCATTAAGCTCTTTTCAACACGTTTCCGTAGAGCGTATGGAACTTTTCGTTCTTTGTAGAATTCAGGTTTAAAACCCTCGCGTAGCTGTAAAATGACTTCATAACCTATTTTTATGTAAATACATCGTTAAACTCATTAATTATATCTGAAATTGAATCTAATTTATATATTTCCATTGTATTAATATTGCATAATTGTTGTTTATCTACTTGCTGTAAATTTATATTTAAGTGGCGAATCCATACCCGACCCATGAGGGCATCATGACCACTGGGAACGACGTACAACTCCTCATTTGCTGTTATGTTGTTGCATTTTACTTTCACATTGACCTTACCGTCTGGAATTATTATATTTTTAGCGTATGAACGAAAAGCAATTTTCGAAGGCTGTAGTGGTTGTTTTATTTGAAGTCTTTCGTATTCATTTCTTTGCATTAGTGTAAATCCAACACCAGTATCGACTTCAAATTTTCTATGTTCATTAGAAAATACATCTAAATACTATTTGGTTGATACCATAAACTTGATGTATTGTTTCATCATTTTCTTGATTAAAATTTGCTCTGGAAGATTTGATCATACACGCTGGAGGTGTCCTCTTTTCCCACGTGAGTTGAATTTGAGGTTATGTTTGTTAGTACGACAGTCATTCGTTTTGTGGTTGTCTCTACCGCATCGTAAACACAAATGATCAATTCCCAATGTTCTGTAGTTTAGCTTCGATTTAGAATTGTGTTTCGTTTTTGAAGAACGATTCCATGACCTACTTCTACGTTGACTTGTGGTACCGGCTTGTATTTTGTTGAAGTCACTACAGATGGTATTTTTTGTATTAATTTCACGACTATCTATCTTCGATGCTTCAAGACAAAGTGCTCTTTGTATAATTTTTTCGAATTCTGTTTCCTCGGATTGAAGTAATTGCTCTAGAATTGAATTGTCCTTAAGGCCACGTATGAATTGTGCTCGTAGAAAAATATTTGAAATATCCTCATTACAATTACATTTTGATTTGAACTCACATTCAATAATGTCCCGACGTAATAGTGTGACATAATCAGCAATTGTTTGCTCCTCGCTTTGATATGTTGACAAAAATCTGTGTTGACTTACTAGAAAGTTCTTTATTGGGCATAAATGTGCCTCCAAAATTTTTATAATGTCGTGATATTCTACATCATGAATTGTCTTGGGGGCAATGAGCGAAACTATTAGCTTGAAATGTGTAGATCCAACTGAATTTAACAACATTTGAGGGCAAAGTGTTTTATTTGCACAAACACCCTTCATAACTAAATAATTTTCGAATCGTTGACGATACAATTTGAAATTTTCATTCTTTTCGTAAAAATTTTCAATTGGCGGCACCAGCACTTGTAATGGCTGTGTACTTTGATTTTGTTGTTGTTGCTGTGATTGCAGGTTCAACGTTCTTTTGAAGTGTCAATGATGTGTAATTGGGAATGTTTGAATTTTGAGTGGACTGTATATTTTTTGTTAAAGCTGCAGAACTTGTGGATGATACTTAAGTACTTACTTACTTAGCTGGACATAACAACCCGTTAACGGGTTTCGGCCTGCTTCAGCACTAGTCTCCAGGCGCTTCAGCTTAGCGCGCGCCTTCTTCAGTTGGTCACACCAATCAATGACAGGGCTTCATCAACATGGTCCTTCCAACGTAAACAGGGTCGTCCTCTACGTCGACGTCCAGTGACCTTCGCAGCGAAAACTTTCTTCACTGGAGCAGATACTTCCATCCGAACAATGTGGCCGAGCCAGCGTAGCCGCTGAATGTTAATACGCTGAATAACGCCTACATCGCCGAGGAGCACATACAGCTCATGGTTGGTTCTAATGCGAAACTCATCGCCATGCCTTGGAGGACCAAAGATCTTACGAATAACTTTTCTCCCGAACCCCCCAGGACCGCTGCATCGGCACAAGACAGCGTCCATGCTTCCGCACCATAGAGAAGAACCGGGAGAATAAGCGACTTGTAGAGTGTTAATTTCGTCGCACGAGAGAGGTCTCTATTACTAAACTGCCTTCCGAGACCGTAGTAGCACCTGTTGGCCAGGTGATTCTTCGCCTGATCTCTAGACTGACATCATTCTTGCTGGTAATGGCGGTTCCAAATTAGATGAACTCCTTGACCACATCGAATGTATAGTTGCCGGCTGTAACCTGGGAGCCAATACGGTCAACGTCCCTACTCGTCGACAACATGTACTTCGTCTTGCTCTCATTTACCGCCAGACATATTTTAGCAGATTCCAGTTCAATAGCATTAAAGGCTGCGGTGACATCTCGCTTGGTATGCCCAATGATGTCTATATCGTCTGCATACGCAAGGAGTTGGCCACTTTTGTTAAAAATAGTGCCATCACGATGCACACCCGCCTTTCGCAAAACACTCTCCATGACGAAATTGAAGAGGTCGCAGGATAAGGGACCGCCCTGTCTGAAACCTCGCATGGTATTAAAATTCCCGGAGAGGTCTCTTCCTACCTTGACGGAGCTGCGGGAATTGCCTAACGTCATTCTGCACAGTCTTATCAATTTTGCAGGAATACCGAGCTCAGACATTGCGGCATATACACGATCTCTTATCGGGCTATCGAACGCTGCCTTATAGTCGACAAAGAGGTGGTGTGTGTCGACTTGACTTTCATGGGTCTTCTCCAGGATTTGGCGCAGTGTGAATATCTGCTCAATGGTGGACTTACCAGGTCTGAAGCCGCACTGATAAGGTCCAGTCAGTGAGATGGCGAATGGCCTCAGTCGTTCACACAATACGCACGTAAGAACTTTATATGCGATAGGGAGAAGGCTTATACCCCTGTAGTTGGTGCATATTGTGAGGTCTCCCTTTTTCAGGATCGGACAGATGGCACTGAGATTCCAATCATCGGACATACTTTCTTCCAGCCATATTCTGCAAATGAGCTGGTGCATGCACCTAACCAGCTCATCGCCTTCATACTTGAAGAGTCAGCGGGCAGACAGTCCAACTGCTTTGTTGTTCTTCAGTCGCCATATGGCAACCTTGACCTCTTCATGGCTGGGGGACGGGATCACAACGTCATCATTGATTGGGTCCGGCACAGCATCTCTAGAGGCGGAATTTGTATCATCATCGCTTTGCAGTAGATTACAGAAATGCTGTCTCCATAATCTCAGTACACCATGTGCATCTGTAACCAGATTACCATGTTCGTCTCTGCAGGAGGTTGCTCCGGGTTTAAAGCCAGTGGTAAGACGCCTTATCTTTTTGTAAAAATTTCGAGCATCATTTCCAATCCTGCACATCTCGATTTCCTCACGATCACGCCTTTCTTGCTCTTTTTCTTCTTTCTGAATAGGCGTCTCTCTTCCCTCCTTTTCTCTCTGTACACCTCCACCGTTGCTCTTGTAGTGGTGGACTGCAATGTTCGTCTATAGGCAGCGTTCTTTGCTGCAGTGGCCTCACGGCACTCTTCATCGTACCATTGGTTTCTGCGTGGAAGACGCTCAAAACCAAGAACTGTTAGGGCAGCGCTGCGCAGAGAGTGAGAGATGTGAGACCACTGTCCACCAATACTTTCGAGAGAGGAGCTCGTTAGAAAGACGATCGGAGAACGATCTGGCTGTCTCTTGTGGTCGCAGCTTTTTGATGCACAGCTTCCCTTGAACACTAGAACGTGTCGTATTAGCCGCGCATATACGCAGTCACATCTTGGCTGCGACAAAATAATTGCAGGTTAGAGCTTGCATGTAATTGTTGCAGCAGATCCCGATGCGATTTATTGAAGGCTTCTAATAACTGGGAAAATTGAGCGGCATCCATGTTGAAGATTTATTATTTATATAATATGTATATTATATTATGTTTTTATTATTTTTTTTTTCTATTTTCTCGTCGCCACTTTTCTATATTTATACTGAACCGTTATAAAAGTAAACTAGATGACCCGTGCGAATATTTCGCACCGTTAGTTGTCATTTTTGTAACATAAAATGAAAATAATTAATAGAAATTTTAGTAACTTCAATACATTTTATTAAAAGTATAAAAATATTAGAAATCATAATATATCATACATATTTACATACATACATATGTTTAAATGCTTTTATAATACTTCTTTGAATACAATGTTAGAGGTAATTACATGATCATCGTTAACTTTTTACCTGACGAATTCTTAATACAAACAAAAATACCTTTAAACGTACGCACTCGAGAAAAAGCCACGTATGTATAACTCTTTATCGCACTTGATCTAACAACTACTGCAAAGTATTTCCAAAACAGCTTTTTATAGTTAATAGCGGTATTGCCAGAATGGATTTTAATATATACATACTATATTATGTAGAACTGCATTACTATTAAGCGACCCTGTATTACCACACTTGAACAAAAACATATAATCATAATGACAACAGTATTATCATGCAGTTCTATATAAAATATAATTTTTATCAATGAAAATATTAATTTTTCAATTTGTAATTATTTTTCGTCTTTAGTGTTAGAAATAAGCTTTAAAATGAGATATCATTCATGAAATTTGATGCGGTGGTATGGGAGATATTTGCAACCGACAAAAAAAGTGCTTTAGAAATAATATATATGATAACTTTTCCTGTCCCTAAAAAATATAATTCTTAGTATTCCTACTAAGCTTGAAAGCTTTATGTGTTACACTTCTTTAAAAGAGTGATAAAATGTGTTCTACCTTCTGCGGGAATACCCCTTCCTCTGCCCTTATCCCGTTCGGATTAAGCTATTGCTAGAAGCATTCGAACCATGTTTAAAGGCTTTATGGGGAACGTAAACAGGGTTTTAAGTTCACGGAAGAAGTGGGCATTGAAGTGGGCGTGGATGTATAAAAAAGATTACGGTCTATAGTCAGCCCTACAGAATATACAGACAAAATTTTATAAGAATCGGTCAGAGAATCTCGGAGAAGCTATTTCATTGTGGTTTACACGTAAAATGAAACTGGCCGACCGTAATGACGTACATAAGACATTGCGTCCTGTGCATATTCATGCATATGACGTGGGCTATCTGTATATGTTGAAGGCAAAATAACCATTTTTCCGAGGTCGTTTACATTACCATCGTTATGAATTGCATCACGCAAATGGATATTCTCTTCTGAACGTAATTTCTTTTGATTATAATGTATGAAATTTAGTCGTTCAGTTGCAATGTTTGCGTACATATCGACAACGAACAGATGAAAAAGTCGCCGACAATACGAAATGTGGACACCAACTGAAAGCTCTATACATATCGTCATTTTAAATGCAAACGGGCGTAACTACAGTTCTTTTTTTACATGAGAAGCAAAAAACCTTAAAATCAAAAATTTTGTAAGTCCTACAAATTCTAAATCCCACCCCAACATACCTTAAAGCAATCCTTCTACAATGCAACTTGAGAATAAACTTACAAAAACAGTAAAATGCAAGCATTTCTTAAATTAATTCATAATATTATATATAAAATTTGAATTTACAAACGTTTTTTAACCATCCACAATTATAAAATAATATTTTTAAAATTTTTTATGTCGAAAAAAATACATGTTTTTAATTTAGGGGATTTCCACAAATAAATCAAATGTGCTATACATTAAATGTTTGCAAAAAATCGTTTAAAACTGACAAAGGAATACGGCAATAGGATAAAAACATAAATACAGAATACCTAATGTATTTTTTGTATAATAAATAATATTAACGAATTTTTCTTTTATTGTAATTAAATAATATATTGGTGTTTTAATGTTTATTATACTATTATGCTAAAAATGTTATGATAATATTGAGACGAATTAGCTTTTTTATACAATAACTAATATAATATCATTTTTGTAAGTTTATTCTACAATTGAAAAGTTAAGCTTTTAGTAAGCTTGAACATATAAGATTTTTATAAGGGTTCCGTTTTGATTTTTCTACAATTGTTACGATAATCTTTTTCAACAAATTCTAAAATGTTTTTCAAACTTAAGGCTTGTGTTGGTAATCTTATTATAATATTATTCTCAATCCATTTGGTTTGTTGGGACCAGTGAACTGCATGATTCCGAATCAAAGAGCATAATTTTGCTTTTTTTTAAATGAATATTGAGCTAGCACTTAACATTAAAACAATGAATCATGCCAAAACAGGAGTCATATTAAAGAGACTTCTGTTTATAACTGCATGTTGTTGCTTGCAATGGCTATTGATTCAAATGATTCACGAAAACAATGTTTCAGTATGGCTGTTTTAAGTAACATTAAAAGAGATTGTACTGTTATATCATTTATTAAAAAAAATACTTATTAAGACAAATTAAAAAGTTACATTTCTTTTACACATACATACATATATTATGGTGTCATATATAAATATAAACATATTAAAAAATAAAGAAAATAAGTCAAATAAAATTAATTTTATTTTAACATTATAGTTATAAGGGACTTAAGTCATAATCTAGAGTTTTTTAGAATCTTAATTCGAAAAATATTAAGTCTAAAATTTTGTGTGAATTTTTTTTTTCAAAGAGAGATAATTTACAAGTTTTTGGTACCAAAATTAGAAGAATAAAAAACTGTTGTTGAACATAAAATTTGTGGCATATTAAATTGGAAGTTTGTTTTTGTTATATTTTCTAATATATAAAATTCTCGTGTAGCGGTATTTGTTGCCAAACTCCTCCGAAATGGCTCGGTCGATTTTCATGAATTTTTGTGTGTATATCGGGTAGGTCTGAGAATCGGTCAACGTCTATTTTGCATACCCCTAAATTTTAAGGTGCCCGCCCCAAGGTGAAATTTATGACTCACCTAAATAACGTACCGATGTCGATGAAATTTTAAACTAGATATGCATATCTGCGCACCGTAAAACACATATGGTTTACCTTTTTTTAAGAAGTAATCAGAGGGGGCGATACTGGGGATATATCTCCGTATGCACAACAGAGTTGTAAACGAATCATTCATTTTTGAATTAATTCGTGAATCATTCATGCAATGAATTGGTAAAATTTTGAATTAATTCTTTTCTCCAAAAAACGAATTGAATTAAATTTGAATCAATTCATTTGAATTAAGCGAACATGAATTGCAATTCATTTTCGTTTCAAATGAATTGGTAAAAAGAATTGCAATTCATTTCCAATTCATTTGAATTGAATTGATTTTGAATTAATATAAATGAGTTAGAAAAAATGAATTGCAATTCATTCCCAATTCATTTGAATTGATTTTGAATTAATTCAAATGAGTTAAAATATGAATTGCAATTCATTTTACCAATTCATTTGAATTAACTCGAAAAATGAATTTGTTATGCATTTCCAATTGCAAAAATGCAAAAGCATCACCCTTATTCCAAGTACTTCTATTCTGTACTTTATCTATGTCTATTACTTTTAATCCAAGTATTTATTACTTACAGTCATGGACATAAGTATAGGCACAAGCAGTACTTTCAAATAAAATAAAAATTTGTACGTATTCCCAGACTTAAAATAATAATGTTATTAACTGATTATGACTACAGGATATGTACATTAACAAAATAACAAAACAACTAAAACAAATTAGTTTCAGGAACAAAACAATATCAAAAAGTACTAAATAAACTCAGTTTTCTATAGGACAAAATTATAGGCACAGCCATTCTTGTGCAGGCAAAAAATCATACAGAAGCTTTAATTAATATTTTGTTGGCAATCCACTTTGTTTTATAACAGCCTTTAACCTATCTGGCATGGAATGTACCAATTTTTTGTGAGCTCTTCGCCTATTTTATTCCATTCTCCGATCAACGTTGCCTTAAGATCAGCTTTGCTTAATAACTTCTCTGTTCGAATTCTTCGTTCCAATTCTTTCCACAAATGTTCGATGGGATTTAGGTCTGGGGACTGTGGAGTATGTGGCAAGCCATGTGCGGTGTTATAAACAAGTCACTACTTCACGTCGCGAGCCGAATTTTTCGAATAATTATCGTGCTGTAATGTACATGACTGACGTAAATATCATATCTCTGCGCTTTTTTTAAAATTTTTTTTTCAAAATGTTAAAGCAAACAGCTTTGTCAATTATTCCCTCCATAAAGATAAGTTCCACAACACCAGCAGCGGACATGCTGCCCCAGACCATTATTACTCACCCGCCATACTTTACCTTTGGTTTAAGATTTTTTCAGTATATACTATATTAGGATTTCTTTACAATTTAGAATGTCCAGGTCGAAAAATACTAAACTTACTCTCATCTGAGAAGTGTTCCTGATCCCAGAATCTACAAGGCTCATTTTCAAATTGTTTTGCTTACGACATTCTCTTCTCTCGATTGGTTGCAGATATCAGTAGTTTTCGTATAGCCACTCTTGAATTATAACCAGCTTGATACAGCAATCTCCGAACAGTTTCAGAGTGCACATTCTTACCAAAATCTTCCTTTATATTTTAAGAAAGCTGTGTTGATGTTATTTTCGGAAATTAAGGAATTAAAGCGCAGAGAAATTAAATTTTCCGCAGTCATTTACATTCCAGCATGATACTGATTAGTAGTGAGTTGTTTATAACACCGCACATAGCTTGCCACATCCTCCGCAGTCCCCAGACTTAAATCCCATCGAACATTTGGAAGAATTGGACCGAAGAATTCGAGGAGAGAAGTTATTAAGCAAAGCTGATCTTAAGGCAACGTTGATCGGAGAATGGAATAAAATAGGCGAAGAGCTCACAAAAAATTGGTACATTCCATGCCAGATAGGTTAAAGGCTGTTATAAAACAAAATGGAATGCCAACAAAATATTAATTCAAGCTTCTGTATGATTTTTTGCCTGCACAAGAATGGCTGTGCCTATAATTTTGTCCTATAGAAAACTGAGTTTATTTATTACTTTTTGTTATTGTTTTGTTCCTGAAACTTATTTGTTGTAGTTTTTTTGTTATTTTGTTAATGTACATATCCTGTAATCATAATCAGTTAATAACATTATTATTTTAAGTCTGGGAATACGTACAAATTTTTATTTTATTTGAAAGTACTGCTTGTGCCTATACTTATGTCCATGACTGTATTTATAATAATTCTCTTTGTTACATTTATTTCATAAGTAGTACTTGAAGAACCAAACTCCAAACACCAAGTTTACTCCAATTGAATGCAATTCATTTTTGATTTGATAAATTTGAATTACAAGTTACTTTTCTAATTCATTTGAATTAATGCCAAATCATTTCAATTCAAATGATTTAGAAATGAATTGCGATTCTTTTTACCAATTCTTTCGAATTAAAAAATGAATTGCAATTCATTTTGCCTAATTCAAATGAATTGCAACTCATTTTGCCCAATTCATTTGAATTGGAAATGAATTGCAATTCATGTTCGTTAAATTCAAATGAATTGATTCAAATTTAATTCAATTCTTTTTTTCTTGAAAAGAATTAATTCAAAATTTAGCTAATTCATAATGAATTGAAATCAAAAAAGAATGATTCATTTACAACTCTGGTATGTATATGGCTTAATTCTAATGTTAGTAACTAATATTTATAAACTTATTTACTAGTAAGACTTGTTCTAACTTAATTTATACTAATAACCTAAATTTTATGTAAATTATGAAACTATTTTAAATTTATCCTTTTTCTTTTATTTCTTATTATTTAGGACTTGCCGTATGTTGGTTGACGCCGCCCGATGACCAAAAGGAAGATGAGTATGCTCATCTAAAGCTGGTGATAATGATGATGTTGATGATGAGGATGATGAGAACTAATGTTGTTGTTTAGGTGATGAGCTGGGGGTTTGCTGATGCAGTTTGTAGTTTTGTTTTTAGTATTCTAGTTTTTAAGTTTTTTTTTTTCTTTTGTGTAAATAGGTCTAAGTTTTTCTTAATACCAGTTGTATTTGAGTTTTTCTCTATTTATTTTTAGATTTAAGTTTTCATTCCCTTTTTCATTTATAATTTAAATTTTCAGTTTTATCGTTAAATTATAGGTTTTATATTTATTTTGTAAGTTTTATAGTTTTATATTTGGCTTTTAAGTGTTATATTTAGTTTTTAAGTTTACGTTTTTTTTTTTTTTGACTTTAAGTTTTAAAATACTTTGTTTTTTATAAACTTCTAATTGTATTAAATTATTTCCTGTTTTCTTTTCTGTTTTTGTTTAAAATTTCTTTCTAATTTTTTTTTTATAAAATAAATATAACCACTTTCACTTTTCTGCCCGCCACCATCCAAACTTTCGTTTTATTTTACTAAAAAAAACCGCAAAAACTTTTCCAAAACTGCACACTTCGATTACCAAAACTTTATTGAAATACCAAAAACTTTTTTCTGTAAAATCTGACCGTTTATTCTCTTTTTTTTTTGCAGAGGTTTTTTTTCTTAACTTCAGTTATTTTTTTATTATCATTCCAATTATATTTGGTTGTTGTTTTTTATTTACTTATTTTAACTTTAATCTGTAACATTATGTTTTTGTTATTGTCTGCTCACTCACACAGCTGTCTCAGTGGAGTTGCCAGCAGAGCCAGGTTTAACCCCACAATGCGCACATGACAAAATACTGAACGAACGACAAAGAAAAAACAAATTTAGATTAACCGACCGAACGAATGAACGACCAAAACAAAGAAAAATAAATTTAGATTGAACGATCGAACGACTGATCCGCATCGTTAATTGACTGATTCGTTCAATTTAACCCGTTCGTTCGTGACCGACACAGCTTTATTTGGGTTGATTTTTGTGTTGTGAATATTTGGAAAATTAAAAAAGAAATACATAAAAATAAAATAATAAATAAATAACAATTAATACAACAAGCTAGTAAATAACTAAATGTGACGAGCTCGGTGGATGTAATTTTTTATGATAACGAAGAAGTGAAGGCGGCATTTAAGGGACAATTCTAATCCTTTAATCCTGCACTGTGTCTAGAAATGTCTAGATTAATATATGGATAGTTAATAACATCGGATTTTATTACCGTATTCATAAAAAATAAAATTGGTTTATAGAGTGCTTATTTGACATATTTCTATGGAGTAATTGTCAAATAAGCAATTAATAAAACTGTTTTATTTTTTTATGAATACGGGCATCAGTCTGTGGTTAATAATAACCGTCTGACGACAGGGGTCAGAGCCGTATGCAACATTCTTTAGATTTATTAAATTTTTTATAATAACATTGTACATATTGTAACGATATATGAAATTAAAGAATCGCTACTACTACTAATATACTTATGTTTATTTACATCTTGTAGATTTAAGGCATATTTACATAGTAGACTTTATACAGACAAAATCGACCAACTGCAATCCCGCCAATTTTAAAAGTTTGTGCCGCTTTAAGGTTTTCGGCAGAAGGTAGTTTTTAGTAATTCCACGGCTATGATTTCAATTTAGGAATGGCTTAATCGACCTTGTTTGTAGTACTAAATAAGGTAGTACAATTAATAGAGCAAAGCGTTTGTACACAATGGATTACTTCAAAAATGTCGGATGAAGAAAAAATTCGTAATAAAAGCTATTCTTAATGAATAATGTTAAACAATTAGAACGTTAAGAAATTAGACAAAAGTTAAATAAAAAAATTCCGTCTATTTATTTTATAGAACGAGAATAAAGAAAAAAAAACAACAAACACGTTAAAAAATTGGACGATTATAAAAAATTTCAAAAATATCAGAGTTGGGTTTATTGCATTAGATTTAATTTTCCACTAAATTTAGTGGTAGTGGAAAAAATAGTGCATTATCGCCTCTTATATTTAGTGGTAGTGAAAATTTAATGAATTATATAAAACGAATTTAGTGATAGTGGAAATTTATTGCATTATATAAAACGATTTTAGTGGTAGTGGAAATTTATTGCACTAATTTTGCCATCCATAATAGGCCCATAAATTAATTTTAACTGTAAAAATATGCTGATTTGAGAGGGCGTGTTATTTCTTCATAATGCAACTCTGCATATTTATTTGTTTTCCTTATTCTATATTTAATATTTTTAATACGTATATACTTAAGCGTAATTTTAATGTATAAACTATACAATTATTATTTTTAATAAAACATTTGAGTCAATAATCTGTATAGCAAATTCCCTTTACCATGTCTTTTAGTTGATAATTAATATTAAACTATTACAGCTGAAACCGGAATTTTTTTTGTCATTGATCACATCTATCGTATTCCAATTTCTCGTTCAAATTGTTCTGCCTTTAAAGTTCCATCAATACTTTCACAATTCTTATTGAATACACTGTATGCGCTAACTTCATTTTGTTTTTTAGGACCGGTGCGGGTGTTCAAATATATTGCGGCAAGAGCCGAAAACATAAGAAAAACGATTCCAAACTGAAGTTCAATAGCAATTACATATAGAGTAATCCAAAAGGCAATATAAACAACCCGCAATGTGTATTGTAAAACACGACTTTCCCGGTCAAACGACGGATTTGCGATTGCATTTTCCACAGGATCCTCCTCTGACGATAAAAGTAGATTATCACCATCATTTCCATGCTCTTCATTACCCTCACTATTTGATTGTGGTAATACATTATCATCATCCTTGAGATTTAGTAACAAACTAATTAACAAAATTTAGATGAGTAAGAAATATTCATACGTGTACAACTAAAGTTGATTTGTCCGAATGTTCTTTGTCGTTTTTATGTTTTACTCCCAACATAAGAAAACATTTAATGGTCTCCTTAAATTGATTAATTTTTTCGTGACGTTTTTTACGCAGACGATAATTCTGTAATTTTTCTTCGATATTTTCCATATATTCTATTGAAAGATTTTAGCAAAAATTTATTGCTAGCATTACAAATGTAAACATAAAACCAGTGCTGTAAAGAAGCTTATAATTTAAACACTATTACCGACATCGTGAAATCCTGCATGCAGGGCTGTCAAATTTTAAGTTAAATCAGTGTTGTAAGTTTTTTAACCCGTGGTCTACATCTGATATCAACTTTGAAATGATATGAAAGAAAACATCGGCAGAGAAAATAAAATGCAATTTTAATATTTCTCTTCATATCTAAAGGTGGAAATACATGACAAGCGTTAAGGTGGAAGTACATAACAAGTGTTCTGAGCGCCACGCGTTGCAATCTTATGTCAAAAAAAGTTGAAATAGTGCATTTTCATAATGCAAGTTACCAGCAAAGTATGCAACACTTCTAACGCGAGAAAGTTAACCATCTTTTACAAGCGTTGACAGCTGGATGAATGAAAAAAAAGGAAATCAGTAGTACATATAAAAAAACGTGTTTACGTTTTTATGTGGAAAAAAGAAGACTGTTTGAAAAATATAAAAGAATCAGTTGTGGTTTAATGATTGGCTTGTGAGAAAAACATTTTTGTTTTTTTTTTGTGAAAAAATATTATATTTTTTTTATATTTTTTTTAACAAAATGTTTATCTCACAAGCCAATCATTAAACCACAACTGATTCTTTTATATTTTTCAAATAATAAAAATAATTTCTAAAAGCATTAAAAGTCTTAAAGTTTTAAACGCGCTCAGTGGCTAAAGGTGGAAATACATATATGTGTATTATTATTAAGTTTAAATATATTTTTTCACAAAAATTGTATATTTTATTATATATATATTTTTTATATAGTTTAAATCGCATAGAAATGGCGAAAGCTATAGAAAGTCAAGTAGGAATCAGTGTAAAATTTGTTTCAATTATTGAACTTTACACTTTTTAGACTTTCCCACTGAGTATAACGACATGTCAAAAACTCAAATAAAATGATAAAGTATAATAGTGTGAAAACAATATGTAATGAACTGCCAAAAAATACGGATAGAAATTTGACAGTCGTATGGCTCTCATAATTTTTACAAATTTTTCTAGACCATTAGATTTTTCATTTTATCAGAGTTGCTTTTTTAGACAAATATAAGAAATAATCAGGGTTGGAAAACTGGAAATTATTCACAATAATTTTGCTTATTCCTTTTTTTATTAATAACTACATAAATACAAAATATAGTTAACATTTCAAGTTTTTTCCCTTCAACATAAAATAAATTACAAATATTTGTTGTAAAAAATAATTAAATATGGCTTATATTATGAAATATTAATAAAACAAATATTGCCATATCAACATGACCATCGCTGGAGAAAGAGAAAAACACAAAGAGCTGTTGTTTCCATTTTATTTGAAATGTGATAGTGTAAAAGCAAAATATAATAAAAACATTTTACGTTTGATTTTTTGACAATCAGACCAAAAACCATTAGATTTTGTTTAGACAAAATCCAATGAAGATCTTAAGACTTGTAGAATAGTGTAAAAGCACCTTTAAGGTGGTTTTAAACTATCCCACTGAGTATAACGACACGTCAAAAACTCAAATAAAATGAAAAAGTATAATAGTGTGAATACAATTTGTAATGAATTGTCAAAAAATACGGATAGAAATTTGACAGTCGTATGGCTCTCATCATTTTTAGAAATTTTTCTAAACCATTAGACTTTTTATTTCATCAGAGTTGCGTTTTTACGCAAATATAAGAAAAAATCAGGGTTGGAAAACTGAAAATTTTTAGCCATAATTTTGCTTATTCCTTTTTTTTATTAAATAACTACAAAAATACAAAATATAGTTAATATTTGAAGTTCTTTCTCTTTAACATAAAATAAATTACAAACATTTGTTGTAAAAAATAATTAAATATGGCTTTTGTTGTTGCGGGTGGGATCAGATAGGAAATAGGGAGAATTCACAATGCATGTTAGTCATATTAAAAACACTAAGATGTGACAGCAAGTTAATATTCCTGATTCCTGAGGCAACTCCAGTGCTCTGCTGATGTCATATATGTTGCTTTTTTTTGTCTACCACGAGTCTACTGGAATTTCGTGGAGCGAAATTCGCTGGCATGCCGGCCTGTTGAGCAATGGGTGTTTGACAGTATCTGACCTGTTAAGAAAAAAAAAATAATAAGATTATAAACAATAATAGAATTAGAATAATACTTATCTGTGAAGAAAAATGAAAATACCAGACAAAATTCTATCATCAACTGGCGATAATTGTAAACAAATGAAGTAAAATCAAGAGGAAGACCAGGTATAGAAAATAGGCAGAATGAAAGAGACAGATATAGCATTAGTATGGGCAATGAAAATTATGGTAAAATGACAGGCAGAATAAATTAGTCTTGAAAACCTCAATGAATGAAAATAGTATTATAATTTTGCAGTAACTGAGTTGTTGCCAGAATATTTTTTTGTTTTTGGGAGAATAGCTAGAGTTAATATTTAGAGAAAAACATAAGAACCTGGTAACAGAAGAGAACCGGAAAAAGAGATTAAAAGCTAATTATGATTATGATGATAATTTAGATTAAATTAATAAATGGTAAAGAAAAAAATAGAAAGAACTAAATGTATTATAGGAGAGTTCAGTATATAGAAAAAAAAGATGTCTATTTGGCGGGAAGAACTGCAGGTAAATGAGTACCGATAGATAGGGTAAAATGGAAAAGTGATAAATAATTCCCGCTTCGATAGGATAGATTTTGGATACTGCTGTAACTGAAAATTAGATCAGAAAAGACAGCCACAAGGAAACAGCCTTAGCGCGACATAAATTGTGTAAATCGTGAAATAAAAAAAAAAAAAAAAAAGAAAAAAAAACAAAGACAGTAACAGAAAAAAGAAAAACGGTCTCACAAATAAGGTGTAGTGCGTGTAAAAAAAAAAGGAAAAATTAGAAGGGATAACATACATTAATCTCCAAGGAGAAACCTAGTGAATATATATATTGGATTCCAGTGTCAGGGTACAAAGCTCACCAAGATTGTGAGGAAAAGAAGAAGAGTACGAAGATTTTTCGGAAGAGGAAAATTAGAGGAAATTGGAAAACCTACGTAAGTGGTACTGTGATAGTGTAATATTGAAAAAGAAATAATAAGATTGAAATTATAGCTGGGGAGGCCTAAAAGACGGTATAGACCTGGACCGAGGCATATTACCCAGGTAGGATTAAACATTTTATTCGTAAAGTTTTTTTTTAAACATAGTTAAAGTGAACCTGATAATTAAAATTTGATTTCAAATAAAGCCTGGGGGGAGTTGTCATCAATAGAGAAAGGAAAAGAATAATAAAGACTGCAAGATATTCTGATATTAGGTATCACTGAATATATTAATTATTGAGAAAAAAAAAAAGAAAAATAAATCTATCTATATAAATTGCTGATATAAATCCTTATACGTGTTTAGGTGTAAGTGTGTGTATCAATTATTAAACATCAGTACTGTTAATTTGTCCATTTCGATATTATTTTCAAACAAATAAGTGTTTAAGCCTTCTATTATATTTTTATCTTTATATAACTATATTTTCTTATATGTATATATATAATTTTTTAGTATTGTTAATATCTTTTCATTTATCTTTGTCAGTTAATACTAGTCATAAGATTTTATCTTTTAATTTAAAAGGAAAAAAGGAGACAGATTGCAAGCAAACGAGAAAAAAATAGCAAATCAAAGAAAAAAAAAAGGGGAAAAAGAAAATTTATAGGCCGAAATCTGTGCGTTTCATTTTTTTTGTATTGATTGATTCTGTCTATCGCGACAATATTATAGACCTTAGGGAGCTCCTTCAAGTCTTACCTTAGGAATCATAACTAGCAGAAACAGTACAGATCCGAAGTATAGATTTTTTTTTAGAAATTTTGGCTCCCTTGTAAGCCATTTTTTTTTGTCTAGAGAAAAGTGAAAAAAAAAGAGTCTAATAAGATTGAAAACAAAGGAGGTTATCAAGGAAAATCTGTGTCCGATTTTTTTTTATTCTAAAGGTCTAAAATTTTTGTAATTCCAAATTTAATTTTTATATAGTATAAAGTAATATAGTATAAGCATATAATTATTAATTAAATAAAATGATTTCGTTATAAAGTAAATATAGAAAAAAGGAAATTAAAATGTTGGCCTAATAATTTGAATTGGCAGTGACAAACGGGTGAGTGAAGGTAAAGTCGTGTGGAATTTGGGTCGTGGATAAGAAGTCATTGGAAAGTCCCACGACAAGGTTGGGAGGGCGAGAAATGGGACGAAGACCTGTCCTAATGATCAAGGTGCTGCATTGTGGTTTGTTTTGTGTTCGTTTTAATTTGAGTTCGATGTTCTTAATTTTTCTTGCGTGTTACTTACCTATGATGAGGGGGTTGGAACCTCCTGAGGTGACAGTTGAGCTGCCGGAAGCCTCATCATGAGATCGGAAACAAAAAGAAGTAGCATAACAAGAAATGGCGCCCAAACAAATGGAGGATTTTTTTGTCCTTGGTAAAAGATGCATGTAATGAGATCTACACATGCGGCAATAGCCTATTAAATTTTTCAATAGCCCATCATATAACTTTTGAAGATATATAAGATTTTGTAGCCTCTGAAAGGAGAGTGGACGTTATGATGATCAGAGAGTATAAGATATTATGTGTTCTTTAAACGTTATATGCATTACCTTACTCGAAATAATCTGCGATAGCTTAACTATGGGGATATATGTATGTACATAGTTTTAAATGTATCGGAATTATTTTGTTTGTTTTGATTACGCGATGAAGGGTCATGGTGAACGTGATAAGAATGAATAGCCTCTTGTCTGAAAAGTGACAAGGTTAGATGTATTTGAAATTATCACGAAGTTGTAATCTCATCCGTGTTGAATCGATTGAGTGCTGATGATGTATAACTTGTCACCGACCGGAAATGAATTAGAGTAAAAATGATTTCACACTGCACACATATTGATCAAATGCAATGATAAACCGCTGCGACTGACTTACCCGTTCTGTCAATGCCAAACTAAATGATAATTTAGAAGTCTGAGAAGGAAAAGCAATCATAGGATTTTTATATACTAAAATATTGATATTGATTAATTTCATTAATTATTAATAATTTATTTACCTTCTTTACTAATATTATAAATTTTTTTTTTATTTTGAACACATACGTACTCAAAGTTTTATAGATATAAAGCGATTTTTTTTTGTAGAAATTAATATTTCAAAACAATTTAAAATTGCTTTGTAGTAATTGAGTCTTCTATTATTAAATTAATTAATTAAATTATTAAATTATAAAACCAATAGTAGTTTTTGTTTGTTATTTGTGTCTTTTTATATTATAAATTTATTGTAGTTTAGTTAATATATATCGTCGTTAAGAATTTTTTTTATTTTTGCTTTCGTTCTGAAAATTTATTTATTTATCCACTTATTTAATTATATCTATCCATTGTCGGCTAAAACACTATTTAGTGATTTTTTTTTTAATTTTTTGTTTGCTTTGCTATTTGAGCCCTGCATATCGGTGGATGGTAGTATACTGAAAATTAAAAGTAAACAGCGTTGTGTTAGTACCTAAAAAAGTTAGTAATAACAGGTGAAAAGTAGATTTATAAAAAGGAAGTGAAAAGTAAAAGGGAAGAAAACTATTAGGAACCTTAGGGGATGAGTATTGAGACTAGTGCAGACGCTCAGAATAGGAAAAGAGTTAGACAGCACGATTTGAATAATTCCATACCTCCAGTTTTGCCTAAGGTCAGGAGAACTGACATTGACGAAGATAATATGCCCAATTCCAAACAACAGGGTAATCCACAGATAGTCGACCTATCTCACACGATCAACCAATCGGCCAATGTAGGATCGAATGGCGCTAGTACAAGTCAACCAGTAGTTCGAGAAGGGCAAACAGCACCAAATGTTCGAGGGCTGAGTTCAGATACGGTTCAGAAATCCCTAGAAGAAAAGATAAAAAAATTAGTGCAAACAGAAATGCTAGAGATAAAAAAATGCATGGCGCAACTTACCAAGAATATGGCTGATTTGAGTAGAAGCATAACACACGAGAGCAACTCAAGATTACCAAATAATGGTGAAAGTGATTCAGGTAATGCAAACCGTGAAAATGATTCAACTGGAAGTGGTGTTGGAGGTGAACTGAGACTGGCTCCACAAGAAGGCTCCATTAGTGGTGCAACGAATGAATATACATTGCTACCATCGCAAAATGCCAATCTACTCCCGGTAAATCAACAAAACACAGAACTTACAAGGATACGGGTAGATAAATTGGGTATCAGTTTTGACGGCAACCCAGCTCACATCAGTATTGACGATTTTGTCTTCCGTTTAGAGCACTTACAGAGACACTACCAAATACCATGGTTCGAAGTGCTGCGTGATTTTCATTTGTTGATGGCTGGGTCAGCAAGAGAATGGTACTGGCTATACATAAAGACACATGGCCTAGTCGAATGGCCAAGTTTAAGGCACGCACTGTTAGCTCAGTACCAAACAACCAGATCAAATTTCGAGATAATGCGAGATCTGGTTGAACGCAAACAGCAAAACGGCGAAACAGTGGACAATTATTTTCACGCAATGTGTCAAATCAGATCACGTTTAAAGCAGCCTATCCCCGAGTATGACCTGATTAAAATTATAAAAAGAAATATTAGAGAGAGTATAGGCAGAATAGTTTATCCTATCGCCGTATCATCGGTAGAGCATTTACGAGTTGAGTGTAATGAGGCTGAAAGGAATTTTCCCAGGCGTGATATTCGTAATGTACAACCAGTGATGAAACAAAATAAATATGTTAATGAAGTTTTTTATGATGTTGATGAGTTTGGTATAAATAATACTGAAGTAACTCAACAGCCTGAACAATATGAAGAAGTATCTGCAGTTAACGTGATGGCACAACAAAGAAAACAGACACTGATTTGTTGGAACTGCAAACAGCCAGGTCATGTTTATATGGATTGCACTTCGATGGAAAGAAGTATATTCTGCTATAAATGCGGCCGGCCAAATACAATAACTCCTAAATGTCCTACTTGTAAAACGGGAAACCAGACCCGGTGCTTGTCGTCGACGGGGGACCCAAGTGCGTCCAGACATCATGCCCCGAGAGCAAATTAGAATGTAGTCAGCCAAATTAGTCAAGCCAAATAAATGATTATGCAAAAAGAAGACATTACATGCCAAGAGATATAAGACAGCAAAATTATGACCAAGTAAGAGCCCAAATATTCAATGAAGAGGTGCAGAAAACTACATCAAAAAGGATTCTAAAAACCAGAAAAAAATTTAAAGAACGTCGACAGATAAGAAAGTTAGCTATAGAATCTATACGTAAAGTAAGCGAAAATAAATTAGATCAAAGAATTTTCACTGAAGTTGAAATAGAAGGTGCAAAAATTAAGGGCCTGTTGGACACTGGGGCCACAGTTAGTATATTGGGAAAAAATTGTAGAGAGTTACTAAAAGAGTTAGATTTAAATATTCAGCCGATACTATCAAATGTAAAGACAGCAAGTGGTCAGCATCTTCGAGTACTTGGTAAAGTACAGGTGAAAATAGTATATAAGGATCAGGAGAAGGAAATGCTTTTATATCTTTGTCCTGATTTAGAGCAAATTTTGTACCTTGGAGTAGATTTTTGGAAATTATTTAAACTAGCACCTGATGTGATCGGCACAGATGAATTGGATATTGAAAAGGTAAAGAAGGATTTTCAGACGGATAAAAGTGAATATAAATTGAAGCCACATGAATTAAATGATGAACAAAAGCATGTGTTGGAATCAACCATCAAAGAGTTTGATACTTTTGAGGAAAAAGGATTGGGTATAACGAATTTAGAAAGGCATTCTATCAAGTTAATAGAGGGTGCACAACCAATTAAGGATAGGTATTACCCAATTTCACCTGCCGTACAGAATATAACCTACCAAGAAATAGACCACATGTTAGAATTAAAAGTAATAGAACTAAGTGAGAGCCCATGGTCAAATCGAACAACAATAGTAAAGAAGCCAGGAAAAAACCGATTCTGTTTAGATGCGCGTAAGCTAAATAAACTAACCGTCAAAGACGCATACCCGTTACAGAATATTGACGGCATTTTAAGCCGAATAGATGAAACTCACTTCATAAGTAGCGTGGATCTGAAATATGCGTTCTGGCAGATCGAATTGGATGAGCAAAGCAGGCCCTATACGGCTTTCACAGTTGCCGGTAGACCGCTATACCAATTTAGAGTTATGCCATTCGGTCTGTGCAATGCGGCGCAAAGACTTTGTCGTTTGATGGACAAAGTCATCCCAAGCAGATTGAAAGACAATGTTTTCACATATTTAGATGATTTGCTGGTAATATCTAGTACATTCGATGACCATATTAAATTATTAAAGGAAGTGGCCAGGTGTCTGAAAGCAGCTAATTTGACAATCGGCTTAAAAAAGTCACAATTCTGCTTTCAAGAACTAAAATATTTAGGTTTTATTATAGGAGGTGGATCTTTGAAAACCGACCCGGAAAAAGTACAGGCCATACGACAAATCAAATTGCCTAAATCGATATGAGAAGTACGCAGTTTTCTCGGTACCGCTGGATGGTATAGACGCTTTATCAAGAACTTTGCGACCATCTCAGCGCCTTTAACTGACACGCTAAAAAAATCAGAGAAATTCCAAATGACAACGGCTGCCATAGAAGCGTTTGAAAATTTGAAAAAGGCTCTGACATCAGCACCGGTATTGCGTCACGCGGACTTCACAAAACGTTTTTACATACAGTGCGATGCATCTCATCTCGGTATCGGTGCAGTACTTTATCAATTGAATGACAAAAATGAAGAGCACCCAATTGCGTTCTATTCGCAGAAGCTGAACCCGTGCCAGAAAAATTATACAGTCACAGAGAAAGAGTGTTTGGCAGCAGTGATGGCAGTACGAAAATTCAGACCATATGTGGAGATGATGCCTTTCACGATTGTTACCGATCACGCTAGTCTCAAGTGGCTGATGACGTTGAAAGACCTGAGTGGGAGGTTGGCTAGGTGGTCTTTGCAGTTGCAAGCCTTTGATTTTGAAATAGAACATCGCAAAGGTTCTGAAAATGTTGTAGCTGACATGCTTTCAAGGATAGCACATCATGAGGCAGATGAAATAGAAACAGACGATTTACTTGATTTTGAAACCACCGAGTTTGAGTCAGAAGAATATATTGACCTAATAAAAACCATTGAAGCCAATAGTGAAAAATTACCAGATATTAAAATCATGGATGGAAAAATTTTTAAGAAGTCGATTATCCAATCTGATATTGAAAACCAAGTTCAATGGAGACTCTGGATACCATCAAGTATCACGTATGCCATCATCGAGAAAAATCACGCCGCCAAAACATCAGCACACTGCGGTACGGCTAAAACTCTAGAAAAAATTAAACGTTTTTTTTATTGGCCAAAAATGACAGTATAGATTAAACAATTTGTCAAAAACTGCCAAGTGTGTAAAGAAACAAAACCAGCTAATAAGCACTTAATGCCAGAACTGGGTCAAGAAGTGGTAACCGATAGGCCTTTCCAAAAGCTATACGTCGACTTTTTAGGAAAGTACCCAAGGTCAAAAAGCGGTAACGCGTATATTTTTATAGTAATGGACCACTTCACGAAATTTACGTTTCTGAAAGCGATAAAGGAGGCCACCACGGCAAACGTAATTAACTTTTTGACTCAAGAAATATTTTATAAGTTTGGTGTGCCGGAAATAATTCATACCGACAACGGTCCACAGTTTGTTTCAAAAGGTTTTCAAGAATTGATGAGAACATTTGGCATTAGACACATGAAAACCGCAGTATATGCACCCCAATCAAATGCATCCGAAAGGGTTAACCAATCCGTGTTGGCAGCCATAAGAGCCTATCTGAATGACGATCATAGGGATTGGGATCTTTACCTGTCTGAGATTGAATTTGCTCTTCGAACTTCGGTGCATGCGGCTACAGGTGTTACACCATTTTTTGCCCTTTTCGGTTTCCATATGTACACGAATGGATCTGATTATAGATTAGCACGCAAACTCAATTCTTTAACAGACCATGAGGTGAGCAGGATAACAACGAACGATAGGCTAGAGCTAGTTAGAGATAAAATCAGGAAAAATATGCATGAGGCATATGAGAGGTGCGCTTTGAGGTATAATAGGAGAGCACGGATTATAAAATTTGTCCCTGGTCAGGAAGTCTATCGGAGAAATACGATTCTAAGCGATTTTAGCAAAAACATTAACGCGAAGTTTTGTAGAAAATTTTTAAGGTCGAGAGTTGTGAAACCAATAGGGAATAACATGTACGAATTGGAAGGCTTACAGGGTAAACCTATAGGTGTGTACCATGTCAAGGACATCAAGGCCTAAAATCCAGACGATTGATGCTTAATCAATGATAAAATCTATACAAAGTGCAATACTAGGATAAGGGACACAATTGATTATTTATATTTTGGATTAGTTATGTATGTGTGATTATTTTATCTTATTTTTACCGTGTGTGTGTGATTTGGACTAGTATGGCAAAAAGTACCTGATTTTACTTAGATTAAGCAACTGTCTGTGATATATATCCTCATCTACGTGCAATATTAGAATAATAGCCTTGACCAGAGATTTAGCATAGTTGATATTAAAAAAAGAGAACATTTTTCTTAACATGATTTACTCACCTGCGATAGTGATACAATTATTGGATACGATCATTGAATCTGTTCTGTCCGATTTACGTCTTTGTAGTCGATTAGATTTATTTAGTTTCGGTGATGAATTCTATTCTGTGCGAAGAAAATAAAATTTGAACAAAGTAAATATTCATACACATTCACATATGCTTTTATATACTTCCCGTAATATGTAAAGAAATTTCAAAAGGATTAAATTGCCCGGCTTTCTCATTATAATATTCTCAGGGTGTGGGTGTTCCCCGCGTTGAGCATGATGAAGATGGAATTGTATGAATTTACCCGCACACCGTCCCCTCCACATTTCTGGGCGAGAACGGAGTTTTGTTGCGGGTGGGATCAGATAGGAAATAGGGAGAATTCACAATGCATGTTAGTCATATTAAAAACACTAAGATGTGACAGCAAGTTAATATTCCTGATTCCTGAGGCAGCTCCAGTGCTCTGCTGATGTCATATATGTTGCTTTTTTTTGTCTACCACGAGTCTACTGGAATTTCGTGGAGCGAAATTCGCTGGCATGCCGGCCTGTTGAGCGATGGGTGTTTGACAGTATCTGACCTGTTAAGAAAAAAAAAATAATAAGATTATAAACAATAATAGAATTAGAATAATACTTATCTGTGAAGAGAAATGAAAATACCAGACAAAATTCTATCATCAACTGGCGATAATTGTAAACCAGGGATGGAAAATGGCTTTTATGATTTTGTACCAACTATGAAAACAAAATGTTCTTTTCATACCATGACGGTACCATTTTTTAATATTAATTAAAAATAGAAACTTAACAAAAGTTTGTATACAAATTCAGAAGTATACAATAAAAAATAACATAAAAATAATAAATATTAAATACATAAAGGTACATACATTAGTCTTTTCAATTCTTAAGATCAGTTATTAAAATAGTTATTTATAAAATATTTTTAGAAAATAAATTTTCTGTTCTTTTAAAATCGAAGCAAAATGAATTTGTTGACTTTAATAAATCTTTAGTTTGTATCAATTGGAGACAATGGAAACGTGTAGTATATTACTTTCCTTTGTTTTTATTAGGTTTTGGAAAGAAAAAAAACTTGAAGACACTTGTCAGAAAGTTATTAATTTTTGGCGTAGTTTTTAAGGCATTTATATTTTTGATGTGGATTTCCCGTAAAGCATGTCTTTTGACATGAGCAAGACTGCCCATTATTGATATTTTACAAAGAGTACACATTTTGCTTTGCCATCCCTTTTCCTTTTCTAACCATGAAAATTGTTTCATCCACTCTTCGCGAAATGGTACCACATACGACTTCACTTGCTTACTAATGAAGACGGCAGTAACAACACATGAAGTTAACAAAAATACCTAGTACAACAACGTTGCAACAAAAGCACAAAAGCTGACCATTAAAAAGAAGAAAAAAAAACGCACAACAAATTAATGTTGCAATACAGTGAAACGTTGATATTTTTAAATTGTACCAAATAAGCCGCGGTAGTACCACGGTACCAAGAAGGTCCAAAATGTACCAAAAAAAGTACAATTGTACCATGATTTCCATCCGTGTTGTAAACAAATGAAGTAAAATCAAGAGGAAGACCAGGTATAGAAAATAGGCAGAATGAAAGAGACAGATATAGCATTAGTATGGGCAATGAAAATTATGGTAAAATGACAGGCAGAATAAATTAGTCTTGAAAACCTCAATGAATGAAAATAGTATTATAATTTTGCAGTAACTGAGTTGTTGCCAGAATATTTTTTGTTTTTGGGAGAATAGCTAGAGTTAATATTTAGAGAAAAACATAAGAACCTGGTAACAGAAGAGAACCGGAAAAAGAGATTCAAAGCTAATTATGATTATGATGATAATTTAGATTAAATTAATAAATGGTAAAGAAAAAAATAGAAAGAACTAAATGTATTATAGGAGAGTTCAGTATATAGAAAAGAAAAAAATGTCTATTTGGCGGGAAGAACTGTAGGTAAATGAGTACCGATAGATAGGGTAAAATGGAAAAGTGATAAATAATTCCCGCTTCGATAGGATAGATTTTGGATACTGCTGTAACTGAAAATTAGATCAGAAAAGACAGCCACAAGGAAACAGCCTTAGCGCGACATAAATTGTGTAAATCGTGAAATAAAAAAAAAAAAGAAAAAAAAAACAGAGACAGTAACAGAAAAAAGAAAAACGGTCTCACAAATAAGGTGTAGTGCGTGTAAAAAAAAAGGAAAAATTAGAAGGGAAAAAAAAATTAGAAGGAGAAACCTAGTGAATATATATATTGGATTCCAGTGTCAGGGTACAAAGCTCACCAAGATTGTGAGGAAAAGAAGAAGAGTACGAAGATTTTTCGGAAGAGGAAAATTAGAGGAAATTGGAAAACCTACGTAAGTGGTACTGTGATAGTGTAATATTGAAAAAGAAATAATAAGATTGAAATTATAGCTGGGGAGGCCTAAAAGACGGTATAGACCTGGACCGAGGCATATTACCCAGGTAGGATTAAACATTTTATTCGTAAAGTTTTTTTTTAAACATAGTTAAAGTGAACCTGATAATTAAAATTTGATTTCAAATAAAGCCTGGGGGGAGTTGTCATCAATAGAGAAAGGAAAAGAATAATAAAGACTGCAAGATATTCTGATATTAGGTATCATTGAATATATTAATTATTGAGAAAAAAAAAAGAAAAATAAATCTATCTATATAAATTGCTGATATAAATCCTTATACGTGTTTAGGTGTAAGTGTGTGTATCAATTATTAAACATCAGTACTGTTAATTTGTCCATTTCGATATTATTTTCAAACAAATAAGTGTTTAAGCCTTCTATTATATTTTTATCTTTATATAACTATATTTTCTTATATGTATATATATAATTTTTTAGTATTGTTAATATCTTTTCATTTATCTTTGTCAGTTAATACTAGTCATAAGATTTTATCTTTTAATTTAAAAGGAAAAAAGGAGACAGATTGCAAGCAAACGAGAAAAAAATAGCAAATCAAAGAAAAAAAAAAGGGGAAAAAGAAAATTTATAGGCCGAAATCTGTGCGTTTCATTTTTTTTGTATTGATTGATTCTGTCTATCGCGACAATATTATAGACCTTAGGGAGCTCCTTCAAGTCTTACTTTAGGAATCATAACTAGCAGAAACAGTACAGATCCGAAGTATAGATTTTTTTTAGAAATTTTGGTTCCCTTGTAAGCCATTTTTTTTTGTCTAGAGAAAAGTGGAAAAAAAAGAGTCTAATAAGATTGAAAACAAAGAAGGTGGTTATCAAGGAAAATCTGTGTCCGATTTTTTTTTATTCTAAAGGTCTAAAATTTTTGTAATTCCAAATTTAATTTTTATATAGTATAAAGTAATATAGTATAAGCATATAATTATTAATTAAATAAAATGATTTCGTTATAAAGTAAATATAGAAAAAAGGAAATTAAAATGTTGGCCTAATAATTTGAATTGGCAGTGACAAACGGGTGAGTGAAGGTAAAGTCGTGTGGAATTTGGGTCGTGGATAAGAAGTCATTGGAAAGTCCCACGACAAGGTAGGGGGGGCGAGAAATGGGACGAAGACCTGTCCTAATGATCAAGGTGCTGCATTGTGGTTTGTTTTGTGTTCGTTTTAATTTGAGTTCGATGTTCTTAATTTTTCTTGCGTGTTACTTACCTATGATGAGGGGGTTGGAATCTCCTGACGTGACAGTTGAGCTGCCGGAAGCCTCATCATGAGATTGGAAACAAAAAGAAGTAGCATAACATTGTTATGAAATATTAATAAAACATATATTGCCGTATCAACATGTCCATCCTTGGAGAAAGAAAAAAGCACAAACAGCTGTTGTTTCCATTTTATTTTAAATGTGATAGTGTAAAAGCAAAATGTAATAAAAACATTTTACGTTTGATTTTTTGACAGTCAGACTAAAAACCATTAGGTTTTCTTTCGACAAAATCCAATGAAAGTCTTAAGACTTGTAGAATAGTGTAAAAGCACCTTAAGTAGTTATTGGAAAACAGTGTTGCCACGACTTTTAAATGTTTGTAACCAAATATCAGCAAAAATCTAACCAAATTTTTAAGTCCTAATTCTAATAGAAATAATTGAAAAAAATTATGTTAAATCAATTATAACTATTTGGTTTTTTGCAATATAATTTAATATATATACTTTGATTCATCTGTCAAGATATAATTTTACTTTCTGGTTATATGGGAGAAAAGGCAAAATATAGAAAAACTCTATTCGCATTCACATTAATCAAACTCTTGAGTAGGGCAACCAAAAATATGCTTTATAAAATTAGTTTTAAGCGCCCAAAGTATGCATTAAAAAAACAATTTTAAGCGTTAAAAATATGCTCTATAAAACTCATAATATATAAATATGTTCATGTAAAATCACGTATAATTTTTTTTCAACAATTTGAAAACAGGAAGAGTAACAATTAGCCCCCAACCAGATAAAATAAAATTCCTTTATATTTACATAGCGTTCATTTCCGAAAAGAGTGACATAACTCAAAAAATTTGAGTTATTAATGCAGAAATATGAGACGAACTGTAATTTAAAACATATCTAAAAATTTTAGATTTCATTTCCGAAAAGAGTGACATAACTCAAAAAATTTGAGTTATTAATGCAGAAATATGAGACGAACTGTAATTTAAAACATATCTAAAAATTTTATTTTTATCTCTTTTTTCACTGAGTGGTGTCCTAAAGTGTCTTTTGCTTTCAAAAATTAATCATTTACAGTCGAAACTCTCTATGACGAATTCCAAGGGACTGGATATTTACTTCGCTATAAAGAAAATCCGCTATATAGAAAAGAAAGACAATATTGTTCCTTTCAACATTTTTTATTTGAAGTAGTCAATTATTTTGGTTTGAAGAACTTTTTTTCACTTTTCTTCTTCAATGCAAACGGATAGCGACTGCAAGAAATGTGAGAGATGGTAATGATTCCAGTTGTCACTTGCATAGTTCGGTGGTTCCCCCACTTTTAATTTTATGGTAAATAAACGATTCAAAGCATCAGACTCTGCTTGTGCGTTGTGAAAGCAACAAAGTACACACAGAGCAACAACACCAAAAACACAAAGCGACATCGATTTCTTTTTTGTGTGCGTGCGTTCGGTTTTACCTAATTAATTGTATGGAGATTGAAAACACTTCAATCTTGAAGTTACGGACGCAAAAATGCTTCGTTATAAGGAAATATTCGCTATATGGAAATTCGTTATATGGCGATTATAATACACTCAAAGTAGACCCAAAACACAGTGTTCTTATAATTGCTTCGCAATAAAGAAAACTTCGTTATACAGGAGTTCGTTATAGAGAGTTTCGACTGTATATTATTTCTAAAGCACTTTTCTTTTGTCGGTTGCAAATATCTCCCATACCATTGCATCAAATTTAATGAATGATATCTCATTTTAAAGCTTATTTCTAACACTAATGACGAAAAATAATTAGAAATTGAAAAATTTATATATTCATTGATAAAAATTATATTTTATATAGAACTGCATGGTAATACTGTTGTCGTTGTGATTATATGTTTTTGTTCAAGTGTGGTAATACAGGGTCGCTTAATAGTAATGCAGTTCTACTTAATATGTGTTTCTTTACTTTTTGGGTAAAGTTCGGTAAATAGAGAGTAAACAATAATTTCTCTCAATAAGAGACAAATTTACCCAAAAATACGGGAACGCAAAAAAGCAAATATTTTACTCATTCACATAAGAATATGAAAAACACAACTTTATGTCACACACACATGTTGAACATTTTCTTTCGCAAAAATTAAACGACAATAATTCGAATTATACATGTTAACTAAGACAAAAAAAAAACTGTTTTATATATAAATATTGAATTAAATTATACTATAAACCTTTCACTGCAGGTTTATAAATATTTTTTAATTCAACTTTTGAATTTTTTTTAGTTTTTTGTACTTTTCATTTATTTGTTTACTTGCACAAACTAGCCTGAATAAAAAGTACGGGCTATTTCGTGCATGAAGAAGAAGAATGTTACTATCTCAAAACTTCTCTCATTTACCCAAATTTTGTATACGGGAACGCTTTTTGGTAAAATTGGGATCCCGCGGGCGCCCAATGTAGAGTAAAGAAACAGACTTAAGGCCATGACTGACTATCAGATTTAGTCGTTCGATATGTCAAAAATTGCATTGTGTGAGTGTAGACAAAAATATATAAGTGTGACAGATTTTTTGACAAGTGTGTACGATTTTATAATCTTTTGAAATTTTTCATAAAATTAGAGTTTCTGTGAAATCAGAGTAGCTTCTTGTGGAATAGTTGTACAGAAAAAATGCAAATCATTTATTTATTTTGGTTTATATTGTATACGCGGCAAACATAGAAATAAATATAAATTTTTTACTTTCGAAATTGAAAACAATATTAATTTTTCTATTTATTTGCATTGGTAAAACATATGTTATAGCATCTTTTTTATATGACAGTGTGGCATCCAAACACACATTTTGTTGCGATTTTCTATTGTAGGACAGAAATTTATTAGATATTTTTTTACATAATCGCACGACTTTGTAAGATAGTCAGTCATGGCCTTTAGTATGTATATATTAAAATCCATTCTGGCAATACCGCTATTTACTATAATGCTGGCTACAGACAACGCAATTTGTTTCTGCAACACGTTTCACATTCAGGTTTCATGTTTTAACACAAAAACTGAAACCAACAGTGAAACCATAAACGCAATCTCAGTTCTGTTATATTATATTATATTATAACATTATCATCGCGCGGAAGAGCGGATGCGAAAATGAATCGTGAAGTAATTCAATTAGCAGCAAGTGTTGTTATTAATGAAGTGCTCCACTTTTTCACCTTGTAACTTTTTCTTTAATTCTCTTCTATATGATATTCGCATGTTCCTTATCCTGTTTTTAACTTTTTCAATGCTTGCGTTTATATCAATATTTTTATATTCAATTACTAATTTTTCAAATGCTGCTGCTCTTATAATTTTATTTTTATATTTATTACTAGGGCAACTAAAAATATGCTCTATAAAATTAGTTTTAAGCGCCTAAAATATGCATTGAAAAAAAGAGTTTTAAGCGTTAAAAATATGCTCTATAAAACTCATAATACATAAATATGTTAAAGTAAAATTACGGATATTTTTTTCAAAAATTTGAAAACATGAAGAGTAACAATTAGCCGTCAACCAGATAAAATAAATTTCCTTTATATTTACATAACGCTCGTTTGCGAGATTTTCTGCATATTCTTATGAAAATTTAATTAATTTAAAAATAAACTTTTAATTTAAGTTTTTTTTATGTCATGCAATTATGGGCATTTTCTCCCAATAGGAACAACGTTGAAAAAATCGTAACTTTTAATTGAGAATTCATTATTATGCAATAAATGTATGTAAAATTTCTATGCTTTGTATTTAATTTGTTTTTTGCTTTGACGTTTCATCAAATTGACATTAACTATTGCACAATTAAAAAGGAGCTTCACCAATGTTCCCAATGTTAGTTTTAAGCGTTTTCATGAGTACCGTTATTACTTCATAGATTATACTTAAGAAATATGTCAGTATATGGTCACTATTTTGAACCAGTAAAAATTTGTAATACACATAAATTCTTCTAACATATGTAAAAATTTGTAAAATATGCCATACATATATGAAAAAATTCGAAAAATGCAAAAGAATGCATTTATGACGAAATATGCAAAAATATGCGGCAACAAATAGGGGTTAAAATGAAATAATATTTTGGTTGTTTTGTCAATAATATTCAGAAGAAAAAGATGCTAATGCATATTTTTGGTTGCCCTATTTATCACTTTTCACATCCCATAATTCAGGTAAACTTTTGTGTAAATTTATAAAATTTACTTACACTTTTGTGTAATTAAGAAATTTAATTTCTTTCGATTGTCATTTTGTTCTTTCTTAATTACATAGATGTTTACAGCTTGCTTGTTGTCAATGTACTAAACACATAAAATAATGAACCAGAGATACAAACAATGCAATCTGTTTCAATGCAACCAAAAAATATCAAAACATTTTGATGTTAATGAAGCCTGTGGTGCGATTCAGTAACATATTTTTACGATAATCGCATTGTTTTCAACATTAAACAACAGAATTGTCGATATTGCTATTCATTATTTTTTGTTTACGATGGCTGTTGTCGTAAACTAACGCCAAAAATTTTTATGCTGTTTATTCAGTTGGAAAATCGTAAATTTTTTATATTTAAATTTTGTAGAGAGATGTGCCTACGCTATTAACTAGTTCTCTTGAGAACCATTTTTGTGTGTTTGTATACCCAAAGAAACTAGAGGTTTGTAGCTTTGCTAACTTTCTACCCAAAAACTGACTAATTTTATACAGTGCTGCCAAATTATAGCAATTTAAACATAAAGAAAACTACAGTTGTAGACTGTCGATAAAACGTACTTAGTGAATCACATAATCGTTACTGCAAACAATAAAAACTGTCGACTTCTTTTGCGAATATCGTATTGTTAAAAGTTACTAAATCCCGGTACTGGATTGCAACCCGAAGTGAAACACGAAACACGAATTCAGACGACGCAATCTGTAATGAAATGAAACAGATTTCAGAAACACATTGCGTTGTCTGTAGCCAGCTTAAAAAGCTGTTTTGGCAATACTTTGCAGTAGTTGTTAGATCAAGTGGGATAAATAAGTTCGCTTAATTGCCGAGATCAGTACCGGGATTCAGTAACTTTTAACAATACGAACTACGTGAGAACAAAGGTTAAACAAACACGCTTTGGTGGATGTTTCGGAAACTGTCTGATTTAACCCACTTACATGTACTACGTTTCGTTTAGTGGGTAAGTTTAATCGTTTTTGCAGTTTATGTGAGATAAATGTTGATTGTGATCCAGGGTCGATGATAGCTCTTGCCTGGTATCGTAGACCTTTAACTTCTATTTGAACTACGGCGATAAATAATAAAGTTTCTCGTTGTTGTAACTTTGTGAAGGATTCAACGTTCTTTTGAAGTGTCAATGATGTGTAATTGGGAATGTTTGAATTTTGAGTGGACTGTATATTTTTTGTTAAAGCTGCAGAACTTGTGGATGATAGCTCCTCTGTATTTACCTGTGTGAGGTTTGCAGATTGAGTCGCAGCTGATTTGTGTAGCAAAGTATTATGTTTTTGTTTACATATTCTACAACTATATTTGCTGGGGCAGTCCTTTACACTGTGGGCTGCTGACAGACAGTTGTAGCATGAGTGTGTTGTTTTTACTAGATGTATACGATCACTGACATTTTTTTCTAAAAATGAAGGGCAGGATCGTAATAAGTGCATTTGGTGACAATATTGGCATTTTTCTCTTGTTGCAGAGGGGTTCTTTTGTATTTTGCAGTCAACTTGTTTTGAAAAATTTGTCTGTAATGAATTAATGACGGTTTTACCATTGAAAGTTTTTGCGTATTCATGACTGTTTTGAGTGGGTCTTGTTTTTGATATCATATTTTCAACAGATTCTAAAGCTTTGAATTTGTGTGTCAAAAACTTATCAAATTCGACCCATGTGCGAATTTCAGCACAATCTGCACGAGAATTTTCAAATTCCAGCAATAGACTTCTAGGAAGATTTTGAGAACAAATGTGTATCAGAAATGACTCCCATGTCTATGTGTCGATGCCTAACATGTTAAGGGTTTGTCTAGAGTCATTTATAGTGCGCTGTAATTTTTTGATTGATGCACCTGAATTTGTCGATGTTTGAGGTAAATCTAAAATAATCTTATATTGTTCATTGACTTGCATCCATTTATTCTCATAACGATCTATTAAATTTCTCCACGCTAAAATGAAACCTTCATTTGACAAGGGAACATGAGCAATTACATCCCTCGCTTCGCCGCCTGTTTTTTGGGTCAAATAAAATAATCTTTCTACATTACTTAAGTTCGTGTTTCTTATGTATATGGCTGTAAATAAGTCCTGAAAACTGGGCCATAATTTATAATCCCCAAAAAAAGTGTCTGTGTCACAGGGCGGGAGTCTTATTGACGAAGTTTCACTTACCTGAAATATGGTTGATCGTTGTTCAATTTTTTCAACTGGTTTAGAAAGCGCATGAATTTCTGCATTAATGGATGAAAGACACACTTTGTACGCTAAGAGGGTTTTTTGATATCGCTCCCGTAATTTATTTTCACCAATTGGTTGGTCACCTTCCTTCTCTATGTCCTTGCATTCTTCATATGACCTCTTTACTTGGGTCCAAAGTGAATCTAATTCTACACGAAGAATTTCCAACGCGTGAATATTGTCCTCTGCATGGCTGGCGGAATATGATTTTTCAAATTCAATTAAATCATTTGAACAATTTATAAATTTTCTTAGAGACATTTCTATTTTATGTATTTTGAATCGTTAATTTAGGGAGAGGTGTGTAATAAATTCGGGTCAAAACTGCCTGCTAGCGATTTAAAAACAAGTAATATTGAAAATATTAATATATTCAAATCCTATTTACGATTTGAAGTTACCCGGAATAAATTAATTTTTGGCCCGTTGGTAACCCGTTACACCAAATGTGTTTTTTCTTATTATTTTTTGTGTTTAATACAAGTGTCTCATTTGTATTTATAAGTACACATAAAATATTATTTGTACTTTCTTGTTGTTGTTGTAGGGTCTAGTTGCTTGCCTGTACTCACTGTTGTTTGTTGTTCTATTTGCTGTCGCTACTGCTGCTACTGCTGATGTTTCTTCTTTGAATATTTATTTCAAGGTTATTACTATTTTTTGTTGAAATTTTATAACTGTTTTTATTTTATTTTTGTTGTTGGGTCTGTGTCAGTCAATTTTTTTTGTAATGATTTATTTAAAATTCTGTATTTTAGTAACTTTGTATTATAACTAACTAGCTGGTGTGACCCGGCGTTGCCGGGTTCACCCCAGCTAGATTTTTGAGAAAATACATAATATTTTTAGTAAACCCAACTCTGATACATATATATACATGTGCACAGATGTCAGGACCTCGCAAATATATGTTCTCAAATATCATATTGTTGCTAACTTACCGTTTGAAAATAGAGCTTCATACCAAAATTACCAATTAAATTAGAAGCGAATTTGAACTGTGGCCGTTTGCCAAAAAATTTAAAGTTAACTATTTTCCAAGATTTTTGAAGTCAATTATATTTTTATAAGAGATCGAAAATTATTTAGAAGCCCTCAGTTGAAAAAAAATACGTTTAACAAAATAAAATTATATCTTTTATTTAATAAAAAAGTAAATCAAATTTTGACAACAAATATAAAAATAATTAAAAAATTATTTGTTTATTCATAAATCCTTTTCAATAAATATTTGACAGTGGACTTCTATTTAAATTAAAGGTTTTTTTTAACTTAAGCGCTTAACATACCCATGTATAGTTCTTTAGTCCGTACATAAATAAGCTCAATTTCTATGCTTCTCTTCCGTTCGGGCTTAGCAAGATTATAAATAATATAAAATTTAGTATTCCTACCAAGTTTGAGAGATTTATGAGCAACAAACTAACGACAAAACCCACTTTCTCGGTTCGGGGATACTCTCCCCCAATTTTGATAAGGTAGATCATAAAATATATAATTGCAGTATTTCTATTTAGTTTGAAAGCGTGATCTGTAATAACACTTTAAGCAATAATGACCATACCAAATTGGTACGAATCATCGAAATCGGTCCAGCCGTTCCTGAGTTATAAGCGTAGTAACTAACGCCACTTTCTTTTATATATATAGATATATAGAAGTATTGTGTGAACCCTGTATTTTAAAAATATGACGTCATTTTTTTTTGGAATATTTTAGAAATTTTTTTTTTTGCTATTCTTCTTATTTGGCCAGAGACCATTCCGAATTGGTACGAATCATCGAAATCGGTCCAGCCGTTCTTGAGTTATAAGCGTAGTAACTAACGCCACTTTCTTTTATATATATAGATATATAGAAGTATTGTGTGAACCCTGTATTTTAAAAATATGACGTCATTTTTTTTTTGGAATATTTTAGGAAATTTTTTTTTTGCTATTCTTCTTATTTGGCCAGAGACCATTCCAAATTGGTACGAATCATCGAAATCGGTCCAGCCGTTCTTGAGTTGTAAGCGTAGTAACTAACGCCACTTTCTTTTATATATATAGATATATAGAAGTATTGTGTGAACCCTGTATTTTAAAAATATGACGTATATTTTTTTTTTTTTTTTTTTGGAATATTTTAGAAATTTTTTTTTTTTTTGCTATTCTTCTTATTTGGCCAGAGACCATTCCAAATTGGTACGAATCATCGAAATCGGTCCAGCCGTTCTTGAGTTATAAGCGTAGTAACTAACGCCACTTTCTTTTATATATATAGATATATAGAAGTATTGTGTGAACCCTGTATTTTAAAAATATGACGTCAGTTTTTTTTTTTTGGAATATTTTAGAATTTTTTTTTGTTATTCTTCTTATTTGGCCAGAGACCATTCCAAATTGGTACGAATCATCGAAATCGGTCCAGCCGTTCTTGAGTTATAAGCGTAGTAACTAACGCCACTTTCTTTTTTATATATAGATATATAGAAGTATTGTGTGAACCCTGTATTTTAAAAATATGACGTCATTTTTTTTTTTGGAATATTTTAGAAAATTTTTTTTTTGCTATTCTTCTTATTTGGCCAGAGACCATTCCAAATTGGTACGAATCATCGAAATCGGTCCAGCCGTTCTTGAGTTGTAAGCGTAGTAACTAACGCCACTTTCTTTTATATATATAGATATATAGAAGTATTGTGTGAACCCTGTATTTTAAAAATATGACGTCATTTTTTTTTTTTGGAATATTTTAGAATTTTTTTTGTTATTCTTCTTATTTGGCCAGAGACCATTCCAAATTGGTACGAATCATTGAAATCGGTCCAGCCGTTCTTGAGTTATAAGCGTAGTAACTAACGCCACTTTCTTTTATATATATAGATTGCAATGTAAAAAAACCACAATCCGGCTCGAAGAACCATATTGTTTAGGGTCGTACCTAAACACAATAAAAACACGGTTCGGTTTCTAGGTTATAAGTCTTTAAATTTAAAATATTTTATTTATATATTAATTTGGGTTTTATATCTATGTGTGTATGTACATATGTTTCTAATTGTATATAATTATTATTTGGATCATTGTTTATTTTCTGTAAAATTTGTTTGTATTTATGTTTCTTTAATTTTTATATTTTATTTTCCTCACTTTAACTTTATTATCGCCATAGCACTACTTATTTTCACTAATTCAAAAAATGAACTACTTCTTAAGCTAAAGTATATGAATACTTACAGCATTGAATACTTATAAAACAGGCAAAACAAGAGAAAATAAAAAAGAGGCAAAAAGAAGTGCAGTCAGTGTTGACACTTTAAGCGTATTTCTAAACAATTGGATTTTGTCGAAACAAAATCTAATAGTTTTTGGTCTGATTGTCAAAAAATCAAACGTAAAATGTTTTGTATAACATTTTGCTTTTACACTATCACATTTCAAATAAAATGGAAACAACAGCTGTTGGTGTTTTTCTCTTTCTCCAACGATGGACATGTTGATACGGCAATATTTGTTTTATTAATATTTCATAATATAAGCCATATTTAATTATTTTTTACAACAAATATTTGTAATTTATTTTATGTTAAAGGGAAAGAACTTGAAATGTTAACTATATTTTGTATTTTTGTAGTTATTTAATAAAAAAAAAATGAATAAGCAAAATTATGATGAATAATTTCCAGTTTTCCAACCCTGATTTTTTCTTATATTTGTGTAAAAAAGCAACTCTGGTAAAATAAAAATCTAATGGTTTAGAAAAATTTCTAAAAATGATGAGAGCCATACGACTGTCAAATTTCTATCCGTATTTTTTGACAATTCATTACATATTGTTTTCACATTATTATACTTTTTCATTTTATTTGAGTTTTTGACATGTCGTTATACTCAGTGGGATAGTGTAAAACCACCTTTACTGATCTCTGCTTAATTGTAATGCTATTCCACATAATATATAAAGTTGTAAAAGCCATTTTGGTAATGCCGTTATTGTCATGGTATTGTTTGTTTTATGAAATGTAGTAATACGGTGTCTTAATATATATTATGATTTCTAATATTTTTATACTTTTAAAAAAATGTATTGAAGTTACTAAAATTTCTATTAATTACTTTCATTTTATGTTACAAAAATGACAACTAAGGGTGCGAAATATTCGCACGGGTCTAGTTTTCTTTTAATACTAATAAATAAATTCATAAATATGTGTAAAATCCTCCAGAGACCCACTTTGCTCAAAAATGAATTTTTGAAAATTAATAAAAAAAATTCACAAACTAAATTCAGAAATACTGCCTTTACCACATGATAGTAAAAGTCTTAAGCTGTGCATTTCATATAGTGGTATTCCTAGCGATGGCTTCATTTGGCCAAATATGTCTAAAATCCTCCAGAGACCCGCTTTGATCAAAAATGAATTTTTGAAAATTAATAAAAAAAATTCACAAACTCAATTCAGTAATTCTACCTTTACACGTCATAGTAGAGGTCTTTGGCTATGTTTTCCATATAGCGCTGGCTTCATTTGGCCAAATGTGTCTCTAAAATCCCTTGGAGGACCATTGTGCTTCATTAAGTAGAATATACTTAAAAAAGAAAAAAAATTAAATAAAACTTTTTTTCTTGTTATTTTCTTGTTTTTTTTTAATATTTTAAATTAATATCTACAAAAATATTCATTTTCCATTCTAATAATAATTTTCCAATTAAATATGTTTTACTGACTCGCTACTTCAGAAACATAGTTATTTTCCACTTAAATATGTTTTAAGTTACTCGTTACTTTAAAACATATTTAATTTTGAGTTAAACATGTTTTAAGTAACGAGTTAGCAAAAAACATATTTAACTTGGCATATTTATCTCCACACACATCTATTAGTTTTAAAATCTCTGTATTCGCTAATATATTATTTAGCCTGTTTGACAAAGATTGCTTGATTTTCTGCATATTCTTAGGCCCAGTTTTTAACTTCATATTTAACTGGCATTTAAATTTAAATGCCATTTAAATGCAACTTTGAGTTTTTCAGCGCAAAGTTAAATGAAACTTACATGCCATTTAAATGACCAACCTTGTCCATTTAAGTTTCATTTAAGTTTTACATATAAACACATGTTCTCGCCATCTTGTTTTTACGTTTTGCAAATAAAAATGAAACAATCAACAATGTTTTCAATTTTTTTATAAAAAATTTGCATATTATGAACAAAACTCATCTTTAAATAATAAAATTAATATATATTAATCACATTTATTGTTATTAATTGATGTTTATCAATAGTATTTTCATTTTATTTCTGGGGGTCAATTCTTGTTCTGTGAAACGGTGAAATGTAAAGTTTTTTCACTGTTACACAGAGTTTTTGATTCTTGTTTTGTGCAAAACTTAAAAGATACACATCATTTTTTCATGTAACAACAAGTGGAATGAAACAAAATATTTTCACAGTTTCACAAGAGTGCTGATTCGTGTTTTGTGTAACTATGAAATTAACTGTCGAAATTGTTTCATATGTGTAACAAGTTTGCACAGAAAATGTTTATGTGAAAAAATTACATAGAGGCTTAAAACCATGAAAAAACCAACAAAAGGAAAGCGTGCTAGCAAAAATAAAAAAGAATATTTAATAAAATCGAATAAAATAATTGCACCCATCATATTTTTATTTTAATATAGTATTTAATAATCGTATATTTATATCAAAAACCAAAACAAACATGGCGTCACATTGGTGTTTTGTTTGTACTAGAACACAGAGCCAAATAAATATAGTTGACGGCGGTAGTGGCGAAACCGGCAGCACAAAAAATCAATCGGCGATAGTTACAATTATTTTTAATATAAATTTTGTATCCAGCAAAAATCTGATTAATTTTTTTTAACAGAAAAAACAGTACAAAACATATCTTATCAATTTATATTTATGGTAACAATTAGATAAACAAATATACAAATGCTATGTATGCAATTGCGGTTGTTAAAATAAACATATGTACATATATGTACATACATACATACATATTTCATATTGAAAAAGATTGGCATACATACAACTACAAACTTTTTCAAAAAAAAAAGAAAAAAAATTGTTTCAAAACGAACTTAAGTATGTACATATGTAGAGGGTGTCCGCCAGTTCATATTTCTCCATAATAAATTTGCCACGTCTCTACTTCACGATTGCCAAAAATGAACTGTAAAGACTAATCTTTACCAAAATGGCGGCAAAACAAAGTCGTATACCTTCCCGGCGGACGCTCTGTTTTATATGTTTATGCAACACAAAGTCATTTAAATTTTTCTTGTTTGTACATATACTTATACATTTAGGTAAATACTTTGAGTACCACGAGCGAATAGCAACAATTATCGCAACTTTTTTATGAATAAGTTCTTAGTGTGCGACTATACTTTTAGGTACATAAAAATAGTCCCTTAATTTACCATCATTTCATGTACGCTGATAAATTAGTGCAGGCAAAAAAGTCCACATTATAAGTCGGTGTTGATTTAATTTATTTTTCGGTTTGAAAGTGATATACATAAACGCATGTATTTGCGAATGTGTAAAACTGAAAGTGGTGTCAATGAAATACATATTTATTTGTTACATTATTATCATTTTATTAATATCTAAAAACAGTATCAGTAAAATTTGAAGTAGTTAAAAAAAATATATAGCGGGTAAGCCGCTTCCTTAAATCGGTTGGCTTCGTACTCTTGCTTTGACATTTTGACATAAAATTTCAATAACATACAAGCAAAAGTTTCACGACTACGGTTGGAATGAAACAATTTTTTCATAACATGCACCAGAATCGCAAATAGTGTAATTGTGATATGATAATGCGAAAAGTGCTCATGAAAACGAAAATGATAAAAAACTTTTCGTTTCACTGTTTCACAGAACCAGAATTGACCCCCAGGCCTGTGCAAAAATAAAAATTTCATACACATTTCATGCTAAGGCACAATTGTGTATGGAATTTTTATTTTTGCACAGGCCTGTTGTAGATACTGGTGGAATACAATAAGTAACTTATTGTACGATGCAAATAAAAATTCGTATTGCATGCTTTACAAAAATTTTACCAAAAAATAGTCTCAAAAAATCTTATTAAATTTTATTATTTTCTACTTAATATTAAAATCATATAAGTATATATTTATAATATGTAGGTTTCGATTACTATTTTGAGTTATTATAACAAAAAATATTTTTTTTTTAATTTTGTAAATTTTCCAGTCTTCTGTTGGTATAAGAGTTGCTTTTTATTTTACAACTTTTATCTTGTTTTTCATTGTTTTGTTTGGTGCCGGCTTGCCGGGTTGTTTGCAAATTTTTTTTTTTTTTTATAATTTTGCTTATCTGCCGTCGGTATTCTGCTGACATTTTATTGTGTGTATTTATTGATAGGTTTTCTTTTATTATTTTGGCTTGTTATATTATATTATATATTATAGCATTTGCAAATAATTTTACATGAATTTTTTTGCAAAATAAAATGAAAATTATGTAAATGTTTAGATACTTGTTACCTGCTTTATTTTGAAGTAAACCGTTTATTTACATATTTTGGAAATAAAATAAATTCAGAAAAGCCGACTCTATAAATTGCACCAGTAATTTTTGCACTTTGAAATTCAAGATCGATGGTGTCATAGTACGTAATAGCACCCCACACCATAACGCCGCCCTCTCGGCTGTGATGTCTGTTCAAAAATCGCTTTTCTTTACGCAGGTCATGGAAATAATAGTTGTAGCCATCAGGCCCATCCAAATTAAACTTCTTTTCATCCGTAAATACAACGGTTTTCCAGTCATTACCATGGCCTCTTTGCTGCCCATCCCATACCATGTAGTCTTTTGCGAATTGAAGACGCTTTTCCTTACGAAGACCATTAAGTGGCGGCTTTTTTTGTAATTTCTCGTATTTAAGATACTTACAGCTCTTAATAACTCTGCGTCCTGATGACTTGCTCGCTTGCACTCCAGCTTGAGCTCTTATTTTTGACAAGGATAAGGCAGAATTAGAAGCAATTCTGATGATTTTTCTTTTCTCATAAGTAGATAAAGACAACGAAACCCTTCCTTTAAAATTTTTTCCATACCCCTCGGGGTCCTTGATGTAATTGTCGACAACTGTTGGGCTCCATCCAATTTTTTTAGCTATTGCGCGGTTAGAATATCCTTCAGAACGGTAAACATCGATTTTAGCCCTTTCCGATAGATTTAAAATTTTTTGTTTTGCCATTTTGACTCGTAAATCGACTAAGATGTAATAAATTGCAATAAACAAACGCCTCCAACAAAAAAAAACCGCTTACTTTAAAAATAATACAAAAACAACAAAGTACCTCTATTCAAGTGAACCAAAAAAAAAAACACATTTTTAGATTTTTTTTATAAATTCTTCAAAAAAAGGTTCCTTAGTTAAGAAACCACCATTGTCACGATTTTGTTTATATCTCAAGATGTCTAGCTTCCATTTCTATTTTAAAATTTTGGAATCGGTTAAAAATTGCAAAAGATACCGGCTCCTGAATATGGGATCTTTTGTGCTTTTAAATAAGTGAACTGGAGTGTATTTATCAATGAATTTTTATTTCTTTATTACAAAAATTTTATAACTAAATTTTAAAGTAGTTTTTTTTTTTTTTTGCTTTTGTAATATTTTTTTAAATAAAAAGTTATTTATTCTTTTATATCAACTAAATAAAATAAATTAAATAAACAACATCTTAATTAGGTATAATTTATTAATTATGTATATAAATTTTTTTTTTAAATTATATGTACATATATAAATATGTTTATAAATAAATATGTTTATTATTATTCTTTTTTTGCAAAATCCTAAGTACTTAAACATTTTCATTCATTCTCTTAAACCACGAACTGTTAATCTGCTGATCAGTTCACAAAAATAAAGAAAACCAAAAAAACAATCAGAGCAAAGACTATATAATATAAAGATGTTGCACTCAGTACATTTTGGTTTAACAAAAATTTTGTACAGCTTAATGATGCGTGGGACAAGTGGCAAGGGAAGGGAAAAAAATTTTCTCTTTTTCATATTTTTTGCAAAGATAAATTTTTTGTAGATAACAAATAACGGGGGAGAGCGAAAGCACTTTTATTTTGCTCTCTTGCTAGATAAAGTATTTGATATTATTGTTGTTGTTATTCTTACTCTTTATGTTATTTTTTTAATGGTTTATTTTCGTTTATTTATTTGGTTTATTTCGTTTATTTTTTAAAAAGAGAGATTGTTCTTTCTATTAAATGTGAGATTGAAAAATAGAAAGAAACAAGATGACTTCGTAGGTGAGTGTAGGGAAAATCACATTTGTTTTGTTTTTGTGAAAACGAAATTAAATTTATTCGCACCGAATTTATGATGCCCATTGTATGAAATTTATATGCCAAATTTTTAAAAACTTGGAAATCTTTTTTCTCTTGTAGTAGAAAATTAGGTTTACAAGTAATGTTAAAAATTAATAATATTTTACATTTTACTTATTTGTATTCTGCAAAAGAGAAAACAAGTTCTTACTAAAATAAAAAATTCAAATTAACTTAGTTTTTAATAAAACTTTATTATATAAAGTGTTATTAAGTTAATAGTGTAAAGTGATAATAATTTCATATTAATTAAAAAATGGTAAGAAAATTATTTTTAATTACATGTGCACATTAAACGTTTCGTATACATATATGTATGTATATATTGTTTGAACTTTAGGATTAAAATTCATCGGTCTCACGAAAGATTGGCAACAAATGCAGTCTGCCCCATTGCCGCAGATCTAAAAGAAGTTCTCCTAACGTAAAGCTATTTCGTTTTCCAAATATGGACTCACCGTTGTTTAAAATGTGGGTAGAAAAATGCAAGTTTGACGTGCAATCTACTGCAAATTCTTCTTTATTGCTTTTGTGTGATAAGCACTTCTCATTAGAGCTTATTAGGAAGAAATTTTTGAGGCGAGGTGCCGTGCCAAATTTATACTTAACTGAAAATAACGACGACATGAGTATAGAAGGAATCGAAGTCTATTCTGAAAATGATTTGCAACTTTTCAGATCTCTGCCACAATCGCGTAGAGGATCAAAATCGCCTTCACTTTTATGTACAAATTGTGAAAAAAATGTAAAAAATGAAGCACTTTACCAAAAAAAATACTACAATATAATTAAAAAGCTTAATACAAAAATGCTATTCGTGATTTAAGGTCAAAAAATTAGTCTTTGAAGAAAAGAGTTACGGTAATAGAAAAAAAGTTACAATTAAAGAAGTCCATTGAAAGCGAAATTGATGAGTTGCATAATAACCTACATGAAAAAACGCTTTGTAAGATGCTCATAAAGCAAAGCAGAAAATCAAATGCTCGATGGGAAGATCAGGAGAGAAACTTGTCTGAAAGTATTTATTATAGATCCCCCTCTACGTATTTATTTTTAAGAAATACTTTAAAACTGAACCTTCCAACCCTTTCTTCCCTAAGCAGATGGAGCGATATAAAGAATTTGCAGCCTGGGAATAATTTATTCATATATAATGCACTGGAAGCAGCAGTTCGTAAAATGCAGCATGCAGAAAACAATGTATCCTAATTTTTGATGAAGTATCTATCCGGCGTAATTTTACATATAATAACTCTGCAGATATTATAGATTTAGGTTAGAGATGTTATAGATTTATTTAATAGCTAGGATTTATTAAGCTACATACTTAAGCCAAGTTTTGTATTTGGGCAGGAAAATTTTTTCCATTAATGGACTTATTCAAACCACCAGGGGTATAATGTCTCTATCAGAAGAAATGTTTCAAGAAGATGACATGCTTTTTATTTTAACCAGTCACTTTAATCAAGATCCATTAGAGAACCTATTTTCGTACCTTCGCGCAAAAGGTGGACACTGTAAAAACCCTACAGTTCATGAATTCAACATTACCATGGTCAAGCTGTTATCTTTAAAAATAACTCAGTTTAACACCTTATCTAATTGTGAAAAAGATGATAGGGTTATGTTGCCAATGAAGTTTCAAACAATTTTAGAGGATCCTTCAAAAGATGCCAGCATATCCGGATGTCAACAAACCTCCGCAGAGAACGCTCTTGATATCTATGAAGGTAATGAAGAATATTTTGACGAAAACAGCAATAGTTTTAATTCCGTTACTGTATCAAGTGAATTAACGTCAAGCCGTTATTTCGCTGGGTACATAGCGCAACGAATATCTTGCCAAAAATGTCGATTGGATATAATTAAACCCACCCTAATATTGATATACCCCTCCGAAATGTACCTATATACATGCGAAAAATTACACTGAAGAATCAGACTTCGGAAGTTTGTGTGGACCATCCGATTTGTTTTTTGAAATATGCAAGATACAAATAAAAGTATTTGAAAAAATATTCACAGAAGACAAAAGCATACGAAATATTAAGAAAACTATTGTCAAACAGTGCATACAATGCACCAAAAATACAACATATTCCTTTTGGTATGAGGAGAATGACGTATGCTATAAACATAGATTAGAGATGCTGAATCTTCTTGTACTAACATTACTTCGTAAGCATTCTTCATGGCAGACTCAAATCTATAAATCATCGAGTGCTGAGAAAGTCAAAATTTTAACTCATCAAAAATTAATTTAAATAACCTGTCCAAATGTAAAAACATTTTATCATTATTTCTTTGTAAAAATTTCTATATTATAATAAATGCTTGTTAAAATTTTTATGTTGTTTATAAGAAATCAGCATTTCGGTGCGAGTCGATTAATTTTTATTTTGTACACCAATAAAACACATATTCTTTACCCTACATAAATATCAACTTTTATAAAACTCATTTTCTTGTTTACTACATATATTATGTGGTTTAAAAAGTTTTAAAAAGAAACAAAACACAAAAAGAACTTATGAGTAGACTACACATATATGCATACAAACATATCGCACACACAGTTCAAAAGTGGCACAACTCAAAAATTAAAACTACACGTATTAATACATAAACTCGAAAAATAAAAATTTTGAGTTGTGTCACTTCCGAACTGGGTGTGCAATATGCATGTGTACGTCTGTTTGTTATAGCTTATTCTCTTTTTCGCAAAATTCGTCTCCCTTTTTATCTTTCAGAGAGACTATAGATGATTTTCTCTTTTATATGGGATTTTTGATAAATCCCATGCAGATTTTTGCAATGGAAAAAACAATGTACTGAGTGCAACATCTTTATATTATATAGTCTTTGATCAGAGTTATCTTGTATATTTGCTTCACCAGTAGTATTTTGAAAATACTTATGGTGACAACAAGTATTTGAGAGCAAAAAAAAAAAAATCTATACCATACTCAACTCAAAACCATAAACAACTGTTATTGTTTATAGGAATATAGTGTGTGTGAAAAAGCAAAAGCATACAATATTGGTTACACTCGTTCTCTCATTTATATCCATAGTAACATAGAAGTATATGGTATATTTGTTTTGGCAATACTTTAGGTACACTCTTGCATGTCTATAATACGGTGTCTACGGTGACCATCCGTTCTGTATTATACAGAACAGTTCTGTATTTTAAACCCGTGTTCTGTATAAATTATTCATTACGGAAAAACATAATGTAGTCGCCGTGGTCTAGTGGTTAGTATGTTGGCTTACTAAGAAATGAGCCTTGGGTTCGATACCCAGCTCCGACATCTTAAAAAAAAAAGAAATATGAAAAAAAAAATATTTCTTTCGGCGACTACGTCTCAGAAGTCTTCTGGCAAAAGCTCTGACAGTAACTAATTGCCATGAACAAGCTTCTCAAGTCTGTCGTTCGGAGTCGACATTAAACTGTAGGTCCCGGTACTCATGGATAAAAATTTACACACACAACATGAGTGCTGCGAGAAGCTAGGCCGTAATCCTGACACAGGGTTGTAAAGGCCAGTTATGTATGTATGTATGAAAAACATAAAAATGTTCTGTATTTTATTTAAAGTTCAGTATTTGCTCTGTATTTTCATGCCTCAAAGTAGTATTTGTAGTTTTGATTAACGCCTTTGGAAAAAAGTCTCCTGACGAGCCTCTTAGAGACGAATTGACCATAGATATATGCTTATTACCATCACCAATACATTTCATATACATACATATGTATGTACATTTTAGAGAAGGAAATATAAATTTCAAAAATACTTTGACGGTTGTCGAGTTCAGTTTGTGTTTACCTGCGTCAAATGCTTTAACAGAAAAAGTATTTTCTGTATTAAATAATATATGGATCAATGAAAAAACTCAAATAAAAATGGAAACTATCAAAGCCATTTTGGTCATTAAATTAAACTATGATTTTTATAGAGTTTAAAGAATATTTAAAGGTAAAAGATAACTTGGTAAATAAATTTATTCATCACAAAAATACCAAAACTATTGTAGTTGTAATTTGTATTTCCCTTTCAATGCACCTTTCTGTGGATCTACTTAAAATTTTTTTATTGTTAACTTTAACTTTTATTTAAAACTAATTGTCCAAAGTCATTTGGACAATACTTTATTCTTTTATTTTCTTTTCTCTTATTATTGTTTTTATATTCATTTAAAAATTAATTATTTTGAAAAATCAAAATATTTGCTTTTATATAAATTTTAATATGAAGTTATTTGAATTATCTGAATTTATTTACATTTAAAAATCATTTCCATTTACATATGTAAAAGCTTTTATTGTAAATTTGATGATATTCACAATAATTTGTCTCATTTGTAGATGTCATTTCCATTTGTCAAAAAACCAAACCGTTTACTTTCCATTTCATTTTTTTATTCAAAGTTCTTTAACCCTAGAACCATAACGCTAATTTTTACGCAATTTTACAAGTTAGAAAATTTTCAATTTATTTACTTTAAATAAATTAATTTATTTATTTTAATTCATATTGTATAAAAAGAAAAGAATTTTTACTATATTTACATTATTCAGTTATCGTTTTCCATACAATTTAGACAAATTTAAAAAAAAAAGTGCACGTAAAATTTACGTACGTTATGGTTCTAGGGTTAAAGAAACAACCCCCTTTAACATTATTCCCTTTTTACACTAAACAAGAAAACATCTACAAAGGAGACAAACTTATTGAGAAGTTATCTCAATCCTCATAACCTCTCAACTTTAAGAAATAAAATTTTGTCAACATATGGAATCAATATCATCGATATACATATTATTTAAAGAAGATGTACGTATGTATAATTCTAGTATTTGCATAATTACCCAATCTAACCCTTATTGATTTCAAATTTACATTTAATCAACTGTAAAGTTATGGCAGGATCGCCATGTAGTTATTTAAGAAAACAACTCGAGCGACTTTGGTTTGATCATAAAAATGAATGATTACTTTATTGAAATTTAATTTTGCTTATATACTACTTATGAGAATAATTTCATTAATCTAGAATTGAGTGATTTACACATAGTTACAAAAGATCACTCAATATCCAAACATTGTATCATATTTTCTATGTGTCTTTCTTTCCTTTATTTAAATTACGTTTGACACACTTCTGATAGAATTTGGGTAGTGTATATTTTGCAAACAAAGCGTATTCTGCAATATCAGCAAAACAGTGCATTTCGTACATTGAACTGTTTCATATACAAGTGAGTAATTAAATTAATAATGCCATAACTTTACTTTATTCTAGTGCGAATTTAGCATGCTTTGTTCTGCCTAAAACAGAAAGTAGTTTCTCCAATATATTATCTAGATAATCGGGATTTTCGCTACATCTGATGCGCATTTCATTTAGAGCAGAATCTTTTTCAATTTTTATTTCCTTTCTTGATTTTTCCAATATAAACTTCAATTTAGTAGCTACTTTTATATCATTTATGGATGTACAATCCCATATTTTGAGTTGATCAGGCTCAATAGGATGTGTATTACCATTCGTATTTTTCTGTTTTTCTATATAATTTTTCTGTTTCTCATTTTCAATTTTCTTTTTATTTTCCTCACTTTTTCTTTTATATGCCTTTAGTATATCGGAATCTATTTTTATTCTTGAAAGTGCATCAGCATTTGTATTATTTTGTCCTTTCTTATACACAATCTCAAAATCGTAATCGACAATTCGAGTCTAATTCTAGTTAGTTTTGAGATAGGGTTCTTGTGGGAAAATAGTGCTACTAGTGGTCGATGGTCTGTAACCACGATGAATTTTCTACCATAGAGATATGGTCGAAAAAATTGAATTCCCCAGTATATTCCTAATAGTTCTTTTTCTATGACGGGCTTATTCTTTTCATGTTTATTCAAGGAACGACTTGCATATGATATAGGTTTGTCATCACCAATTTCTCCTTGCGACAATATGGCACCTAACGCAAAATCAGATGCGTCTGTTGTTAGTATAAAGGGCCTTTCAAAGTCCGGATAACTTGAAATCGGTGGTGATATCAATTTGTTTTTTAATCCTTCAAACGCGGTTTGACATTCTTCTGTCCATTCAAATTTTGCTCCCTTCTTTAACAAAGCGTTTAAACATGACACTATAGCAGCGAAATTCTAGATAAATCGCCTGTAGTAATTGCAAAATGCTACAAATCTTCTAACATCGTCAGCATTTTTGGGAATTGGATATTTTGTTATTGCTTCAAATTTCGATGGGTCGGGCTTAATACCGTCGTTCGTGATCAGATGACCAAGGTATACTACTTCTGGTTTTAGAAAACAGCATTTGCTCGGATTAAGCTTCAGATTGTATTTGTTCAATCTATCTAGGACTTTAATTAGGTTTGCATTGTGATGTCTCAGACTGCATCCAAATATTATTATGTCATCCACATAGAGAAATGCTTCTGACTCAAGTCCTGTCAAAGCTATTGTCAGCATGCGTTGAAAACTGTTTGATGATATTTTAAGACCAAATGGTAATCTGGTATACTGATAGTGACCATTGGGAGTCGAAAATGCTGTGTATGGACGTGACGCTTTGTCAAGTTCAATTTGATGAAATGAACTTGTCATGTCTAGAGTTGAAAAATATTTACCTCTACCCAGTCTATCCAAGACGTCATCCAAACGTGTTAATGGGAACTTGTCATTTACTATTTTGTCATTCAGTTTTCTGAAGTCAACCACCAATCTCCACTTCTTTAAATCAGTTTGTCCCTTTTTGGGAACAAGCAATAATGGTGCATTGTATGGGTTTACTGATGATTCAATTATTTTATTTTTTAAGAGTTCTTGTACCTGGGAATTTATTTCTTCTGTATGTGTGTGTGGTAGACGATAATTTTTTATATATACAGGATTTTTGTCATGTACATTTATTTTTTGTGTATAAAAATTATTTGTTGTTAGATTTTCGTTTTCGAGATGAAATACTGATTGATATTCTCTTAATATGGACGTTAACTCTTCTTTGTCTTCATCATTCACATCATCCAGCTCAAAGCATTCTAATAATTTTTCAAATCGCTCTTCTGTACAGTAGTTTTTGTTTCCATTGTCAGTTACTGAAAGTATTTCATAATTTTTTAAAGGAATGGTTTCCACTCTCATGTTTTGTACGGACATTGTTTTGTTTGTTACGTTCAACAACCTCACATGCTGATTTCCTTCCTTGGGTACAATCGCACTTGCCAAGAACACTCCCTTCGTTAATTCTCTGTTCAGGATTATTGCATCTTCTCTCAAATTCATGTTAAATGGTATAATTATCTCACTTCGTGCTGGTATAATTATTTGACTAATTTGTTGTGTGTTGTCATGTATTGGAATTGCAATTTTTTCATTATTATGTAGTGTATCCACTGCATTTGCATTTCAATATTTAAAAAGAATCTAAAGCAAAGAATAAAAGAAAACAAACTTTAAAACACATGCGAACTATGTAAACAAAATTAATCGTTGTTGTTGAGTAGGTCAGTACCAAATTTAATTACTCCACGTTTTAGTAATTTAAAAAGAAATGTTGTTTAAAGAAATTAGATACTTTGTAAAAATACGGTCGGTCATTGATCGCTTACTCACTTGTATATGAAACAGTTCAATGTACGAAATGCACTGTTTTGCTGATATTGCAGAATACGCTTTGTTTGCAAAATTTACACTACCCAAATTCTATCAGAAGTGTGTCAAACGTAATTTAAATAAAGGAAAGAAAGACACATAGAAAATATGATACAATGTTTGGATATTGAGTGATCTTTTGTAACTATGTATGTGTAAATCACTCAATTCTAGATTAATGAAATTATTCTCATAAGTAGTATATAAGCAAAATTAAATTTCAATAAATCAATCATTCATTTTTATGATCAAACCAAAGTCGCTTAAGTTGTTTTCTTAAATAACTTTACATGGCGATCCTGCCATAACTTTACTTTATTCTGGATTAATTTCATTTACATAGTTCGCATGTGTTTTAAAGTTTGTTTTCTTTTATTCTTTTGTTTTAGATTCTTTTTAAATATTGAATTGCAAATACAGTGAATACACTACACAACCGCTATTTAAATTGAAAATAACCCATTTTTTAACTTTTACCCTATACGCTAATTGGCATTGATGTCTATACCCAAACATCAATATACAAGGTCCATACCTGTTTGAACCAGCAAAACATTTATTTTTATTTTCTTTATTCTCTCTCTTTATTTTTACCTTTTACTAAGGAACAAGTAGAAAAGAAGAAAAAATACGAACATCAGTAATAGATCAGCAGACGGGCAACGAGCGTTTCAGTGAATATAAAGTGCGAATTAAAAATAATAAAATAAAAAGTAGAAAAAGATAACTACAAAAAGAACATATATAATTACAGCGAAACCAAAACTCGCAAGGAAAGAAAAATGTATAAAGTTCTATATAAAATAAGAATCGCAATAGAGCTGTATGGTGTTAAACATATATAAAACGTCAAAACAAGAATTATAAAAAAAAGTAACCCTTAATACAAAAATTTTACTAGTTTATAAAAAGAATCGAAGTGCAATTAAAACAAAAGAAATTAAATATACATACATTGTGCAAAATATCAAATCTTTTAAAACAAGTGCAATTTTCATATTAAAATAAAGAAATTTACCTACCGAATTAAAATCTGTTGAAAGTATTCCAATATTTAAAAGACTATGCAAGGAATATTTGAATAACTCAATTGAAACGCTATTTTAAAATATCCCTCTTTTGTAAATGTTGTAAAATTTATATTTTCATCATTATTTTTTTTTTCTTTTTTTTAGTATAATATAGTTAATATTTATATATTATATTTATTTTTTATAATACTTACATATGTATATAATTGTATGTTAGGTGAACGGTTGTCAGATTGCCTCAAAAATGCCTTTATGGCGCTGAGGCCAAATAACATTATGTAAAATATTTTTTTTTATGTACAATTATTTACTAATAAAATAAAAAAAAGAACATATATGTACATATGTACATATGCATGTATATATGCATATGTAAATTAATTTTGAACATACATACATGTGGGACCGGTACGTACCACTAGGAGTGGCAACACTTACTAGCCACAATGCCATTGATTGCAACTCAGAATGACCTTAATAATACAACCCTTTGACAATACAACTCTGTGAACGAAAAGAAAGACTGACTGAAATTAACGAGTAGTTTTTAAGACGCTTGTTCACTTGTAGTTCAACCGGTAAAGAATAAACATCGTATACTTACATAGTTTTAAATGTAATATATTAAAGCATACATAACTTTTAAATAAACTTTATTACATTAATAATAAAAAGTGTTTTATTTAAAGAAGATAACTCTACATTTTTGGGGGCTCAACCGGGATGAGCTACATGTGAATGTGATCTTAATAATCGTTAAATAATTAAGAAAAGAAATAAGATTTTGTGCGTTTGTAATATCATAATTGGTGTTTTGTATTGTAAATTGAGAAAAGTTAACAAAAGTCTACAAAAGACAGGAGTTAGAGACTGAAAAATTACTTTGTAAAAACGAAAAGTAATAAACAAACAAAAATGATAAAAAAGGCAGATATATAACGCTTAGACATTGTGCGGTGCCTAAAAAATAATAAAAGCAACAACTTTTATATTCTGCAGACAATATAATATAACATACAGTCAACAAGTATGTGAATCCCCAATATAAAAAAAAGAAGAAAAGACATCAACAACTATATCGAGAAAAGACAATTAAACGTTAGAATTTAAAATGTTACAACGAGTGTAGAAACTGAACATCAACGATCATTAAATTGTTATGACGAGTGCTACATGTATCAAATATAAACGTTAAATTTTAAAATCCTACAACGAGTAAAAAACAAACGAACATCAGCGAACGAGAAACATTAACTTCTAAAATGTATATAAAGAGTGGTGGTAAATAGTGTAAAAGAGAGAGAGAAGCATAATATTATATACGAATTTAGCTTACTGCAACAACAGCAAATTTGAGAGAGGAGCAACAAATCAACATACAACAGTCAGAAATCGTCGTGGGAACAGCTGCTGTTAAGTTTTCTTATATATTTTCATATTTGTATGTATGTAGTATATAATTTTTAGTGTATAAAAAGTTAACAGGCATATACTGCAATTGTGCACATACAGTGAAGATTAGTAGATTCTCATTTGGTATTTATTTTATAATTTAGTAAAAAGAAAAAGAAGACTTGAATAAGGAATATACAGAAGGCATATTTTTGAATGAAGGATTTTATTAATTTTGTTTTTTAATTCTGTTAATTTACATTTGAATTATAATTGTGAAATTGGAAGATTGTTCTGCTAAATGGGAACTACTAATGCAGTAAAACGAAATTTGTAAAATTGAATAGAGTTAAATGTAAATTTCATTGACAATAATTTTTTTGCATTTTCATTATTATTTCTACTTTTGTTTTGAATTGATATTATTTATAATAATAAGTAATTTTTCTCCCCTCTTACATTTAATTAATACTATTTTTATTTTTTTTAATATTATTTTTACCATTATATTATTTTTACCATTAATATTACATTTTATCACTATATGAAATTATTTTATATTTTTGCTACTTACTATACTATTTTTTAATCTGACAAAATGGACATACAGGAAATTTACAAGTTAAACGTTGAGGGTTTGAGAGCAAAACTGACAGAGTTAGGTTTGGTTAATACTGGACGGAAACAAGAATTACAGAATCGACTTAGGGATCACTTCGGCCTGAATGGTGATGAATCGGATTCGGTTTATGATGATTTTTCATCTCGGCATGGTGGTTTCGTTGAGGCTAGAGGCGGCTCGTTCACTTTGAGGGATGTGGAGGATTCACTCACCTCATTTTGCGGCACTGACAGTATTGATGTGGAAAGTTGGATAGAAGATTTTGAAGATAACGCTGAAGCGGTTGGATGGAATCAAATTCAAAGATTTATTTACGCAAAGCAATTGTTGAAAGGTGCAGCTCGCTTGTTTGTACGAAGTCAATGCGGACTCAAGAATTGGAGCACGCTTAAGGGAGCGTTAGTAGAAGAATTTGGAACAAAGTTATCAGCAATTGATGTACATAGGATGCTTAAGGGGCGTAAGAAAAAATCCAGTGAGAGTTATAGGGAATACTTATACACATTAATGGAAATAGGTAAACCCATACAACTTGATGAGAACAGCTTGATTCAATATTTCGCTGATGGTATCCCAGATTCCAGATTTGGGAAGAGTATATTATATCAATCTAGAACAATTGAAGATTTAAAGGAGAATATTAAAACATATGAAAAGATAAGAGGAGCGTCTCAAAAGGCAATGACTTTTAACAATTTTTCAGCAAATGAAAATGAGAATCGAGAAAAGCGGAATAAGAGTTCAGATAAGAAAAGAAAATGCTATAAATGCGGGGCAAGTGATCATTTAGCCAACAATTGTTCATTGACCACCATTAAATGTTTTAAATGCGGCAGACAAGGACACAAATCATTTGAGTGTAAGAGCCAAACACATCCTAATATAAAAAATGAATATTCTACTTCGTGTATGGTGAAACATTTCAGCAATTATACCCAGGAAACTACACCTGGAACAAACCGAAATTTCAAGAATATTAAAATAAATGGAGCAAGATTTTCGGCTATTATTGATACGGGTAGCGACATTTCGATAATAAGATTTGACATCTTTGAAAGCTTAGGCAATCTGAACTTTGTTAAGGAAAAGAAGAGCTTTATCACGGCAGGAAATTCTAAATTGATAACTATTGGCTATTTTGAAACGCTTGTCAGTATAGATAATGTCAATGTCAATATTAAATTCTATATTGCTGAAAATTTTGTATATCCAGCTGCAATTGGAAATGATATCTTAGAGCAGGTTGACATTAAAATAACTTCGAATGGAGCAATCTTGTTGGAGAAAAGTAAAAAAATCGATAGCTATGCACAGACCACCGAAAACAATGAATTTGAAAGATTTTGCTCTACTGTGTTAATAGAAAATGAAGACAATACTGCATCTTTGTATAATGTGCCGAAAGAGATGTTTAGCAGGTTGAAAAAAATTATTGATGGGTATTGTCCAAGAAGAGAGGAACCTTCACCAATTAAGATGAAGATAATCTTATCAGACGAAATACCAATTTATCAGAGGCCCCGTCGTCTATCATATGAAGATCAGAACATAGTGGTACAACAAATTAATGAGTGGCTACGTGATGGAATTATACAGCCAAGTACATCGGAGTATTCATCACCCATCGTTCTAGTGCCCAAAAAGGATGGCAATAAGAGACTGTGTTGCGATTTTCGCAAATTGAATGAAAAAATATTAAAGGATAACTTTCCAATGGTGCTTATAGATGACGTGTTACACAAATTACAATCTGCAAAGGTTTATACAACTCTTGACCTAAGAAATGGATTTTTCCATGTGCCAGTTGAGGAACACTCACGAAAATATACTTCCTTCGTCACTCACAATGGGCAGTATGAATTTAATTATGTGCCTTTTGGCATTTCTAATTCTCCAGCGGTGTTTTCTCGGTATATTTTTGCGATTTTTAGAGAGCTTATTCAGGACGGAACAATCATAGTTTATATGGATGATATCATTATTCCGTCATTAAACGAAGAAGAGGGTATCACTAAGCTGGAGAAGGTACTAAGTATAGCGGAGAAATATAATCTGAAAATAAAATGGGAAAAGTGTCAATTTCTGCAGAGAAGAGTGAATTTTCTAGGGTATATAATAGAAGATGGTACTATTAAACCATCGCTTGAAAAAACTATGGCAGTGTCAAATTTCCCAATTCCGACAGATAAAAAATCGCTTCAACGATTTCTAGGGCTCACATCATACTTTAGGCGCTTCATACCAAACTTTGCGACGATTGCAAAACCATTGTCGGATTTGTTGAAAAGGGATGCAAATTACGAATTAAAGGATACACAAATAATAGCTTTTAACCAATTAAAGGTGAGTTTAATTAATGCACCAGTTCTAAACCTATACAATCCGAGGGCTCCAACTGAGGTACATACAGACGCTAGCATGCATGGCTACGGCGCTGTCCTCTTGCAGAAGGATTCAGATGATCAACAATGGCATCCAATTGAGTATATGAGCCGTAAAACATCAGATGCTCAGAAGAAGTATCATTCTTACGAACTGGAGGTACTGGCTATAATTGAAGCATTAAAAAAGTGGAGAATCTTTCTAATGGGTACTAAAATAAAGATAGTCACTGACTGTAACGCTTTTACAATGACAATTAAAAAGAAAGACGTGCCATTGAGAGTTTCCAGGTGGGCTATGTTCCTTCAGGAATTCGATTTCGTAATAGAACATAGAGGTGGCAGCAAAATGCGTCATGTGGATGCCCTTAGCAGAGTGTCGTGCCTAATAGTAGAAGACTCCATTAAACATCGTCTAAAGGAGGCACAATTGCAAGACGAATGGGTGAAAGCCATAAGGAAAATAATTGAAAAAGACACCTATGAAGATTTTTATTTAAAACACGACCTGCTTTACAAAAATCCTACCCAGGAACTGATTGTCATACCTGCCGGCATGGAGGAGGAAATTATCCAAATTGCTCACCGCGAGGGCCACTTTGGAGTAAAGAAAACCCGCGATTTAATAGAAAGAGAATTTTATATACCAAATATTGTGCAGAAGATTTCTAAAGTGATTCGCAACTGTATGGAATGCATTGTTAGTGAGGCGAAAATGGGAAAGAAGGAGGGTTTGTTAAGTCCCATTGATAAATCCGATAGGCCTCTAAGGACGTATCATATAGATCATGTTGGACCCATGGAAAATACTCAGAAACACTATAATCATATACTTGTCGTAGTAGATGCATTTTCAAAATTTGTATGGTTGTACCCGACAAGGGGAACTGGTAGCGAAGAGGTGATTGATAAATTGAAAAGGCAGTCCGCAACGTTTGGAAATCCGGAGAGAATTATTTCCGATCGGGGAACAGCTTTTACGTCCAATGCATTTAGAAAATACTGCGAAGATCAGGATATTCAACATCTTTTAATCACAACAGGTGTCCCCAGAGGTAATGGACAGGTGGAAAGAATCAACAAAATTGTAATAGCTTTGTTGTCGAAACTATGTGTGGACAACCCCGCTAAGTGGTATAAACACGTCGAGAAAGTTCAAAGATGCATTAATAATACTCCACCGAGAAGCACAAAAGTACCTCCATTCAAAATTCTTACAGGTTGTGACATGCGTATCGAAACGCAGACCGATATTGCAAGATTAATCGAAGAATTTGCTATTAACGAATTAGAAGCTGAAAGAGATGAAATTCGTAATAGTGCTAAGGAGAATATTGCAAAATTACAAGCCGAAAACCGAAAAACATTTAACAGTAAAAGAGTAGTGGCTCCCACATATAATTTAAATGATCTAGTGGCTATTAAAAGGACACAATTTGGTGCTGGCCTAAAACTGAAGCCTAAATATTTCGGTCCTTATAAAGTTGTGAAGAGAATGAAACATGATCGTTACGAGGTTACAAAAGTCGGTGAAGTGGAAGGTCCGCGGAACACTAGCACGGTCGCGGAAAATATGAAGAAATGGAATCCATCATCCGAGTCGGATGATCATTCAGGACGGCCGAATGTGGGACCGGTACGTACCACTAGGAGTGGCAACACTTACTAGCCACAATGCCATTGATTGCAACTCAGAATGACCTTAATAATACAACCCTTTGACAATACAACTCTGTGAACGAAAAGAAAGACTGACTGAAATTAACGAGTAGTTTTTAAGACGCTTGTTCACTTGTAGTTCAACCGGTAAAGAATAAACATCGTATACTTACATAGTTTTAAATGTAATATATTAAAGCATACATAACTTTTAAATAAACTTTATTACATTAATAATAAAAAGTGTTTTATTTAAAGAAGATAACTCTACATACATATATTTTGAAAAATTAGTACCGGTATTTGCAATTCTTTTCTCAGTTTCTTTTTTTGTCACTATACCTAAGATAAATTCAAATTTCTAAAACAGAAATAAAAAGGCATATACTTATGTATGTAAGTGAAAGAAAATATGTATTAAAAACACCAAGTTACAGTGCTTTCACATAAGTAAATCATCACATAACCCAATAAAATATTACATATAATGTGTATATAAGGAGAAAATACCCAACCGTTATTACTTAATTATTAAAAAAACCCCGTTGCAGAAATAAAATTTTTTTTTAAAAATTACATAAATTCAAAATTAACAGTTAAACACCACGCTTTAAAAGAAGAAAAATTTACATAAGTATACAGTAAGAACCGAAAAGCAAAAAATAAATATAAACCGCTAAGAAGTGCGTGTATGTATGTAACTGTATGCTAGTGTACATAAATTTGTATATATGTAAGTACATATTGAAATATAAAAGTTCGAAACATAAATATATTGCATTGCAAGACCCTGTTTTTAAGAAAAACGAAAGATTAAAAAAACAAATTTATAAACATATATATAAGACGATTTTTTTTGAAAACAAAAAAAACCAAAACGAAAAACAAAAATAAATATATATGTAAATGTATATTCTTAATTTGCATTCCTTTGCACAATATAGGAACGAATGGAAAAATAACAATAATGAAACAAATAAGCGTAGACAATATAAAAAAGAAACATATGAATTTGCGATCAAAATAAAAATAAAGAATAATTTAAATTTTAAACGCATACAGTAAGCAAAAGTAAAGATAAAAACAGTGGGACAAAATACTAAAAACATTTTAAAATTTGTTAAAACACTGAAGCGTACAATATTTAATAATAAAATATTGTATTTCTTCTGAGCAAGAAAAAGTGAAAATTATTATACGTACAGCTAAACACAAGCTAATAAAAAAGAAAAAAATATATATTTTTATTTTCAATTCTGAATTTTCAAAAAAAAAAAAAAAATTTTTTTTATAATCAATACAATATTGTAAATTTTGTTAATCTATTAATACGCTCTTGCTCGTGAGGAAAAAAATATATACAGTCCACAAAAATTAAAATTACAACAATAATAAATTAGCAAAAGTAAAAAACCTTAACCCCTTAAGGATATACGGACATCAGATTGTACTAAGATATACGCAACAAACAGGTATTTAGTCTATGTCCACACTCGGAGAGAAGAGTCGGAAACTTTTGAGTTTGTAGACGATTTCGGTGAGGGGAATAAAAGAAGAAAAATACTTGCCCGTTCTCGGCGATTCTTTATATTCCCTCATTCGTTTTTTTCTTTGTAGTTGATTATTTGACTTTTCCTTTCATATTTTTTTTCGCTTTTTGGTGTACACGTCTTTTTCGTACAATCACAGCGTTCGTTTTTCTTATGTTTTTTCTTTTTAATTAGTGCAGCGTTGCCAGTTTATGTGTAATTACACAAAAATGAAGAGAACACTTTTTCTTTAAATATTTTTAGATCATAAATTTTTTATATAATTTTGTCTCACCATTATTTCAATTAAATTATTTATAATAAATAAATTCAATTCTTCATGTTTTTAAGCAGCCCATAATATTGGTCACCATACAAATTCATTTCATAGAAATCAAACATTATTCAATACCAGAAACAATATGAATCTTATGATAGCAAGATGTCGATTAGAAACTAGGAAGCAACGCATTCAATATATGGATCGTATGAAATTTAATAATCTCCCTCAAAATATTAAAAATATACTTACAAAGAATTTCAATTTTCAAGAAAAGGATAAAGGAATATTTGCTTCAAGACTTAGAAACTCTTTTCATATGATTTACAGCAATCGTATACAATATCCTATAAATTAATAATAAAATTTTGTGTGTATATACATATGTATATTACTATTTTTTTACTTCTTTTATTTCTTTCCTTTCTTTTGTAAATTATAAAGTATATAGAATTAAATATCTTAAAATAAAATATTTAGGGGATTCAAATGGTCGTGTTAAAGTCATATATCATAAAACAATAAAACGAAAAATATGATTGCTGTAAACAACCCGTCATAGTTTAGTATATTATTTTTAATTTTATTTTTTTATTATTTTTTATTTTTCAATTTATGACAAAATGGTAAACATATGTAGGTTGAAAAGTCTTATTGTTTTATGACTTTTTTATTCAAAGACCAACAACAAATTTTTTTAACCTATTTTAAAATTGTATGATATTATGACAATATGACTTGATAGGACCCCGTTTGAATACCCCAATTATATATTGTACATGTGTAATTCAAGCTGTAAATATTTTACCAAATCAAAATTTGATATGCTAATGATATAAAGGAATGAATAATAATAAAACAAAAACAAAAAAATTTTTTACGCATTAATAGCAGGGACCGTAAATAATGATTATTGTTCGTTTTTTTACATCAAAAAATCAATCACTTAGAACAGACATAAAAAACATTTCTTGCACCATTATTATTATTTTTTGAAAATCTTTGCATATCCGTCATAATTTTTAAATTTTTGATTTTTAAAGTTTTCTTCAATGGTAATGATTATTTGTGAGTAATAATATAAAAAAGCAGCCATAATCATTATTTTTGGGCAAAAGAAATAAAACTCAAAAATAATCTTTATACAAAGACTATATAAAGATGTTACACTCCCTACATTTTTATTTGAAAAAAATTTTGTTCATATTTAGAAGCGGGGGACAAGTATGTGGTCAGCAGAAAAAAAAACAATTCTCATTTTTTGCAAATGTTAATCATGAGAGCATATCTCTCAACAACAAAATCATACATGCATGCATACATATTTACAATATACATTTGGGAATTCAAATATAAAAACAAAATAAAAGAAACTGTTTTTACACATACATATGTACATATTAATATCATACATTAACCTTTAATTAGGCGCATTTAGAAAAGCATATAATTAGTCGTATGGTGTCCCAGAGTTTACTGCAAGTGTAAAGAAAAATGAGTATGTTTTGTTAAATTTTCAGTTATTTATTTTAATAATACATAAAAAACAAATAAATACAACATATTTTTCGTTTAAAAACAAATCCACCAACATTTGTTTAATTTTAATATTTCCTGACCCCATGCGCCTAATTAAAGGTTAACAACGCAATCATATATGCGTATGCGTGTGTGTATTTATAATGCACATTGCCAAATCAAATAAAATAAATAATTTTTTTAAGAACACTTTGTTTCGTATAAAATAAACGCGCACTTAACCTAAGCCAAAGTCAATGTGATCGACTGTGCAATAGTAGGAGAAGAATACGTGATTTATTGTTGCACACATGGAATTATGTTGATCTGCACCGAACTATAACGTTATTATCTTCGAAGAATTCTCTTATTACTTACAACATATGAAATTAAAATAAAAAAACATTTTTTTCTTTCTTTGGCTATTATTTATTTTATTTGTATACCGCTGACATATTTAATGTTCCAAAATTTTAATCTTTTCGGTACTCGCTGATTTGAATTTATATGTTTATATTTTATAAACAAATTTACTAACATTTTTCAATTTTAATTTTTCCTGAACCCAGTCGTCTAATTAAAGGTTAACAACGCAATCATATATGCGTATATGTGTATACGTGTGTGTATTCATAATGCAAATTGGCAAATCAAAAAATGCGCAACTAACGTAAGCCAAAGTCAATGTGATCGACTGTGTACTTGTACGCCAAGAATATGTGCTTTATTGTTGCAGACATAGAATTATGTTGATTTGCACCGAATTATGATGTTATTGTCTTTGAAGAATTCTCTTATATACTTACAATATGTGAAATTAAAATAAAAAACAGTTTTTCATTCTTTGGTTATTAATTGTTTTATTTGTATACCGCTGACATATCGTCGCCCCGAAGTTATTAAATTTTGCACATGATCATGTGATGTTTTTACCTATTGAGTTTAAAACAATCTTACAAGGTACAGAAAGATCTGAAGACATATATATATATATATATATATATATATGTACTTATGAACATATAATGAAAATGAGATATATTAATGAAGATCCCGTCTGTTTTACATCCACCAATGTGCCAATAGAATTTACATACATACATACATAATTGGCCATTACACCCTGTTTCAGGATTACGGCCTAGCTTCTCGCAGCACTCATGTTGTGTGTGCCAATTTTTATACATGAGTACCATGAGCTAGAATGAACATTTAGCCGATATTTTGCTGAATATATAGCACAGCAAATAACTTACGTTAAATTTCGTTTGGATATAATTAAACCGTCAACAATTTTGTCATTTCCTTCCGAAATGTTTGTTCACACAATAAATTAAGAAAATGAATCGGACTTTAGTAATTTGTGTGCTCCATCGGACTTATTTTTCGAAGTTTGCACAATTTATATAAAAGTCTTCGAAAAAATATTTTTGGAAAACAAACTTATGAAAAACATAAAAAGATTTATTATTGATCAATGCGTAGATTGTACCAAAAATACTGTTTATTCCTTTCGGTTTGAGGATAACAACGTTTGTTACAACCATAGAATGAAGATGCTAAATTTACTTGTGCTTATATTATTACGAAATCATTTGACATGGGAAACATATAAATACAAATCAGCGAGTACCAAAAAGGTTAAAATTTTGGAACATTAAATATGTCAGCGATATACAAATAAAATAAACAATAACCAAAGAAAGAAAAACTGTTTTTTATTTTAATTTCACGTGTTGTAAGTATACTTATTAAAGAATTCCTCAAAAATAATAACATTATAATTCGGTACAAATCAACATAATTCCATGTGTGCAACAAAAAAGCACATATTCTTGCCGTACAATTACACAGTCGATCACATTGACTTTGGCTTAGGTTAGTTGCGCGTTAATTTATACGAAAATAAGTGTTCTTCAAAAAATTATTTATTTTATTTGATTTGGCAATGTGCAATATAAATGCACACACGTTTACACATGTATGGAGATATGATGTATATTGTAAATACACACACGTATTCATGCATATATGATTTCGTTGTTAATATATTTATATGTTTGTATTAATATAAATATGCTCTCTTCTCTGTATAAAACCGGTTTCTTTTAGTTTGTTTTTATATTTTTTATACGTTGGTAATACACACATGTACACACATGAGAGATGAAAATAAGTTCTCTAAGAAGAATAAGCTCTCTTTTAGTTTTGTTTTTGTAAGTGGAAGTAGCGCTACGGCCATCACTAAAATTTGGACCTAGCAGTTCATTGTATGGCAGTGTGACATCTTTATATATTTATAGTCTTTGCTTTATATGTACTTACACTGCCGTTAGACATGCAAGTAATCACTTGCAAGTAGAGCTTACGTATTAACATCGAAAATGCCGAAAAAATAGCCGAATATTTGCAAGTAGCTTGAGTGTTTACACAGCCAGTTGCAAGTTCATTTTCAAAATGTTCACGAAGCGTAAACATCATATGCAAATAGCTTTACTTCTAGAATTAAAAAAACTAGAAATACAAAACAATAATTATAATATTAAAAAAAATAAAAAGACAGTTGTTGTTCATGTTCCACAGAACTTCATTTGAGCGATATAAAGAAATTAATTACAAAATTTCCTCTTTATTTAACTTTTTCTTCATCTTGAATAAAAATACATATGAATATTGCTTTATTTTTAAATTTTTTGATATTTTATAAATTCAGTGTTGCTGTGTTTCTGACTTTATAAAATTACTGAAAAAAATATATGGATAAGTATTTTTTCCCCCAAGTGCATGAAATATATAATTAAAAATACTTTTTGGGTGAATAATTGGACAATTCTTTTATTTTTTTATTTATAATTCTGTATAAATAGTGCGAAAATCAGCTAAAAATTTATTCAAAACTTAACAGTGGTAACACCGTTTTTTCATATTTCATTTCACTTGTCGCAAGTGCCAAAAATTTACTTACAAGGAAATTCTCTTGTAAGTTGAGCTGCAAGTGTGAAAAATGTGATTGTGTGAGTAAAAAAGTATTAGTGTATTGAGTTTTTCGAACTTGCACTTGCATGTCTAAACGCCGGGTTAAATTGCCTCTCAGTGGGGACAACATGCTTTTTTAAATATTAAGAATCATAATGAAATGTATGCAAAAAACTAAAATAGATTTTAATTCAAAATTCAAATGGAAAATAAAGACTGCAAATTTACTTTATTTTGTATATGACTAATCGGCACATAATACGTGAATACATAATCTAGCTGTTAAGACATTCATTTTGTATCTCAAAAGGTATTTGGTTAAAAGATGCTATCATTACAAGAGAAGGGAAGAGAAACATTATTATTTTTCATTAATAGAAAATTTAATTGTGTATCATAATGATATTACATTAAAAGAAAATATTTTGTTTATATCAACTGATTTTCATTATTTGCAGCTTATTTTATAATTTAAATTATAAAAATATAAAATATGTATTATCTTATAAACTTCTTAAAAATTTAAGCGGTGCTCCCGAACTATTTCAAGTACTAGTCATCATTAGCAATAGTATTCAACTATAAATACTTTAATATTGTTTTGGGCTGTTCCAATAGCTCTAGTAATAACTTTAAGGCTTTGTCTCCTACAGGGAAATTTATAAATACACAAATATTTATTCATATATTAAAATGATATACAAATATAAAATGCATTATATTCTATGTATGAAATATATTTTGGGCAATCTATAAAATTTTGTGTAATTTGTAAGTATTTCTGTGGCAACACGGCATCAATGTCAAATTGTAAGAAAAACAAGCTAAAGAAAACACAAAAATTGCTGAGCAACAACAAAAAGTTGGGCAACTAAACTCTTCGTGTGTGGACACGAAGACAAGTTTAAAAGAGAATTGATGAAGAATTGCTCAACTCTTCTCTCCGAGTGTGGACATAGACTTACGAATATCAAAATTTTAATTAAAATAACAAAAACCCATATACACAGACACATTCCTACTTTTACAAACATATTAAAGTGTAATTAATACATGTATTTATGCACATACATTAAATCTTTGAGAATGCAATATGAGAATAAATCATTGATAAATCACTTCCTTCTCTGTAAATGATTCATAACGATAATACAATTTCCAATTTTTTCTTCTCCCTATAATCATTTATAATTACAAATTTTAGATGAAAATTTAAAATTTTAGATGATAAAAGTTGGAACCCAACCCCTTTTTATATTTGTTGTATACTGATACTCGGATAATAAAATATCTTATTCTTACCATATTTACATCATACATACCCTATACATTTATTTACCCCTATTTTACATAACACCAATACAGTAACCCTATTAATACTCACCCAATCATTACTTACCCTTACACGTGTCATACTTACCCTATTTACACACCCTATTTCTGCACTCTGCTTACGTCAAATCATCGCTCGATATCATGCTAAATCGTCAATCTTACTTACCTTAATTGCGTACTTATAAAATTTCTTATCCAAAATAGTGTATCGCGTAGCATAGTTCATTATTTCTTTTTTTTTCACCAACATTTATTGGTCTCTATTCTTGAACGATGGATACAAATCGACCGAAACTTGAGGATTTTAAACCCTTACCCATTTTAATTATTAAAATTTGCATATATAGGATGCTTTTATTTGTCAGTACGAGGACGATTTTTCACCTTTATCTCGCTTTTTCCATAATCGTGAAGGGAAAATTAAATTTCAATCGCCTCAAATTTCTTTATTTATTTGAAATCGATCAAAATCATCTTATATACAGGAATCAAATGTCAAAGAGCATTTTCAATTTGACGCGGACAATTTACTCTCGTTATAGGAGAAATCCCAAGAAACTTCAACTGAAGCTCAATTGGAAATTCGACTGAGGGACTTGGAATCGAGATGGAAAAGATTGGAAAGTTCTTATGAAACAGTAATGCTGTCTAAAGATGAATCAATTACTCCCCAGCTTCAACAGGAAATTAAGAACGGGTTCGAATCATGTACCGAATCATATTATAATTGTTATGCGCAGATGCAGGACTTACTAAGGATTTTTAGATTGGATAACTCAAATAACCCACAATTCCAATCAACATCACGGTACTCCCTTCAACCTCAGCAATTAACTCACACTTTGAACCCGAATGACTCTAGTGATTATATAAAACTCCCTCCGTGTGACACCGAAATCTTCAACGGAAGCTATGAGCAGTGGCCCTCGTTTCGAGATATGTTTACAGCGGTATATGTAAATCACTCGAAACTCACACCAGTCACAAAACTATATCATCTACGCAATAAGACTAGGGGCGAAGCAAGGGCAATAGTTAAAAGATACCTCTTGTCACATGATAACTTCGATATTGCTTGGAATGCTCTTAAAACTCGGTACGAGAACAAGCGGGTATTAGTCGATAACCAGAAAAAAATTTTGTTTGACATACCTGCAGCTAAGGGTGAAGACAGCGCGTCTCTAAGGAGAATACAGTCGTCAGTTAATGACTCTCTAGCAACCCTAACAAATCTTGGCGTGGAAACAGAAAGCTGGAACCCTATTCTCATCCGTCTGGTTTCGACTAAACTTCCTGATCAAACCCTAGCTCTATGGGAACAGTCTCTAGCATCTCCTCGGGAACTTCCGAAATGGTCACAGATGTCACAATTTCTTGTGGATAGATACGAGGCCGTAGAACGTCTTTCAGGTATAAGAAAATCCAAAGAATTCATCACACCTTTTAAAAAGCAGTATGGTATACATATATATGGTCTCAAGAGAGCTTATCACCACTTTGCAAATTATGTGATGAAGAACATCCCCTAAAAGAATGCCCGAAATTTAAAGCATTTACTGTACAGCAAAGAGTTGATTTCGTTTTCAAAAACAAGATATGCAATAACTGTTTAGCTCTTTCTCACATAAAGACGCATTGTAAGAGTAGACACACCTGTTTGCATTGCAATAGGACGCATCACACTCTGTTGCATATGGGAAATAAACCCACCTCGACAAAAACAACAGAAAACTCCCAAAAGCCCCATGCTCCCAGTACAGGGACTCAAAAATATCAACAAACCCTCGGTAAACTCGACAGAGATTATATGAATGAACCCCCAAGCTCGTCTAAGAAAGTACACCCGAATTTTTCCACTAGTAACGATCACATACTCTTGCGGACAGCATTAGTACAGGTGATACATCAAGGCGAAAAGTTTACTATCAGAGCCCTTATTGACCCCGGATCTCAACGGACCTTTTTGTCAGAAAGAACTCGCAGTCACCTACAGCTACCCTATAAAAAAGCTCATTACGAAATCATTGGTATTGGAGGTCATAAACAATCCGCAGATAAAAAATGTGAATTAGAGTTATTTGCTAAACGCTATAATCTTAAAGTACCCATAGGAGCAATTATTTTATTTATTATTTTTAGGCTAACCAAATACTTACCCTCGGTACGTTTCAGGTACCAAAGACCTCTGACTTTGATAATTTGGATCTTGCGGATTCGACCTTTAATAAATCGTCACAAATAGATCTCATATTGGGAAATGATTATGAACACTTCCTCAATATTGATGGTATTAAGAAGAATGTTTGTGGAAATGCGTCAGCGTATAACACCATCTTTGGATAGGTGCTTAGTGGCCCTATAAAAACAGTTCAGACTTTCACAACCTCTGTCACTCATATAGATTAGTGCTGTCAAATTCTACTACTTTTCATTACTCGATAGTATTGAGTACTTTTATTTGGGTACCCAATACTACTCAATACTTTTAACGGATTTTATTTTTAAGAGAAAAAAATTTCATAAAGTATTCTGTTTTTAGACAGAAATTTGTTTAGTCGTTAAAATTTAAATTTTCCATACAATTTCGAAGAAAAAATACAACTCTTAAAGTATTGAGTAGTTACTTTTAAGTAATGAGTACCCAAAAATTACTAAAAATACTCGATACTCGATACCCATTACTCAATACTTTGCCAGCACTAATATAGATACTGCAGAACTCAACAATCTTTTGAAAAAATTTTGGGAGCAGGAGGAAATATGCACAACTCTTCCAAAAACACCCGAAGAAAAGTTTTGTAAAGAACTTTATGCAAAAACAACAACACGTAACGCAGAAGGTAGATACATAGTACGACTACCGTTCAAAAAGGAATTTCCAAAAACTGTCTTCTTGGTGTCAACACGATATATCGCTTTAGCTCAATTCTCAAGCATGGGAAGATCTCTTTCGAAGAATCCCATTCTTCATGCAGAGTACAATCAGATACTCAATGAATACGTAACACTTGATCACATGGAAGAAACCTCCTCATGTGAAATTGAATCTCAGGGGAAATACGGCTCATTCTATCTTCCCCACCATGCAGTAGTTCGTCCGGAGCACAAGACTACAAAAGTTAGAAGTGTTTTTAACGCGTCGAGAAAATCTAGTTCCAAGTTTTCTCTTAACGACATTTTGTACACTGGCCCTACATTACAAAATGATATAATGTCGATCGTACTCAACTGGAGAATATATGAATTTGTTTTCAGCGGTGACATACAAAAGATGTATCGCCAAATTTTGGTTCACCCAGCAGATAGGGCTTTTCAGAGAATATTGTTTCAACCGCAGAAACAGGATCCCATTAAAGATTACCAGCTGAAAACCGTCACGTTTGGAGTGAATTGCGCCCCATACCTAGCGATCAGAACTCTCATTCAACTAGCCGCAGATTCTGAATCGACGTACCCCAGAGCAGCAGAAATCCTCCGGTCAGAAACGTACGTTGATGATATTCTATCTGGTGGTTATTCTCTAGAAGAAGCAGTTTCTGCCCAAACCCAAACTATAAAAGCGCTAAATTCAGCTGGATTTCCTCTGAAGAAATTAACCACAAACAACCCTGAATTACTTACCCACATTGAAAAAGAGAACCTGTACGATTCAGAATTTTTAAGATTTTACGACACGAGCTCAACGAAAACATTGGGCATTAGGTGGAATGCTCTAACCGATTCATTTACATACAATTTCACTAACATAACCCACTCAAATAGCATTACAAAACGTCAAATCCTCTCTTCGGTTGCAAAGCTTTTTGATCCCGCAGGTTGGCTGGTCCCAGTAGTTATCCGAGCAAATGCAACAGCTCTGGCTAGAGGGAATCGAATGGGACAATGATGTGTCACAAGAATGCCTAACAAAGTGGAATGAATTTACTCAGGATCTCTCAGAAATAGAGAAAATTACAATTCCCCGTTGGATAAAATATTCTCCACAAATTCCCATTGAAATACACGGGTTTTCAGACGCCTCTAAATCAGCATATTGTGCGGCTATATTCATTCGATGCCAACATGAAACAACCACCTACTCAAATTTACTAGTGGCAAAAAGCATAGTGGCTCCAATCCAGACAGTATCTCTTCCTCGTCTAGAACCCAGTGGAGCAGTGTTATTAGCAACCCTAGTGAATCATATCGTATTGTCTTCAAAATTCAAGGCTGATGAAATATACTTATGGACCGATTCAACTATAACCCTAAGTTGGCTTTCAAAAGAACCATCATCGTGGGAAACCTACATTGCAAACAGGGTTGCCAAGATCAACTCTTTATTACCCGATGCGAAATGGCGGCATGTTCGAACTCAGGACAACCCAGCTGACCTTGGAACACGTGGATGCAAACCTCATGATCTCTTCAAAAATTCCCTTTGGTGGCACGGGCCAGCATAGCTAACAAAATCATCATCAGAGTGGCCTAAGAGAGACCTTGAAAATCTCTTATCAAAACCGAATGAGGCAATCTCTCTTCAAACTCAGGTCGAAACTGACGATATACTAGACAATTTTTCTTCTTACGGAAGAGCTCTACGGGTCATTTGCTACATTTTTAGATATTTTCACAATTCCTCAAAAGGCATAGATAGAACCCCAAATCGAACATCCCAGCATTTGTTAACCCAGGAGGAAATAAAATTTGTGAAATCTCGCCTTATCAAAATAGTTCAAAAGGCATTTTATACCGAGGAATATGACGCAATTCAAAACTCTAAACTCCTGCATAATAAAAGTACCTTAAAGCCCCTTAATCCGTTTCTTGATTCAAATTCGATCTTACGAGTCAATGGTAGATTAGTTCAATCAAGTTTACCCTATAACGAACGCTACCCTATTATACTTCCCGGCAATTCAAGACTTTGTCGTTTATTTCTCACTCATCTACATAATTTTCTAGTTCAGGCAGACTGCAGCTTAATGTGTATAATGGCTCAAGCAGAGTTTTACATAACGAAACTCAAACCCAGGGTAAAGAAAATCATACGTCACTGCAAAACGTGCTTAATTTATAAACAACAGCCCATTCATCAAATTATGGCCCCTTTACCGGCAGAAGGATGTAATCTCTCACTACCTTTTCAGATAACAGGTATCGATTTCGCTGGACCTTTCGAACTTAAAACATCATCTTTAAGGAAATCGCCGTGCGTTAAAGCTTATGTAAGTGTGTTCGTTTGCTTCAGCACTAAAGCCATACACTTCGAACCATGTTCCGAACTCTCATCGGCAGCATTTCAGGCCGCATTTTCTCGATTTGTTGAGAGGCGAGCTCTACTCCAAAGGGTAGTAACAGATAATGGCAGAAATTTCCTTGGCGCTAGCCGAGCGTTTGAAACAATTTTACCGATTTGTTAAGACCAGTGCACAAGACATAGCCCAAAAATACTTGATAAGTGGCTTCGAATGGAAATTCATCCCGTCTCACATGGGTGGCTTGTGGGAAGCGGCTGTCAAAAGCTTTAAATACCACTTTAAAAGAATAGCCGGGGCCCAACGGTTCACATTTGAAGAATTCACCACTATTTTGACCAGGATCGAAGGTGTTCTTAACTCACGCCCAATATCAGCTCTTTCCGAAAACCCAGAAGATCTCACGGCTTTAACACCCGGCCATTTTCTCCGAGGCGGCCCATTATTGGCATTTCCCGAACAAAAATCTGAAAACCTCTCTATCATTAACCGATGGGAAAAGATAAAAAAGCTGCACCTCTAATTTGCTCAACGATGGAAACGAGATTACCTTCACTCCCTACATAAAAGATACAAGTGGAAGGTCTCTACCCCGAATGTAACTACAGGAGATCTAGTCGTGGTAATGGACGATTTGATGCCACCACATGAGTGGCGAATGGGCAGAATCGAAAGGATTTTCCCAGGTCCTGATGGACACATTCGAACAGCTGACGTAAGGATATCAACTGGCGTCATAACTCGCCCTGTAGTCAAATTATGCCTTTTGCCCCTTTTGAAGGATTAAAAATTTCTCACATCTGATTTTTCTCTTCCATTTACAAGAGGGAAGAGGTGGTGAATAAGTTTGGCTATTGCATCAACTGCTTAGCAAAAAGCCATAACCTACGATCGTGCATTTCAATGGACACATGCAGCATATGCGATAGATTTCAACACACTCTTCTGCACCCACGCAGCACACACCATTACCGATCTAAAGGCATTACATCTCGAGACTTGCGCAAGAGACAACAACAACGTCAACAGCAACATCATCAAAACAATAGACCGACTCATCACCAACACCATACTACTCGCCGAGCAGTATCCAGTACTCCGTTATCAGTTACAACCATCCCTAAATCTACAGTGAAGACGAAGTCATTGTCAGCAAAGTCTCTATCAATCACAGATCAACAAGCAACAGTTTCTCCTACGCCGAATGCGAAAATTATAGTCGACGCCATACATTCTTTGGTGAATGTTCTCTATCCAACCCAACTCTCTACTTCGGTTGCCTAAGGGCAAGGCGGGCGTCATGTCCAAAGTCATTTGGACAATACTTTATTCTTTTATTTTCTTTTTTTTATTATTGTTTTTATATATATTTTTTATATTCATTTAAAAATTAATTATTTTGAAAAATCAAAATATTTGTTTTTATATAAATTTTAATATGAAATTATTTGAATTATCTGAATTTATTTACATTTAAAAATCATTTCCATTTACATATGTAAAAGCTTTTATTGTAAATTTGATGATATTCACAATAATTTGTCTCATTTGTAGATGTCATTTCGATTTGTCAAAAAACCAAACCGTTTGCTTTCCATTTCATTTTTTATTCAAAGTTCTTTAAAGAAACAAGCCCCTTTAACATTATTCCCTTTTTTACACTAAACAAGAAAACATCTACAAAGGAGACAAACTTATTGGGAAGGTATCTCAATCCTCATAACCTCTCCCGAACAAAAATCTGAAAACCTCTCTATCATTTACCGATGGGAAAAGATAAAAAAGCTGCACCTCTAATTTGCTCAACGATGGAAACGAGATTACCTTCACTCCCTACATAAAAGATACAAGTGGAAGGTCTCTACCCCGAATGTAACTACAGGAGATCTAGTCGTGGTAATGAACGATTTGATGCCACCACATGAGTGGCGAATGGGCAGAATCGAAAGGATTTTCCCAGGTCCTGATGGACACATTCGGACAGCTGACGTAAGGATATCAACTGGCGTCATAACTCGCCCTGTAGTCAAATTATGCCTTTTGCCCCTTTTGAAGGATTAAAAATTTCTCACATCTGATTTTTCTCTTCCATTTAGCTTTACAGATAAGTTTATTGACTCATAACTTTCTCTTTACACTTTCATAATCTATTTTTTTATATACCCGTTTTATTACTTCTTCCATTAACAATTTACTTGTTATATATTCCTAGGAATCTTCAGAGCCGTAATCGTGGGTTAGAGATGCGGTCAAAATTGTTCATTTGCGCACTCTGCGAAAATTTTCATGCGCTCAGATTTTGTCGCCGATTTTTGAAAATGAGTATAAAAAAGAGGGAAGAGGTGGTGAATAAGTTTGGCTATTGCATCAACTGCTTAGCAAAAAGCAATAACCTACGATCGTGCATTTCAATGGAGACATGCAGCATATGCGATAGATTTCACCACACTCTTCTGCACCCACGCAGCTCACACCATTACCGATCTAAAGGCATTACATCTCGAGACTTGCGCAAGAGACAACAACAACGTCAACAGCAACATCATCAAAACAATAGACCGACTCATCACCAACACCATACTACTCGCCGAGCAGTATCCAGTACTCCGTTATCAGTTACAACCATCCCTAAATCTACAGTGAAGACGAAGTCATTGTCAGCAAAGTCTCTATCAATCACAGATCAACAAGCAACAGTTTCTCCTACGCCGAATGCGAAAATTATAGTCGACGCCATACATTCTTTGGTGAATGTTCTCTATCCAACCCAACTCTCTACTTCGGTTGCCTAAGGGCAAGGCGGGCGTCATGTCCAAAGTCATTTGGACAATACTTTATTCTTTTATTTTCTTTTTTTTTTATTATTGTTTTTATATATATTTTTTATATTCATTTAAAAATTAATTATTTTAAAAAATCAAAATATTTGTTTTTATATAAATTTTAATATGAAATTATTTGAATTATCTGAATTTATTTACATTTAAAAATCATTTCCATTTACATATGTAAAAGCTTTTATTGTAAATTTGATGATATTCACAATAATTTGTCTCATTTGTAGATGTCATTTCCATTTGTCAAAAAACCAAACCGTTTGCTTTCCATTTCATTTTTTATTCAAAGTTCTTTAAAGAAACAAGCCCCTTTAACATTATTCCCTTTTTTACGCTAAACAAGAAAACATCTACAAAGGAGACAAACTTATTGGGAAGGTATCTCAATCCTCATAACCTCTCAACTTTAAGAAATAAAATTTTGTCAACATACGGAATCAATATCATCGAAATATTATTTAAAGGAGATGTACGTATGTATAATTCTAGTATTTGCATAATTACCCAATCTAACCCTTATTGATTTCAAATTTACATTTAATCAACCGCTATTTAAATTGAAAATAACCCATTTTTTAACTTTTACCCTAATTGCCATTGATGTCTATACCCAAACATCAATATACACTAATAGTTTTTTAATTTAATCGAGATATAAGGAATATATAATCAGTAAATTTTACTGATTACTGAAAAGAGAAATCAGTATTCAGTAAATTTTACTGTTTACTGAAAAGAGAAATCAGTATTCAGTAAAAAGTACTGTTTACTGAAAAAAGAGATCAGAAATCTCGCAGCACTCATATTGTCTGTCTTAATTTTTATCCATGAGTACCGGGATCTGCAGTTTAAAGTCGACTCCGAACGACAGATTTGAGAAGCTTTTTAATGGCAATCAATTACTCCCAGAGCTTTTGCCAGAAGACTGCTGAGAGGTAGTCGCCGAAAGAAATAAATTTTTCATATTTATTTTTTTTTAAATGTCAGAGCTGAGATTTGAACCCGGCGCCATCGTCTTAGTAAGCCAACACACTAACCACTAGGCGATTTTTTTGTATAAATGTATATATTGCTCAGAATCCGTTATTTAACTGGCCAAATTAATGTCCCCCCGGGGATACGATAAAGGTTGCTGGTTATTACTCATACCAGGGGCCTGTTTTCTCCGGGGAATTTGGAGTTCAACCTAGCTCTGAGTTTCCTGGCGCTCGCTATAGGCAGAGAATGGTTGGTGATGCATGGCGCCGAGTGTGCTATCGGAGACTTGACTGGCATCAGTCCAGGGAGCTGTTATACCCGAGACCGCATAGAGTGCTCAGTTAGTTCCTGGTGGTGTTGGTCTGTGTTTGTGCGTGGCAGGCATTTTCTGGCGTTCTTAAGGACTGACTAGAAATGCCCTAATCTAATACTACGGGCATCAGGAAACCCCCGGTTATTTCTGTGCTCCCCTGTCATTCGGGGAGTGAGGCAAACCAGCCTGTTGGCTTTGGTGCTACCCTTCGGGGAGTACTCGTAGTGGTTGTGGTAGTGCTAGATAGAAACCCCTCAACAAGGAGGGTATCACTACCCAGGCAGTGGTTGGTGCCAAATTGCTAATTCGGTGCTATCGGGCCTTCTTTTGACCGGGGTGTCTTAGACATTACCGAACTAGAGGGTACGGTCATCGGGTGGCGGTGATTGGACACATTGTATTCAACTACCGTGTGTCATGTCTATGGACGATACGCACCTTAAACTCCTACTTAGTTGTCCAAATTAACGTTTATAACATATATTATTGTATTAGAGTGAGTCAATTTGTTCGGGTGAGAAAAAATGTGATAGGCGTATACCAAAATCGAAATTTACACAAAATTCTAAGAAACCTAACTCCCGCCGAGAGGCTTGATTATGAAAAATAAAAAAGTAGCAACTTCTGGTATATCCCTACACAAAACAAACAAATATATTTGCGGTTTTGAACCTTTTTATTGTATTTTTTTAAACCTTATTTGATTACAAATAAATTATTGTGTTCCCATTATTTGGAACATTGTTGATGCATCAATATTATATTTTAATTTTTATACGAACTACGAAGATTTAAAAAAATAATGATTTTTATAAGCCCCGCTCTTTTCTTTTAAAAATTATAATTTAGTAATTGGCTATGAATGTTATTACCAAAGAGTAATTAGAATTTAATATTCAGAAATCCCTCGAACTGCACGGTTTCGGACTTGCGCGTTTTTATTTTTACCATCAAAATTTCGCATTGCGCGACAAAAGTTTCGCAGCAGCGCGGTTTTTGTTTTTTTTTGAGTACATATTACATATTTCGTGCAAAATATGTACACACACATACTATCCCATATTGTGATTTTTATGTAGCATAAAAAACCAAGTTTAACTTACGCACCCCTGTTACTATTAAGCAGAGTAGGAAAATAAACAAAACTAAACGTTTGATCTTATTTTGTTGTATTCTTTACAATGAGTAAAACAAAAATTAATCAGAAACAGTGAGAAAGATTGTCCCATTTAATTTTGTATATTGTTTTTGTTTTGAGTACTACAAATACACTAACTCAATTGTGAGTAGGTACAACAAAAAATGAATGAGAAGAAAAAGGAAAGAAGATGAGAAAAAGAAAAGAAGAAGAGAAAAAAGAGCAAATTATACGTATGTGACGGAATAACAAAGCAAGCACAAGAGCGAAAAGCTAATTGTTTTATTTGCGCTCTTTCTCATTTAGGAAGTATTTGCTTTGGTTTTGCTCATGTATAATACCATTAAAAAAATTTTGAAAAGTGTATGACTTTGTTGTAACTATTGCGAAATGTTTTGTTTGTTTGCCCACTCTGCTATTAAGCAATAACAATCACAAGTTTTTTTACGAAACCATTGGAGGAAAATAGAACAAATTCATCAGAAGATGAAAATTAACTTATTTAAAGATTTTTTTTAATTACATATTTGCATTTTAATTATGTACATACTAAGTACAATGAACTGATTTCAAGATTTTTTTGTTTGTTGAATTTTTATGAATTAATTTATAATTTTTATTTTTTTTTTGTTTATGTTAATGTTTAACTTTATGTTAATATTGAATAAAGTCTTTTTTTAGTTATCTACTTGGTTTAAATTTTCATGATAATTTTAGGATTTGGAACGTATCCCCCTAATTTCATACAAAATAGGGTTCACAGTGCGCGATTTCGGATTGCGCGTTGTTTTTTCAGTAGGTATCTACCGCGCAGTTCGAGGGATTACTGTAATTAATAGTTGTAGTCATTTTAGAAATTTACCGTTAATGCATTTTATACAAACCTGGTGTTAAACATTTGTTTTGATTGATTTATGCACATGATAGATAACTTTCAAAAAGTAAGCGTGGGTTTATTTTTTAAAAAACTAACCATTAAATTATGGAATCATCAGCGATGTCGATTGACTCTAACGGGGCAAGTTTTTTCACTAATCAGAATAGTGTATTAAATTTGCCAAGTTATCGTGATATTTTAAAGTATTACTTTTTTTAAGTGAACACGAAAAAGAAAAATCAAAAAACCACAATCGTATTCAAGATTTTCTCCGATAATTGCAAACAATATTAATGGATTCCTTTTAAACATTAAAAAAAAAATAATATGAATTAAATAAATAAAAAAAATAAATAAACAGTCCTCTGGTGTTTTTTTTCAATTTTACCTTTTTAGTTTTTCTTCCTTACCTTGTCAAAATATTGCATTTTTTAATTTTCCTTTATTGTATCCATTAACAAAATATGGAAATAAAATCAGACCAAAAGTATAATACATACATATATATGTAAGTATGAAAATATACATATTTTATAACATATTATATTTAACACGTTCACGCCGGCACTGCAATTCATGTTTCTTGCCCATAGGCGGTTGCACTGAAAGCTTTTCGTTTTGTCGGGCGGGCGCGAACTAAATGTTTCAACGAAAGAGTGTCAATTAAATTTGGAATTTTAATTGAATTTTTGTGTTAATTTTTTTTTTTTGGATTAAATTTTATATTATTGAATAATTAATTTTTATTTTATATCATTGATATATTTATGTTATAAGTATTATTTTTGTTATAATTATTATTGAATTATTTATGTTTTCGTTATTGAATTAAATTTATGTTTAAAATACTTAATACAATATTATCTATATTAAAATTATTATTAAAAAATACATATATGGGCAATTTCAAAAATTTTCGACATTTTGATATTTTTTTTTTTCGAAATTTTTTTTTTGGATGACACGAATGACGCTTTGGTCACGTGAAGGGTGATATTTTAGCATACCAAAACAGTTCGCGTTAATCATTTATTGCAAACGGCGCGAAAGTTATGGAGGTTTTAAGTTAAAATCTCTTTAAAAAAAATTTAAAGTTAAATTTATTGGTTTATTTTAATAAATGTTGTATGGATGCATGAAACTCATTTCAAATTCTTCAGTGCAGTCAAAATTCATCAATGCACTGATAAAATACATAAAAAATATCAATTATAATTAAAATTTCTTAACATTAAAAAAGGCGATTTTTTGCAAAAATGTGAATGTTTCACCGATTGTTATAATACGTGTTTATATAACGCATAACTAATTTACAGAAAAACTATGTTTTGACTTGCAAATTTAAAAAATAAAAAAAATTATATAAGAATTATTTTTGAGGTTAGGATTTTTTTTTTGATCTGTAAAATTTAAAATCATGAAAATTTTTTAATGCCTATTCGGTTTTATTATCAAGCTTAAAAAAACCTATCATTTGCTGTTAATCGCGGCGGAATCTATATATAACTGCAGATGTCACAAAGCAAAATGTGTTTGAAGAAAAATGCCACTGTACCCTCTAAATATGGACCGAATTCAACCGTATTTATATATGATCTTTAGTTCACCGCCGCACTTCATTTCCAATACTTTACATTGATTTTAAACCACGGATTAATTAAAAAAACGCGAAACAAAATCATGAAATTTCGCAAAATTTTTATTTTCTTTATAAAATTTTTGCGTTTCAAAATATTTTAACGCCTTCTTGACGTTGAGGTGCCATTTACTAAGAAGTTTAGATCACGCAATACATAAACCAGTTTTAAATAAGATTGCAAATGTCAGGCGCGAAAAACTGTCATTTTCGACAAATTTACGCCAATTCTATAAAAGTTTGAGATCATCGTTCTCAGCAAATAGCAGCCTGACATCGACGTGATATGGCGCAAGTTTTAGCAAATTACACCATCTAATAAATACTGTTGACAAAATACAATTTTCTTGTACGGCGCAAAAACGCTATAGAAAAAACTGCGAAAATTAAAATATCGGAACATTTTGGTTTCAAAAGTGAACCGCTGTACAACTTTTTCCCAAATAGTAGTATGGGCATAACTTTTATAGTGTAAATATCTACAAAGTCTAGTGACTTTATTTTATATCAGTGGGCATCGGAAGTTTAAAACTAAAAGTAGAAAAGTGATAAAATATGAAAAAACTCTTGTAAATTTCAAGCCATTTTTTGAGTTTTTCCATATTTGAGTGCCCATAACTTTTAGAAATAAAGAACTGATGGTCTGAAATTTTGAATTTCCCAGTTTTCCAGTGTGGCCTACCATTCCCTTTTGACCGTTTTGGTCAATTCGAAAAACTGGAGAAATAATAAGCATCTGAACTCAGTTTCAACAAATGTTGAAAATTTTTGAAATTGCCCATATATGCTTTAAATGAAAATTTAAAATAAATTTTTAGTGATGTGCACTGCTTGGTAGTACAATCATATGCGTACCACCGGTGGTACGCGCCGCCCGATAAGGCAATTCTGTGCGAGCCACCGGTGGTACGCGCCGCCCTATCAGGCAGACATGTGCGAGCCACCGGTGGTACGCGCCGGCGTGAACGTGTTAAAAATATATAAAAATATTGCATTATTTGTAGAAAAGAGAACGCCATAGTATAACAGCGATTAAGATCTTAATTTATTTTATATAACATACACTGTGATGCAAAAATGAAGCAATGTTTATACGATACAAAAAACCATCCTCAATATATTTTTAACGTTTATTGCGTAGATATACAAAATTATTTGCATATGTTTAAGAGATATGTAAAATAACAGCATAAATTTTAATTCTCAAAGTATTCTTTAGAATACAGTTCAAATTTTATTTTAAGGGCATTGCCTCACTTTTGCACCAATGCTAAAAAGATTGGAAATGAACCCTTAATCAGCATCTGAATCATAATTTTTTTGCCTTTTTTTAAATTATTTTAGTCTTTTTGGCATAGACTCATATAATTTAGTCGCAGAACGCGATGGTATCTTCGACCACTGCTATTAAACCCTGTTCCATAGTTGTCTTATGCAATTTGGCTGTTCCTCATAGTCTGTCAACCTGTATTTCAAGGAAGCCCACATATTCTCAACCGAATTGAGATCTGGGCTTTGTGGTGGTCATTCCCTTACGCTAAACTTTGGGAACTGAGGTATTCTTCCATAATTTTCGCTGAATATTTTCAGTCATTGTCGTGATGAAAAATAACATTATGTGGCATTTGGTCAAGCGCTTTAGGTAAATTATCCTTAATTATGCGTAGATAATCTTCTTTGTATATTATTTCTTCAATCCATATTCACCGCTATGGGGTTATAAATCCTTTATCCATTAACGAACCACCTTAATGCTTAATGGTTTGTTGTACGTTTAATGGGTTTGGAGTAGACTTGTGTAGTACATGAACTGCCTAGTTCAATTGTACTATTTTTATTTTTTTTTTTTATTTTTAAGGCCAGCACTCAGGGGACGGCCCCTACTCATGCAATACATTGTGCTGGTCTAGGAAAATATGTTGTGGGAGGGGGGAAAGAGGGAGTAGTGTTTGTGGACATTTGATTTAAACCTACTGATATCGTAATTGGCAGGAAAAACTTTCGCCGGAAGATTGTTCCACAAACGAGCGGTGCGACTAAAGAACGAATTCTCTCTATAATGCATTGTGCGATTCGCTGAACAATCAACCACAAATGGGTGCGCTCTGAGAGAGGTACGTGTAGTCCGCAGGAATATGCGACCACCCGGAATCAGTTCCCCTATCTCATCAGAGCACCTCCTATGGTAGTATCGATAGAACAATGAAACGCACGCCACATTGCGCCGATGCTCCAACGAATCGATAGAGTTGGATACCCTACCGTCGCCGATAAGCACCTTCGCCCTTTCCTGTACGCGGTCGAGAAGCCCCAAAATAGATTTGGAAGCACCGGCCCATACATGAGAGTTGTATTCCATCCTAGGCCGGATGAAGGTTTTGTAAATATTGAGAAGGTCAGATGGAGTGAAGTATTTCCTGCACCGTTTTAGAAAACCGAGGCACTTGAATGCTTCTTTCGACACTCGAAATATGTGATCATTCCAACGGACATCACAACTAATTCTCATGCCCAGAACATCAAGAGCGTCAGCCTCCTCAATATTTACATTATCCATAGTCACAGATGGCAGGATTAAATCATCACAACGCCTATGCGTCATAAAACAACATTGGGTCTTGCGCGCATTAAATTCGACCCTGTTCGCTAGACCCCACTCGGAGATTCTTTGTAGGTCATTTGAGAGTGTGTCATTCATATTCTGCCTTCTCGCCCCGATCTCCAAAAGGCTCGGCCTACGGTCAAATGAATATGAGTGACAAATGTTACTGTCATCTGCGAAGGAGTAAATGGGATTAGAGGTTAGGAGGAGAAGGTCATTAAGGAAAATTAAAAATAGGGTGGGAGATAGAACAGAGCCTTGCGGTACTCCCGAATTCAGCCTGAACTCGCTGGAAGAGACACCGTCTATAACCACTCTTATAGAACGGTCTCTGAGAAAGCTCGTTATGAAACGACAGAAATGGTTACCGACGCCAAAAGCAGCTAGTTTAGAAATAAGAGCATCGTGCCAGACTCTATCAAACGCTTTTGAGATATCCAGAGCAACAACTTTGCTTTCACCAAAACGGTGAATAGATCCACTCCATCGCTCAGACAGTAATGCCAGTAGATCACCAGTGGAGCGACCTCTACGAAAACCATACTGACGGTCGCTCAGCAAGTTATTGGACTCCAAATACCTCATAAGGTGATGATTTATCATACTCTCCATAACTTTGGAGAGTGTTGAACACACTGCTATTGGGCGGTAATTTTCGGGATTGGTAGCCTCACCCTTTTTGGGGATTGGCGTTATATTAGCAACTTTCCAGTTAGATGGAAATACTCCGGCACGATAAGCCGCACTGAAAAGTTTAGCTAATGGACGCGAAAGCGTCGAAGAGCACTGCTTCAGGACCAGTGCTGGTATACCATCCGGCCCAGAAGATTTATGGATGTTGAGGTCTGAAAGAACCCTTTTGACAGCACGGGCTCGAAAGAATATATTAGGCATAGTCACCGATACTCTTTCAAGCTCGGGCAGCGGTTGAACGCTCTCCGGCAAACATGAGTTTTTTGCAAACAATTCAGCTAAAAGGTTCGCTTTTTCAACCGGGTTTGTGAATGCTTGGTCATTCTGTATAAGAGTTGGAATCGAACTAGCGTTATTCCTTATCCTCTTAACGAATGACCAAAAGCTCTTACTTCCCCGGGGGAAAGAAAGAACTTTAGCACGAAGACGCTGCTCGTGTAAAGCTTTTTCGCGTCTTAGTACTGCGGCACACGAAGATCTCGCCTTTTTGCGTAGCGTATCAGTATGTGCGCACTTATTATTACGCCAATTTCTGAACGCTTCCTCTCTGGATCTGACTGCCGATCTGCACGTCTGATTAAACCATAATTTGTCTCTTGGTTTAATCGAAATATTTTTAGATGGAATATAGGTATCCATCCCCAATTTTATTATATTCACAACCATTTCTGCCATGGCATTAACATTTGAATCAAGGAAGCAGAGTCCCCAGTTAAAATGCCGAAAGAAATCGTTGAGCTCAGCCCAACGGGCTTTTCCGTAGTTAAAAACTGAGCGTTTCGTAGCTGTCGTTGAAACCTCATGAAGCCTGGATAACGGAAAAGAGGCAGAGATGGTACAATGATCCGAATTGCCGAGAGGTGCAAGAATATCAACTTCATACTTATTAGGGTGTGAAGTGAGGAAGAGGTCAAGTGTATTATTCTGGTGCCCATCAACACACGAAATGTGAGTTGGTTCATTCACTAGTTGCACAAGGTGATTGTGTGCGGCAAACAACTCAACATATTGGCCTTCAGGAGTCGTGCGGCCAGAATGGTGAAGCCAAGACGAATTATGAACATTGAAATCGCCAGCAACAACAATTTCACTGTTCGGGTAATTTTCTAGGATTCGTGAAATGGAGTCAGAAAGAGAGTCGAAGCCAGAAAGGGTAACCTCTCTTTCTGCATTTGGACTTCTGTAAAGAAACCCGAAATGCAAAAGATATGCCCTGATTTTGAACTTAACCCAGAGGCAGTTAAATTCTGCATCAAGCATGCCATACGGTTGCTGGCATTGGTACACAACTTCATTGCGAATATAAATTGCAAGGCCCCTATGGAGCATGAAAAGGGATAGGAGGTGGTAACCAGGTATCTGGAAATCATGAGCATACACAGAGAAGAAATTTGCCCTTAGCCCACGCACGTTACAAAAATCCAAACGAAAACGGCCTGCCACCACGACAACAATAAGAAAAAAAACAAATGTCCTATTCTAAAATGCGAACTGTAATGAAATGGATTACTGCTGATTGATTATTCAATGGCCAGTGCTATACCTTCACCATTAAATAATCCAACAGCAATCAACCCCAAGAAGCTCGCAAAATAAAAATTTTGATCAAATTATCAAGGGAACCGAAGAGCACAATGTACCGCTAATGGTGCCATAAAAGCCCCAAATGTGGCACTTTTGCCCCTTTCCCAATAGTCGCCAGATTGTACGGCATGTATCAGCACTATCACTTTTGTTCTGTTTTCTCTTTTTTTGCCAATGCAGCCGTTATTATTCTTAATTTTGTTGTTATTGATGTTGTTATTGTTGATGGTGTTATTTTATTTATTTATTTGCATTTGGTATTCCGTGTTGTTTTTAGTGTACATATTCACTGTTTTTTTTTTTTTTTTATTTATTATTATTATCTTTCTTTATCTTTGATTTTTTCTTTTAAACACATAAATTAATAATTAATAACGACACAACAGACGACGGACAGCGCTAAAAAACATGTTGACACGGCGGACGACAAACACTTACTACTGTTTCAATTGAACTAAGTGAACCGGTCTTTTCAATTAGCTCTCTTAGCACTAGAAAGACAGAAACTTTTTATATACCTACATTGCCCCAAGGCAGTCAAAATGACTGCATTGTGAAAAAATAGCTAATGTGTAAAGAAATTTGATTAAAGTTAATTTTTAATATTTCTTATATGATTTACAGTCATACAACAAGTTATTAGTAAGTATTAACAATAAAAAAAAATTGCTTCAGTTGGGAAAAAAAATTTTATGCATTATTTGTACATTTTAAGCAAATAAAAGTGGAAATCTTTGTGTGTGTACATTTTCCGCAAACATACTTTTGACATTTTTCACATACTTATATTATTTGTTTTGTTATTGTGGCAAAGTCGTACTTGACAAATTTTTCGTTTGTTAGAATATGTTATATTTGATGTTTGTGGGTCTTCATTTTCTGATGACTTTTTCTGTCTTGCATCTCTGTAATCAGTGGAAAGCTGTTGTGCTAATTGAAACAAAAACTGTTTTAGTTGTATTTGTATTCCTGTCGCTTCCTTGTAAAGGATCCAATCATTTATAGCAGCCAAATCCAAAATGCTGAAAAATATTTGGAGAGGCCATCTACGAGAACTAGATTTTACGGTATATTTTCTGGCCATTTGATCCGTCATATCAACTCCAAATTTTGTTTTGTTATAAAATTGAATAGATTCCGGTAACATTTTTTTATTACTTCTACCAATTTTCACAAATTTATGCCTGGAACTTAGAACAGCTACTCTTTTATTCGGTTTGCTTTTATATATTGTAAGGACAGAATTTTCCGATTTATATAAGAGAGTAGAAAAGTGAGGCATGTAATCCTTCGTTTCGTCAAAATGTCGGCAGCGTTTTTGACACTCTCTTTGGATCATTATGATTATTTGAATGGTTTCACTTGTAACCGTATATGGTATTGATGCTGATGTTTAGGTCAGAGTCGGGAATATAAACTCGTGTTCAAGGGGAATGAGATGCGAATAACAACTCACGTACGAGTAACGTTAAAATGTTATGCGATGCGGTCTTATAAGAAATTTACTCAAACCAATAATAAAAGTCATTTGATTATTTAAAATTTCCCAATCAGTCAAAATGACTGCTTTTGGGCAATACAGGTATAACACATATATACATATATACCGCAAATGAAAGAGGGGGGTGGCAACTACTATGATTAATAAACACATTTATATGTTGTACAAAAAGTCACAAAATTCTAAGAAACTGTGTCTTTATATACACAATTGTTTTTCTGATTTAAATTGGAAAGCAGTCAAAAGACCTCCTTCGGCAATCTAGTGTTAGTTCAATGTGTCTTTTTAGGTTTTGTTTAATTCTAGTATATGTTTCTTTTATCTATATTTCACTCACGAATCTCTTTCAATATATTTCTATCTCGTTCACTTGTCGTACATACATCGAAATTCATTGTGGTGGCCCTGCAGGCAATTCAGTTAACTTTCAATTAATTTAAAACTAACTATTTCTCAAGTAGTGGTGGTTGACACTTGGATTACTTTTATATGAAAACAACTAACTATTTTAACATTGCGATATCCTAGGAAGTAGTCAATTATCCGACTCTGCATTACTTTCAATTAACTTTAAAGTTAGTTACCTAGCCGTTAACTTAAAGTTAACTTTTTGTAGCTAGCTATAAACACTTTGATTTTGGCAAGTTCTGGATTACAATGTAGTTAGCTTATAGTCAGCCCATAAAAGTGAATTATAACTTACTTACTTACTTAGCTGGCCATAACAACCCGTTAACGGGTTTCGGCCTGCTTCAGCACTAGTCTCCAGGCGCTTCTGCTTAGCGCGCGCATTCTCCAGTTAGTCACACCAATCGATGACAGGACTTCATCAACCTGGTCTTTCCAACGTAAACAGGGTCGTCCTCTACGCCGACGTCCAGTGACCTTCGCATCAAAAACTTTCTTCGCTGGAGCAGATTCTTCCATTCGAACAATGTGGCCGAGCCAGCGTAGCCGCTGGATGTTAATACGCTGGACAACGCCTACATCGCCGAGGAGCTCATAAACCTCATGGTTGGTGTAAACAAAAGATAGTAAATAAAATTCTTTTGTATTTTTTGTTTTTCACTTGCTGGACTAGCTGTGTGAGCTACGCAAGGTTTTTATTTAAATTGTTCTTTATTTACAAAATTGATCAGCTTATATACTACTTATGAAAATCTAACTTAACCTACCCTTAACATTAGTTTGTGTAAATGTATATTAATTTATAATTAAAACATTACAAACACACGTACATGTATAACGGGAAAATAAAGTATCTTCCCACAGTCGGAATATGAAGCGTGTCATATTCCTGCAGTAATATGGAGTGCAGCTGCAGTATTAATATTTTGGCCTTGAGTATTTAATGTGTGAATGACGACGGTCAGCGGAATCACCAAAAGAGGTTTCTTGTATCGTCTGTATTTGTGTTCTTTTGAATGACACATGATACTCTTTTATTTGTAGGCACTTTAATAGTATTTAACAAACATGCACTCAATAGAATGCAATCACAGACATGCACTCAAAGGAATGCAATCATGCTACACCTCCACCCTTTGAAAGAATGTTCATAGAACTTTTGTTCCATGGACATTCTTACACACATGTACTTATGAATGATTTTGTAGTTTACAATGTTTGATAAAAAAAAAATATTCTTACTACTATTAGAATAGTTGATTATATTTAAGTATTAATATTTTAAAGAATTATTTTTTAGAATATATGTATGTATTTTGGTTCTTAATATACTGCGCAGTAATATAATTGGTTTTACTTAATATATAACTTAAGTCTATTCTTATGAACTATTTGTTCTTTATTTGTTTTCTTATCTACTATAGTTACATTATTTCTTAAATTTAATTTCTTAATTCTATATGGACCTCTATAGGATGCTTCCAATTTATGTCCTGCTTCATTTTTAAGTAAAACTAAATCTCCTATTTTAAAATCATAATCTAGGGTTTTCCTATCATAACTAGTTTTCTGTTTACTCTTATTTATTCCTAATAATTGCTTAGCTCTATTTAATGATACTTCTAACCTAAATTTTGCCTCTTTGGCATAATTATCTATATTATATAAAGGTGCAATCCTATCTACTTCGTTGAACTGTTTAAAATTGTTTGGGATTTTACCAAAAACCAACTCATACGGACAATAATTGTGTACCGTAGATGGTGTAGTATTGAAACAGTACGTAAAATATTTAATCCATTCATCCCAGTCATCTTTATCTACTGATATATATGAGCGTACATACTCATTAAAAGTTCTGTGACTTCTTTCTATTGTACCTAAAGTCTGGTGATGGTGTTCTGTGGATGTTAATTTTTCAATCTTCAATAGGTTGCAAAGTTCAGTCAGTATGGAATTTTTGTATTCTGTCCCCATGTCCGAAATGAACGTCTTCATCGGTCCATATATCAATACAAAATTTTCGAAAATCGCCTTTGCGATTGTTCTTGCAGACTTATCTGGTATTGGTATCGTAATTAAATATTTTGTCACATCGCATATCAAGGTAACTGCATATTCATTTTCATATATCGATTTTGGAAATGGTCCAATTGTATCAACATACACTGTTTCAAATGGTCTATCAGGTGTATCAGTGATTGTCATCGGACTTTTTATATTTTTAGCAGTTTTAGATATTTGACACTTATGACATGCCTTCACATATTTAGCTATGTCTCTGGTCATGTTTCGCCAGTAGTAATATCTTTTTATCTTTTCTGCGGTTCTATGTATTCTGCAATAATATCAAGAATTGCCTTGGCATTCTTGTTGTCTATTATTGTTACTTTATTTAACAGCGCTATTTGAATATTGTTTAACATTTTATTGCCCATATTCTTAAATTCATTATTTGAGATAAATTCGAAAATTTTCTCACTAGGTGCTACTTGTAATTTATTGATATTAAGTTTACCGGCCGCTTCCTCGAGCCTAGAGAAAAATTGTCCTAGGTCAAATTTCTCTTTAGTAAATATATCATTTATATGTATGCTAGCTAATATTGATTTTCCCCTTTTTATGTAGCACTTGTTGGGATAAATCTTCAGTTTATAATATTTTCTGACGTCTTTATTATTCAATGGTACCAATATATTGGGCTCTTTAGTTCCTTTTTTCTTATGCTGATATTCTAAATCATCACTACTACTTATTTTCTTGTCCATTGATCTTGTTGTAACTCTTAAAATTACCGATACCTTTTTATTTAACTCTTTCAAATCATCTATTGTAATTCGCGATAATGCATCCGCGACGTAATTATCCTTTCCCCTAAGATACTCAACCGTGAAGTCGTATTCCTCTAAATCTAGTCTCATTCTTGTCAATTTTGAGCTTGGGTTCTTCATAGAGAACAAATAAGAGAGTGGACGATGGTCAGTTCTGACCAAGAAGTGCTTTCCATAAATATATGGTCTGAAATGTATGATAGCCCAGTGTATTGCAGTCAGTTCCTGCTCAATAGTGGATTTGTTGCTTTCTCCTCTGGTGAATGCTTTCTATGCATATGCTATTGGTAATTGCTTACCATCATGTTCTTGAGTTAGTACTGCCCCGCATGCATGTTTACTCGCATCTGTTGTAATACAGAATTCCTTTGTGAAATCAGGATATTGGAGTAGAGTAAGACACATTAACGCCATCTTTAAATAATTGAATGCAAAGTCACAGTCTTTCGTCCATTCGAATGGCATGCCCTTTTTTGACAATCTTGTAAGGTGTCTGGAATACTCAGAGAAGTTTTTAATAAACCTCCGATAATAGTTACAAAACGCTATAAACCTTTTGGCGCTGTCTGCGTCCTTTGGTTTCGGGTAATTTTCAATTACCGAGTATTTACTATCATCTGGTAGTATTCCTTTATCCGTACATTTGTGCCCGAGATATGTTACCTCCTTCATAAAAAATGTACATTTTTCTGGGTGCAACTTAAGACTGTGTTTGCGACAAATATTGAAAACGTCCTTCAAATTAGAAAGCATATGTTTCTCAGAACATCCTAGCACCACTAAATCATCCATGTAAAGGAATGATTGCTCCGGTTTTAGACCACTGAATGCTAGAGTCATCATTCTCTGAAATGAGTTTGGTGCAACTTTTAATCCATAAGGTAATCTAGTAAATCTATATGAGCCATTGCTGGTCGAAAATGATGTTAAGTCTCTAGATTTTTCCTCTAAGCCAATTTGGTGAAAACCAGACATTAAATCTAAACAAGAAAAGTATTTTGCTCTGCCCAACTGATCTAAAATGTCATCAATTCTTGGCAGTGGGAATTTGTCTGAGATTAGCTTTTTATTCAGTTGCCTGTAGTCTATCACAAGTCTCCATCTTTTTTCATTGGAACCCGGGAGTGTTTTCTTCGGTGCTAGTAGAATTGGACTATTGTATTTAGAAAATGAAGGTTCAACTATATTATCCTCCACCAGTTTCTTGACCTGGTTCTCTACTTCATCCCTATGTGACTGAGGTATACGGTAGTTCTTAATATACACTGGCTGTTTGTCTTTAACTCTCAATTTTTGCTTATAAAAATTATTAGTTGTTATTGCTTCTGTTTCTAGACCAAAAATGTCACTGTATTCTGTACAGAGTTTTGTTAATGTATTTTCAAATGGTTTTGGAAAATTTTTCTTTAGAATGTTAATAATTTCTGATTTTCTGTTATTGCTCTACTTTAAATTTCCTTTACTTACTTTACTTACTTACTTAGCTGGCCATAACAACCCGTTAACGGGTTTCGGCCTGCCTCAACACTAGTCTCCAGGCGTCTCTGCTAAGCGCACGCCTTCTCCAGTTGGTCACACCAATTGATGACAGGGCTCCATCTACCTGGTCTTTCCAACGTAAACATGGACGTCCTCTACGCCGACGTCCAGTGACCTTCGCATCGAAAACCTTTTTCGCTGGAGCAGCTTCTTCCATCCGAACAACATGGCCGAGCCAGCGCAGCCGCTGGATGTTAATGCGCTGGACAACATCTACGTCGCCGAGGAGCTCATACAGCTCATAGTTGGTCCTAATGCGAAACTCATCGCCTTGCTTCAGTGGACCAAAGATCTTGCGAAGAATTTTTCTCTCAAACACTCCCAGTACCGCTGCATCGGCACAAGACAGCGTCCATGCTTCCGCACCATAGAGAAGCACCGGAAGAATAAGCGACTTGTAGAGTGTTAATTTCGTCGCACGAGAGAGGTCTCTGTTACTAAACTGCCTACCGAGACCGTAGTAGCACCTGTTGGCCAGTGTAATTCTTCGCTTGATCTCCAGACTGACATCATTCTTGCTGGTAATGGCGGTGCCAAGGTAGATGAACTCCTTGACCACATCGAATGTATAGTTGCCGGCTGTAACCTGGGAGCCGATACGATCAACGTCCCTACTCGTCGACAACATGTACTTCGTCTTGCTCTCATTTACCGCCAGACCCATTTTTGCAGACTCTCGTTCAATAGCATTAAAGGCTGCGGTGACATCTCGCTTGGTATGCCCAATGATGTCTATGTCGTCGGCATACGCAAGGAGCTGGACACTTTTATTAAAAATAGTGCCATTACGATGCACACCTGCCTTTCGCAAAACGCTCTCCATGACGAAGTTGAAGAGGTCGCAGGATAAGGGATCGCCTTGTCTGAAACCTCGCACGGTATTAAAAGGCTCGGAGAGGTCTCTTCCTACCTTGACGGAGCTGCAGGAGTTGCTCAGCGTCATTCTGCATAGCCTTATCAGCTTAGCAGGAATACCGAGCTCAGACATTGCGGCATAAACGCGATCCCTTATTGGGCTATCGAAGGCTGCCTTATAGTCGACAAAAAGATGGTGTGTGTCGACTTGACTTTCATGGGTCTTCTCCAGGATTTGGCGCAGTGTGAATATCTGGTCAATGGTGGACTTACCAGGTCTGAAGCCGCACTGATAAGGTCCAATCAGTGAGATGGCGAATGGCTTCAGTCGTTCACACAATACGCTCGTAAGAACCTTATATGCGATAGGGAGGAGGCTTATACCCCTGTAGTTGGTGCATATCGTGGGATCTCCCTTTTTCAGGATGGGACAGAGAGCACTAAGATTCCAATCGTTGGGCATACTTTCCTCCAGCCATACTCTGCAAATGAGCTGGTGCATGCACCTAACCAACTCATCGCCTCCATACTTGAAGAGTTCAGCTGGCAAACCATCAGGTCCAGCTGCTTTGTTGTTCTTCAGTCGCCATATGGCAACCTTGACCTCTTCGTGGCTGGGGGACGGGATCTCGACGTCGTCGTTAATGATTGGGTCCGGTACAGCATCTCTAGAGGCGGAATTTGTGTCGCCATCGCCCTGCAATAGATTAGAGAAGTGCTGTCTCCATAATCTTAGTGTTCCTTGTGCATCTGTAACCAGGTTACCATGTTCGTCTCTGCAGAAGGTTGCTCCGGGCTTTAAACCAGTAGTAAGACGCCTTATCTTTTTATAAAAATTTCGAGCATCATTTCTACTCCTGCACATCTCGATTTCCTCACGATCACGCCTTTCTTGCTCTCTTTTCTTCTTTCTAAATAGGCGTCTCTCTTCCCTCCTCTTTTCTCTATACGCCTCCACCGTTGCTCTTGTAGAGGTGGACTGCAATGTTCGTCTATAAGCAGCGTTCTTTGCTGCAGTGGCCTCACGGCACTCTTCATCGTACCATTGGTTTCTGCGGGGAGGACGCTCAAAACCAAGAACTGTTTCGGCAGCGCTGCGCAGAGAGTGAGCGATGTGAGACCACTGTCCACCAATACTTTCGAGAGAGGATGGGATGTAATTCAGCTCGTTAGAAAGGCGATCGGAAAACGACCTGGCTGTCTCTTGTGATCGCAGCTTTTTGATGTCCAGCTTCCCTTGCACACTAGAACGTGTCGTATTCGACGCGCATATACGCAGTCGCATCTTGGCTGCGACAAGATAATGGTCCGAGTCGACATTTGGACCTCTAAATGTGCGCACGTCTAGTATGCTGGATACATGCCTTCCATCAATCACAATGTGATCGATCTGGTTGTTGGTAGATCGATCAGGAGAGAGCCAGGTGGCCTTATGGATATCGAGATGCTGGAACCTGGTGCTACAAACTACCATGTTTCGCGCCGCGGCGAAATCGATCAGTCTCATGCCGTTCAGTGAGGTGGAATTATGAAGACTGAACTGTCCGACAGTGGGGCCAAAGATACCTTCCCGTCCAACTTTCGCATTGAAATCGCCGAGGACAATTTTGGCGTCATGTGCCGGACACCTATCGTATACGTCCTCGAGCTTTGCGTAGAAAGCATCTTTGACCGCATCATCCTTCTCTTCCGTCGGGGCGTGCACGCAAATAAGGCTGATATTATAAAACTTTGCCTTTATTCGGATCGTAGCAATTCTTTCGTTCACGGGGGTGAACTCCGAGACAAGATGGCGAAGTCTCTTACTTACTACGAATCCGCAGCCAAATTCGCGTCTCTTGTCATGGCAGCTGTAGTAGATGTCACATGTTGCTTGCCTCGTACAACCTTGTCCTATCCATCGCATTTCCTGGATGGCGGTGATGTCAGCCCTGCATTTTGTGAGAGCACCCGCCAATTGGATAGAGGCACCCTCCCTATAAAGGGTTCTCACATTCCAGGTGCATATCCTTAAATCATAGTCCTTAAAACGTTTGCCAAGTTCGTCAACATAAAAGGGGGTCCGTTTAGAGGCTATTGTTTTTGCTTTCATTGAAGAACGTTTTTACGTGGTGGGTTTCAAGCCCTACGCACAACCCAAATTTAAAGTCCAGGGGATTGGACAATCGCCGCATACATTAGTTAACAAGCTAGCGGGTGCTAGTATGTCATCCAGGAGGGCCGCGTGGAGGCTGTATGTCGACTTGAATACAACGGGAACAAGGATCGTTCTGGAGGCCGCCAGGTTGACCCCAATCAGAGACTTTGCCTTGTCCGAAGTATCCCATCCATCCCAAATTTCCTTTAATTACTTCATAATCGGAGGGATTTTGTATTCTAATATTATCCTGCTTTATTTTAATTATTTTATTGTTAGTATTTAAAAAACGAACGAATGCTTTATCGGACCGTACTAATGTAAGTATTTGGAACAAACACACCTGGTTCTATCTCTTGGTTTAATATGATTATCTCCTCATCATCAGTCATAAGTTTGAGTTGACGGATTACTTCCGACCTTGGAGGTAGTAGAATGTCAGTGTCCTTATTTCTAATGGGTATGTCTATTGTACATCTTATATTTGACGGTCGTAGGGTTAGTTGGTCATATTCTCTACTGAAATCCAATATACAATTATACCTTTTAATGAAGTCCATGCCTATGATTCCGTCACAGGGTATGGGAAAATCATTAAATACCGCCTGAAAATAGTGTGGTATTATGAAATTATCAAATTTCATTTCGATAAATATCCTTCCCATTGATTGGATTTGATCTTGTCCTATACCGCTTATGGTTGTTGTCCTATTTCTGTCTATTTCATGTTCCTGAATGAATTTTTCTTTGAGTATTGAAATGTCTGCACCAGTGTCCAGTAGCAATGTAACTATTTGATTTGTGTTAACAATTCTTATGTCTATAAAAAAGCTCAAATTGAGGTTTAGGTTGTAAATTTTATTTTGTTGTGAGTTTACCTTAGGGGGTTTCGGAGTTTTCCGAACCGTTTTCACTGAAATCTGTTGCTCTTACGTAGTTTTTTCCCCTACGTTTATTATCCGGAGTCTGTCGATTTCTGTTATGATAAGTATTTGTAGGCCTTTGTTGAGGTGGATTATTGAAATTTCCACGGTATTGTCTATAGTGACCATTTCGGTTAAATTTCCGCCCGAAATGTAATACAGTATTTTGCTGTCCAGTTGCTTCTGTGCAACTGCTGACAAATTTACTAATGGCTTCATTCATATTATTGAATTGGCCTGCTTCCATGATAAGTTTTACCTTATCAATTGAGCAATTTTTAGTAATGGCCTTTACTGTGGCCTGTGTAGAATATTTATTTGCCAATTTGGGCGTTAGGCCATCCGATATGTAGGCGTTCTCTAAAGACTTCGTCAACTTCTCTATCTCGTCGCAGTAGGTGTTTGCAGTTTTACCACCCTGCTTTATATATTTATTATCTTTGCGGTCAATACTTCGACTGACTCGCCTTTAACGCTGTGTTTGAGTTTACTTATTATCTGTGAAATTGTATTTTCACCTCCTATTAAATTTCTAGCGTTTCCCTTTAATTTCGTTTTTATAATTGAGACTGCAACTTCTTCATTGTTGCCCTTTATTGTGTCTATGGGGGGGTCGTGGCATACTGGTAGAGCGCTTGCACAGAAACTCACACGACCAAGGTTCAATTCCAGCGAAGGACAAAATTATAAAAAATAAATATTTGCGGTTTTCTAAAATTAAAATTTAAATTAAAAATTAAATTTAAATAAAATAAGAGGTTCCCCCCCCCCTCCAGCAAGACCATCTGCAAGAAACCGCCCCCTGACATTTCTAATCTATTCCACCTGAAACTAATGATCAGCTAATCTACTGAAGACGCTCACCATCCACCGACAGCTGAGGCCATTGCTGTTTGATCATTTGAGGGTGAAGGTATAACACTGGCTCTTGAGTGGACAAATTACCAGCAACTTGTTTCATCAACAAATAAAAAAAAAGGCGCAAAAAATACAAAATCTATGAAAAAAAAAAAAAAAAAAAAACTTCTATCAACCATCTTCACATTCCAATACAATGCACACTGCATGAGTAGGGGTTTACCCCTGAGTATTGGTCTTAAAAAAAAAAAAAAAAAAAAAAAAAAAATGAGAGACAGTGAATCAATAAATGACTGCAGATTTTCAGATTTTCCATCAAAATCTGTGATAAGCCTTGAGGCTGTGTTTAGAAATTCTATTGTTGTCTGTGGCATGGTTACCGCGTTCGTGTCCACTATTTCGTAAGGTCTATGTTCATGTATTGATTGAGGTAATTCAATCTTTATACCCCTTTTACAGGATACTTTGGATAGTTTTGTCTTCAAATCAAGAAAAAATCCGTCTGCTGCAGCCTGTTGAGCCTGTGTTAGTCTGTTATAATGTACATTAAACAAAACTCGTACCTTCTCTAGGCTGTTTAACAGGTTCTCAACATGTTGTCTGACGGTTTCATCCTTTATTGGTCTATCGACATTTAAACATTTATAAGACCTATCAAAAGTTTCTTTTATTAATCTTGCCCTATAAGAAATATCTTGCCAGTCCATTAAGAAAAATAAATTATATTTTGTCTAATTCATTTGCCCTGCTAGTATACCTTTTCTTTAATCTTCTATTGTGCATTGTATAAAGTTTTAGCACAAGATTCAAACCTATTAAAATTGTTATTATTATTAAGCAAACTTCCACTTTGTCTAAGTCAATATTATTCTTAGATATTTCTAACTCGTTGATAACGTTGGCCGCTGGTCTATTTAATTTCGTTTCTGATTGGCACATCCTGACAAAAAAAATCTTCTCTCCTTTTTATAAAACCTTTATTCTTTCTTTAATTGCTTTTCTCTTTGGTACCTCTCTGACCATCTAATTGAACGGACTGTTTCTTCCTCTATCCTAGGCTTAATAATAACATCATCTTCTGTTGGTTTGCCTGGCATTCCTATTATATTCCAAATTTTTTCTAGAATTTTTAATTCCTGTTCCATTGTTAATTTGGGTTCATCAATGTCCCAACTAATTGGATTTCTGGCCCTTCTACTCATTTTCCTAATTTTTAATGTAGTAATAAAAAATCTTTTTTCTTTGTGTTATACAATAAAAGTTCTTATTTTATGTTTATTTTCAAAAAAAAAGGACATTAATTAATTCTTAATTATTTATTATTATAATTTTTTCATTTTCCCTATTGTATAACTCTGAATATAAAAATTATTATTTATTTATTTATTTTTCCTTTTAAAAAAAATTGCCTATTGAGACGCACTCTTATTAATAAAAAATTGATGCAATAGCTTCTCTATTGTATCGATCCGCTGCCACATACGGGAAGAGTCTTCCCACTTTGGTGGTGGTTGCCCATATATTTCCCTCAAAAGGAGTGCTCGTTCTCTCCTGAGGCGGGTTGTATAGCCTCCTCTTCTTTTGGGCTTTGATACCTTTGGTATTGGTACCTCTTGCCTCGCAGGTTTCTGCTGCCACTTTCTGTATTCTTCGATCGTCAGGGGTTTAGGACCCTCGTTCATTATCATATAATATCTCTCCCTCCTTTTTTTGTTATTACTATATTACATGAAAAAAAAAATTATTCCTTAAAGGAAAGAAGAAAAAAAAAATATTTTTCAATAAAAACATGAATCTGCACCGATTTTACGGTACCTTTTTTTAAAGAAAATTTGATATTTTTTAGTTTTAAATCAAATTGGGTTAAGGATTAAAAATTTGCTTAAATAAAAGCTATTCCATATATTTTTTAAGAAAAGGTACATTTGTATTTCAGTTCATACTTGATATTTTTTAGTTTCTTTTTTTGCTTTAAATCGAGTTTAGGATTAAAAATATATAAAAGCTATTCAATATTTTTTTAACCTCTACTTGGTCATTAATGCGTTATGATATATATTCTAATTAAAATGTTTACCTAAAGTTTAGGAGTAGCGCTTATAGCATTTTCAGTTTAAATTAAACCTTTTTCAAAATAAGTGAAACCGTTTTCAAAATGAACGCAACCTTTTTCAAATTAAACGAAACTCTTTTCAAAATAAACGAAACTTTATTTAAAATAAATGGGACTTTATTCAAATTCATTTAAACATTTTTCAAATTAAATTAAACCAGTTATAGAATTTAATATAGCATTTTCAGTTTAAATTAAACCTTTTTCAAAATAAGTGAAACCGTTTTCAAAATGAACGCAACCTTTTTCAAATTAAACGAAACTCTTTTCAAAATAAATAAAACTTTTTCAAAATAAATGAAACTTTATTCAAATTCATTTAAACATTTTTCAAATTAAATTAAACCAGTTATAGAATTTAATAGAAAACAAAAGAAAAAAAAAACAAAAATAAAACATATTAAACATAATCATTTTTATATATATAATACTTGTTAAAATTAATGAAGAATTTGTCCACTGACCGCTTTAGGAATTAACATGATCATATCCATAACATAGTTCGCACAATCATTTTGATTAATTTGTGCGACACTTTCCTCAATTATATACACTTACTATGTTATGTTATGTTCTGTAGTAATGTCACTTTAATAATGATCGGGCGTGGAATTTTATCTTAGAAAATGTTTTCTCTATCGGGTTCATCATAGGAGAATAAGGTGGTAAAAATTTAAGCGTACAGTCACTATTATCCACCATATTTCGAATTTCCTGGGTTTTATGGATTCTGGCATTATCCATAATTAAAAATGATTGTTTTATTTTTTTGTTTTCTTTTGTTTTCTATTAAATTCTATAACTGGTTTAATTTAATTTGAAAAATGTTTAAATGAATTTGAATAAAGTTTCATTTATTTTGAAAAGAGTTTCGTTTAATTTGAAAAACGTCTCGTTTAATTTGAAAAAGGTTTCGTTCATTTTGAAAAAGGTTTCCTTTATTTTGAAAAAGGTTTAATTTAAACTGAAAATGCTATAGAAAACGAAATAAAAAAAAAATAAAACATATTCATTTTTATATAATACTTGTTAAAATTAATGAAGAATTTGTCCACTGACCGCTTTAGGAATTAACATGATCATATCCATAACATAGTTCGCACAATCATTTTGATTAAATTGTGCGATACTTTCGTCAATTATACACTTACTATTGTATGTTCTGTGGTACTGTCACTTTCATAATGATCGGGCGTGGAATTTTATCTTAGAAAATGTTTTCTCTGTCGGGTTCAACATAGGAGAATAAGGTGGTAAAAATTTAAGCGTACAGTCACTATTATCCACACATATTTCGAATTTCTTGGGTTTTATAGAATCTGGCATTATCCATAATTAAAAATTAATGTTTTATTTTTATTTTTTCTTTTGTTTTCTATTAAATTCTATAACTGGTTTAATTTAATTTGAAAAATGTTTAAATGAATTTGAATAAAGTTTCATTTATTTTGAATAAAGTTTCATTTATTTTGAAAAGAGTTTCACTTATTTTGAAAAGAGTTTCGTTTTATTTGAAAAAGGTCTCGTTTAATTTGAAAAAGGTTGCGTTCATTTTGAAAAAGGTTTCATTTATTTTGAAAAAGGTTTAATTTAAACTGAAAATGCTATATATAAGCACGGAAATTTTCTTTAATGTTTTATTTATAAATTATTATTATAATGTTTTGTTGTTCTATAACCTGTATACCAGAGTTGTAAATGAATCATTTTTTTATTTCAATTCATTACGAATTAGCTAAATTTTGAATTAATTCTTTTCCCCAAAAACACGAATTGAATGAAATATGAATTAATGAACATTAATTGCAATTCATTTCCAATTCATTTGAATTGAATTGATCTTGAAAAAAGACTACTGTAAGTAATTGTAAAGAAGCATTACTCACCTAGTACGAGATAATCGCCGAAAGGCATAGAAAATAAAAAGAATAGATATTCCAATGATGTACTCTAATTATCCGACTTTTCTTAAAATTTAATGTGCCGTTACCATCGTCAGCTTCTGTTGAAAGATTATTTTCGTATTTTGTTAAATAATATTACATTACAGTGGGTCACAAAATTTCATAAATTATTAATAGATTTTATATATTAAATACATGTCTTGTTTTTCAGAGTATGTCAAAACAGAAAGAAGTAGTACTTGAAGAACATGACGAAAACTTCATTTGAATGTAATTCATTTTTAATTGGATAAATATGAATTACAAGTTACTTTTATAATTCATTTGAATTGAATTGATTTTGAATTATATGTACACTTTGATTTTTAATTAATTCAAATGAATTGGAAATGAATTGAAATTTGTTTTTCTAACTCATTTAAATTAATTCAAAATCATTTCGGTTCAAATGAATTGGCAAAATGAATTACAATTCATGTTTGCTAAATTCAAATGTATTAACTCAAATTTCATTCAATTCATTTTTTGGGAAAAATAAATAATTCAAAATTTGACAATTCAACACATGAAATGATTCACGAATTAATTCATAAAATTAATGATTCGTTTACAACACTTTTATTCTCTAAACTAAACTTCTAAACGTTTATATTTAAAACCATGGTGAAATTACTTACAAGGTGGTGGCAGGTGAATATAGTACAAAAACAACAGGGAATTTGTTTTTGTTTTTTCAGCTCTTTAATGTCAAAAGCAGGTATGGTGAATTAAAAAAGCACATGTCAGATGTGTGTGTGTGTATTTTTAACGACATACACGTCTGTACAACAAAACAAAAACACGAATACACACAAAGCAAAATGTAAACAAAATATAAATATAAACAAAAATTTTGACAGGAGCGGTATGACCAAAAAAAAAAACTCAGCTGGGTTGGCAACACCACCTTGTAAGTAATTCCACCATGTTTAAAACTATAAACATGTAGTATTGCAGGGCGTATTGTTGTGCAAATAAAAACATATGGATTTGCACCGAATTCACGGAACGTTTTTTTAAAGAAAAGTTGATATTATTTATTTTGCATTAAATCGTATTAAGGATTAAAAATCCTTATATTTATAAGGTATTCCATATTTTTAATTTTTACTTCGTCATTAATGCGATATGATATACACTCCGGTTCACTTATTTAAAGGCACAAAAAATCCCATATTCAGGAGCCGGTATCTTTTGCAATTTTTATCCGATTCCAGAATTTTAAAATAGAAGTGGAAGCTAGGAATTTATAAAAATTTATAAAAAAATTTATAAAAAAAATCTAAAAATGTGGTATTTTTTTAGTTCACTTGAATAAAGGCACTTTAACTAACTTTAATGAAAAACAGCTTTTCTTATTATTATTATTTTATTTACTTTATTAAAGAACTATTAGTAATGGGTACAACCCCCTTTGTTTTTAATAACTTCCAATATACGGGTTTTCATTGACAGATAAAGAGAATTGATGTAATCCAACGAAATTTCATTCCAAGCTTCCTTAATGGCCTGAATTAGTGACTGCTTGTCATCAAATTGTCTACCTCCTTCATAGACCTTACGAGATAACCAACCCCACACATTTTCGATAATGTTTAGATCTGGTGAAGTCAAGAATATTAACATTTTGGCTTGCAATGTACTCCTTTACTACTCTGGCGTTATGTATAGGGGCATTATCCTGTTGCAATATCCAAGGTATTGGACCAAATAGTTTATTGAACTTCGGGAAAGCCGACTCCATTAACGTTCTATAGATTGCACCAGTCATTTTTGCACTTTGAAATTCAAGATCGATGGTGCCATAGTACGTAATAGCACCCCACACCATAACGCCGCCCTCTCGGCTGTGATGTGGGTTCAAAAATCACTTTTCTTTACGCAGATCATGGAAATAATAGTTGCAGCCATTAGGCCCATCCAAATTAAACTTCTTTTCATCCGTAAATACAACGGTTTTCCAGTCATTTACATGGCCTCTTTGCTGCACATCCCATACCATGTAGTCTTTTGCGAATTGAAGACGCTTTTCCTTACGAGAACCATTAAGTGGCGGCTTTTTTTGTAATTTCTGGTATTTAAGATACTCACAGCTCTTAATAACTCTGCGTACTGATGATTTGCTCGCTTGCACTCCAGCTTGAGCTCTTATTTTTGAGAAGGATAAGGCAGAATTAGAAGCAATTCTGATGATTTTTCTTTTCTCAAAAGTAGATAAAGACAACGAAACCCTTCCTTTAAAATTTTTTCCATACCCCTCGGGGTCCTTGATGTAATTGTCGACAACTGTTGGGCTCCGTCCAATTTTTTTAGCTATGGCGCGATTAGAATATCCTTCAGAACGGTAAACATCGATTTTTAGTCCTTTCCGATAGATTTAAAATTTTTTGTTTTGCCATTTTGACTCGTAAATCGACTAAGATGTAATAAATTGCAATAAACAAACGCCCCCAACAAAAAATCACCGCTTTCTTTAAAAATAATACAAAAACAAAAAAGTGTCTTTATTCAAGTGAACCAAAAAAATACCACATTTTTAGATTTTTTTTTATAAATTCCTCAAAAAAAGGTTCCTTAGTTAAGAAACCACCATTGTCATGATTTTGTTTATATCTCAAGATGTCTAGCTTCCATTTCAATTTAAAAATTCTGGAATCGGTTAAAAATTGCAAAAGATACCGGCTCCTGAATATGGGAATTTTTGTGTCTTTAAATAAGTGAACCGGTGTGTATTTCAGGAATGGCGAACCTTTTTTTGACTGCGTGCCAATAAATATTACATATTTTTATAAAATGAAAATATATTACTTACTTACTTAGATGGCCATAACAACCCGTTAACAGGTTTCGGCCTGCCTTAACACTAGTCTCCAGGCGTCTCTGCTAAGCGCGCGCCTTCTCCAGTTGGTCACACCAATTGAGGACAGGGCTTCATCAACTTGGTCCTTCCAACGTAAACACGGTCGTCCTCTACGCCGACGTCCAGTGACCTTCGCATCGAAAACTTTTCTCGCTGGAGCAGATTCATCCATCCGAACAATATGGCCGAGCCAGCGTAGCCGCTGGATGTTAATGCGCGGAAAAACGCCCACATCGCCGAGGAGCTCATACAGCTCATGGTTGGTTCTAATGCGAAACTCATCGCCATGCCTTAGAGGACCAAAGATCTTACGAAGAAATTTTCTCTCAAATACTCCCAGGACCGCTGCATCGGCACAAGACAGCGTCCATGCTTCCGCACCAAAGAGAAGCACCGGAAGGATAACCGACTTATAGAGTGTTAATTTCGTCGCACGAGAGGTCTCTATTACTAAACTGCCTACTGAGACCGTAGTAGCACCTGTTGGCCAGTGTGATTCTTCGTTTGATCTCCAGACTGACACCATTTTTGCTGGTAATGGCGGTGCCAAGGTAGATGAACTCCTTGACCACATCGAATGTATAGTTGCCGGTTGTAACCTGAGAGCCGATACGTTCAACATCCCTACTCGTCGACAACATGTACTTCGTCTTGCTCTCATTTACCGCCAAACCCATTTTTGCAGACTCCCGTTCAATAGCATTAAGGGCTGCGGTGACATCTCGCTTGGTATGCCCAATTATGTCTATATCGTCTGCATACGCAAGGAGCTGGACACTTTTATTAAAAATAGTGCCATTACGATGCACACCCGCCTTTCGCAAAACACTCTCCATGACGAAATTAAAGAGGTCGCAGGATAAGGGATCGCCCTGTCTGAAACCTCGCACGGTATTAAAAGGCTCGGAGAGATCTCTTCCTACCTTGACGGAGCTGCAGGAGTTGCTCAACGTCATTCTGCACAGTCTCATCAGCTTTGCAGAAATACCGAGCTCAGACATTGCGGCATATACGCGATCCCTTATCGGGCTATCGAACGCTGCCTTATAGTCGACAAAGAGGTGGTGTGTGTCGACTTGACTTTCATGGGTCTTCTCCAGGATTTGGCGCAGTGTGAATATCTGGTCAATGATGGACTTACCAGGTCTGAAGCCGCACTGATAAGGTCCAATCAGTGAGATGGCGAATGGCTTCAGTCGTCCACACAATACGCTCGTAAGAACCTTATATGATATAGGGAGAAGGCTTATACCCCTGTAGTTGGTGCATATTGTGGGGTCTCCCTTTTTCAGGATCGCACAGAGGGCACTGAGATTCCAATCATCTGGCATACTTTCTTCCAGCCATATACTTCAAATGAGCTGGTGCATGCACCTAACAAGCTCATCGCGTCCATATGTGAAGAGTTCAGCGGGCAGACCGTCAGGTCCTGCTGCTTTGTTGTTCTTCAGTCGCCATATGGCAATCTTGACCTCTTCATGGCTGGGGGACGGGATCACAACGTCATCATTGATTGGGTCCGGCACAGCATCTCTAGCAGCGGAATTTGTATCATCATCGCTTTGCAGTAGATTACAGAAATGCTGTCTCCATAATCTCAGTGCACCATGTGCATCTGTAACCAGATTACCATGTTCGTCTCTGCAGGAGGTTGCTCCGGGTTTAAAACCAGTAGTAAAACGCCTTACCTTCTTATAAAAATTTCGAGCATCATATCTACTCCTGCACATCTCGATTTCCTCACGATCACGCCTTTCTTGCTCCCTTTTCTTTCTTCTAAATAGGCGTCTCTCTTCCCTTCTCTTCTCTCTGTACACCTCCACAGTTGCTCTTGTAGTGGTGGACTGCAACGTTCTTCTTGCCGCAGTGGCCTCACGACACTCTTTATCGTACCATTGGTTTCTGCGGGGAGGACGCTCAAAACTAAGAACTGTTTCGGCAGCGTTGCGCAGAGAGTGAGCAATGTGAGACCACTGTCCACCAATACTTTCGAGAGAGGACAATGGAAATGGAGCTCATTAGAAAGACGATCGGAAAACGACCTGGCTGTCTCTTGTGATCGCAGCTTTTTGATGTCCAGTTTCCCTCGAACACTAGAACGTACCATATTCTCTGCGCAGTCGCATCTTGGACCTTTAAATGTGCGCACGTATACTTTTACTTTCCAGCCAAGCATAAACAACATTCGACGACTCACTCAACAACAAATAAGTGCTAGACAGTCAGTACCAAAAGAGCTCCCGATTTTCACCGGTAAGCCTGAAGGATGGCCTTTATTTAGTTCTACGTATGACTGGTCCACATCTGTTTGCAGTCTTACTGATGCAGAAAATTTAGTCCGTCTTCAAAAGGCGTTACGAGGACCAGCACTACAATCTGTGCAACACATATTAATTCATCCATACGGTGTGTCTTGCGCAATATCTACTCTAAAACTTCTCTACGGCCAACCAGAGAAAATACTACATTCTCTAAAAAATAAAATAAAATTGTTGCCTAATGTTAACACCAATAAATTAAATACAATTACCACATTTGCCGTAGAAGTTAAAGGCCTGGAGACAACTATAAGATAATGTGGACTACTGGATGAGCTTAAAAACTCCTCTCTATTACATGACTTAATTACAAAATTACCACCAAGTCTGCAGCTTAATTGGGGCGAACAAAAAATAAAATTAATAAAAACAAACCACTGTGTAAATTTGACAGATTTTGCCAATTGGATTTTCGAAGTCGGCGTTTCAGCAAGCAGCATAAATATTGAGAACAACATCAACACATCGACGCCAGCAGAGCAACACTCACGACATGCAAGAAATGCATATGTTAATACGCATGAAATAAACAAAAAAAAAATTGCGTAGTCTGCTTTGACAACTGTGGTAGTGTTGATAAGTGTAAGAAATTTTTAGCTACTGATAGAAATGAGAGGTGGAATCTAATTAGAAAAAATTATCTCTGCAAACAGTGTTTAAAACGACATTTTGGTACATGTAAAAGCAATATAATTTTTTTTAAACAGGGTTGTAAAATAAAGCATCATACTCTGCTACATAAGTCAACTGTTGGAAATAGAGAAGAAAACAAAACAGAAGCATATAAAAGCAACACATTAAATTTACATGCTTCACACAGTGCGACTCTTAGCAGCAAAATGTTATTTAAAATAATACCTGGAACACTTTATGGTAACAATAATAAAAGTTTAAACATTTTCGCCTTTATAGATGAGGGCTCATCTATTAGTTTAATAGATGAAGAGGTAATTAATATATAAAATTTAACAGGTGAAACACAGCCTCTGTGTCTTACATAAGTGGACAGGCAAAATGAGTCGAAGAGAAAATTATTCAAAAAGTCTTTCAGTACAAATCTCAGGTAATAATAACAAGAAATATTCTATACAAGTACGTACAGTAAAACAACTGTCGTTACCTTGTCAAAGCTTAAATTATAATGAATTACGCCATAAATATACTCATCTTAGAGGACTTCCAATTGAGAATTATGAAGATGCAGTGCCAAAATTACTTTTAGGTCTAAATAATTTAAAATTATGCATTCCAACCCGTGTAATGGAGGGAAACAAACATGAGCCCATAGCTGTATGCACTCGGCTCGGCTGGCTTTTGTGTGGTAGTTTAGATGCCACACAAAAAACCCAAAATTAATATAGTTACCATTCTTGTGAATGTGAACAGGAGAACGAAAAAATCTCAACTATTTACTTAAAAAGTTGTACTCTATAGAAATGACAGGCATAGTTGCCAGGTACTTTGGGCATACAATCGTCAATATTTAAAAAGAAAATCGTCAAAATCGTCATCGGGTTTTAAAAAATCGTCAAAAAATTAAAAAAAATCGTCAAAACACAAAAAAGTTTTCCTTTTTAGGTTTTATTAGCAAAAAACAAACAGATATACACATGCACTTCAGAATATAGTTTTGTTTTGTATATAAAAGTAAAATAAAATAAAAAACAAACGAAAAACGGTTAAAATATTTTTTAATTGTACTTTGAAAAATAATAACTAATAAAAGTAAAAATATAATTTTGAGATCTTATTAGGTCCTTGAAATTTTTTAAAATTACATTTCAGAATATACATAAGTTTTATTATAAATATATTTCACAAATATATATCATTATTATACATTTTTAATAAATCTGGTTTTATTGGAGTATCAAAACAATTTGATTTCTTTAATTTCAAATAATCTTTAGTATATAAAATACCCTCAAGTGTATTTTTTTCCAATCGATTTCTCAATTTTGTTTTGTTAATGTTTACTTTGCTAAATATTCTTTCCACATTAGCAGAAAAATGTGGTAAAATTAAAATATTTTTAATAAATTTTTTTAAAGTTGGAAATATGTAACTAGAGTCATTTCGTTTCAATTCGCAAACTAGTTTCCAAAAATTTAATAAGTTTGTTTCATTTTTATTACATAGGTTTTTCAAATCTAATAATTGGAGTTCTCTGAATTCCGAATCCAACATTTGTTCTTCTTCCTTATTTATAAAATTTGGAAAGGCTTTAACAATTCCAAAAATTGATAGATTTTTGTTATCAATTATTAGACTTGGAGTTATTATACTTAAATATTTAAATTTATCTTCAAAATCAAACCGTTTTAAAATTTGGTTACACAATTCAATATAAAAATTTCTACAATGCTTAACTATATCATTTTTTTCATTTTGATTCAGTTTTGACTTTAGTAATATTTCTTTAGCATAAACACCCAAATATACATTGGCATCATCTAAAAAGTTTGACTCATTGTTATAGTCCACTAAAAAATTTTATCAGTATTTATTAAATAATCCTTTAAAAAATTACTCATTACGATTTTTAACAATCTCTCCATTTGCAAATATAAATTATGAATTTCTGTTGTCTCACTTTGGAATATTTTATTAATATTGTTTATAATAAATAGAATATATTTCAAAAATGATAAATAAATTTGGTTTGTTTCATTTAAATTTGACAAAACAGATTCGGCTGTATCGATTTTATCTATATTTACAGCAAAAGCAAAATAAATTTTTAACGTTTCGAACAGGTGTAATAATCTTATTACAACTACTTCTAATGATAACCAACGAGTTTGGCAAGGGTGTAAAATTTGTCTGGGCTTTATATCTAATAATTTTTGAATTTCATCAAACTGGCTGCTTCGTTTGGGACTATTTGAGATATAATTGTAGATGTTTCTAGCTAACGTTTCAACAGCTGGTGGTAATTGTAAACATGCATAACTAGAACATAGTGCCAATGAGTGGCACACACATTTTATAATAAATAAGCCAGGAATGTCTTTTTTTAATAAGTGCGCTACAGAATGATTTTTGCCGGTCATTACTGCGGCCCCATCAGCAGCGAAACCGATCATATTCTTTTTATAGTCTATATTGTTTTCATTAAAATGATTCATAATTAAATTATATAAGGATGTTGCATCGCACTGGTCAACAGTAAGTAAGCCAAAAAATAAATCCCTTATCTCAAAATCTATACACACCCTTACCACCAAACAAAGTGATTTTGTATTTGACAAGTCTGTGGACTCGTCAACACATAACGAAAAACGATTTGTCTTTAAAACATCACATATATCCAAATACTGTCTTTTTCCAACTAAATTTTTAACAATTGCTGTTGCTTTAGTACGTCCCAGAGTTACGTTTGCTGCTATGTCGGAGTCTGGGAATGAATTCTGACATACCTTTGTCATGTGATCGGCCACTGCAAATGGAAGATTATGTTCTACGATGAACAGAGCCAAGTTAATCTCTGCTATTTTGTTACAATATTTTTCGACAGGAAAAATCGCATCTATTTTCGTCTGATTAATGCTATTCGCAACTTTCAAATGTTTTTTTGACTTGGTATGTGCAATAATGTCTGATTTTCCAGAAGAAATTTTGAGTTCGATATTGCAAAATTTACAATAAAGGACGTCATTTCGTTTTTCAGCCCATAATTTTATTTCTGGATCACTAAACCAATCATTTTTAATTTTTCGTTTTTTTCTTTTTTCTACCTGCAATAGGTTCAGAAAAAAAATTAACTTTTCTTATTAGAAAGACTTTGCTGTTTTATTAACATACCAATTCACTAGACGAAGGAATATCATCTTCTTAGAGAGTTTTATTATTGTCTGTAAAATTTAAATTAACAGCCAGGCCCACGATATCGAATCGTGTAGTTTTAAGCGACAAACAGCTGATTTGCGGCACACTAATTTTTGTGTCGCCAAAAATAAATGCGATTGGTAACACAAAATTTTTTTACACACATATACATAAATAAACAAAATCGGAATAAGTTTGTTTACTACATTTCTGTCAAGTTAAACTAGCACACGGTTGCATTTTTTACTGTACAATTTAAGCATTTTAGCGCTTTTTTCGTGTATATTCGCGATTATTTTTTGATATGTTGATATGGCAGCTTTGTTGTTTATTTGCATTACGTTGGTAACGTAAAGCAAAGCGAACGATAAAGTGACAATTAGTGGGCCGCAGTTTAGATTCACAGTGAGTGACTGAGTTTCGTTCGCTTAAGTTTTCTTTCGATATCGTGGGCCTGGCTGTAAATTAATATAACACATCTACTTTTAATGTTGTTTAGTTTTTACCTTTTCTCTGTACATATTTTAGCATTTTTAAATAGAAAAACCTTAGTTTAAATATTTTTTTACACAAATTTTCGATCACGTTTTTCCAACAACCGTTATTTATTTTAGCTTCTTTTTGCTTTTTTTATTATTACTTTTTGCCATAGTTGATTTTTTAATGTATATAACATGAAAAATTTTTAAAAAGTGAGGAGATGATCAACTCTGAAAACAAATACACAAGTAATAAATAGATATCTTTCGTTCTTTTCTTTTTTTCACGTATGTATGTGTAATTTTCCTTTGCTTATACACTAATTTTGTGTTGTCATACTTTACTGAAGCAGTAGTCATTCAAAATTTAACTAAAATCGTCATTTATTTAACTAAAATCGTCAAATCGTCATTTAGTTGTTTTTGGCACTTAAAATCGTCAAAATGACGATAAATCGTCACATCTGGCATCAGTGATGACAGGAATTAGTAATTTCACGAAAATTCTTAGTAAAGACAACGAAAGAGCAATAAATATTTTAGAAAAATACACCAAACAAAGACCTGATGGTCACTATGAAACAGCTTTATTATGGCGATATGATGATATTACACTGCCTCCTAGCTATAATATGGCTATGAAGAGATTGGTTTGTCTTGAGAAAACTTTAAATAACAATAAAGACTTATTTAATGTTTTTGAGAAAACTATTTCGGAATATTTAAAAAAAGATTATATTAGCAAATTCGATAGTAGACACGATATTAAATCCAATATATGGTACTTACCTATTTTTCCAGTAAAAAATAAAAATAAACCTAAAAAGGTTAGGTTAGTATGGGATGCCGCTGCTAAAGTAAATGGAGTCTCATTGAATTCTATGCTACTTAAGGGCCCTGATCTTCTTTCATCATTACCAGCAGCTATCCTTTTTAGATTTCGCCAAAAGAGGGTTGCAGTATGTGGAGACATAGAGTAACTGTTCCACCAAATTTATATACGAAAGGAAGACTGCAATTCGCAACGGTTTTTATGGCGTAACTGTGATAATAGCAAAGATCCCGAAATATATGTTATGAAGCTAATGATATTTGGTGCTTCATGTGCACCCTGCATATCACAGTTCGTGAAAAACCTAAACGCCTCAAAATTTGAAAATAAATACCCTTTAGCAGCAGCGGCCATTAAAGAAAACCATTACGTAGACTTTCTCGCCTCAACGGACAGCCCCTGAAGAAGCTATTAGTTTAGCAAAAAATGTACGATTTATACATAGCCAAGGCGGTTTTAACATACGCAATTGGTCGTCAAATAGTTCTGACGTTTTAAAATCGTTAAGTTCTAGTACGTAATCAAATAACATCAGTATAAATATTGGAGTAAGTTCAGAAACAGAAAAAATACTTGGTTTATTTTGGGTACAAGCCGATTACATCATCACCGTTAAACTTTCGCCATCTGTAGTAAATAGTGAAATTTTTCTTGGAACAAAAAAACCAACTAAACGTGAAGTTTTAAAAATATTGATGAGCATTTACGATCCATTGGGACTTGTTGGCAATTTTTTAATGTACCTGAAAATAGTTATGCAGGAAATTTGGAGGAGTGGTGTAGAATGGGATGAGCCAATTAAATCAGAGCAAAGCATAAAATGGAGAAACTGGTTAAGCCTTCTACCAAATTTAAAAAATGTTAATATACCTCGCTCTTACCTTAAAATTTTTCGAAATTACGATAATTTAGACATTCAGTTGCACACATTTGTAGATGCAAGCCAAAGTGGTTATGCTGCTATTGCTTACCTGAGAATTACCAATAAAAATAATGTCGTTGTTTCTTTAGTAGGATCGAAGACCAGGGTTGATCCACTAAAAGTGATTTCAATTCCAAGCCTAGAATTAATGGCAGCTGTTATAGGAGCCCGATTAGCTAAATATATTCTCGAAAGTCATACTATCAAGATTAATCGAAAAGTTTTTTGGTCAGATTCACGAACAGTTCTCAGTTGGATACGGTCCGATCACCGAAGATATCACCAGTTCGTTGTTGTTTGAGTGAGCGAAATCTTAGATAGCTCTGAAATTAACGAGTGGTTTTGGATTTTAACCAAAACAAATGTGGCCGACGAGGCTACAAAATGCTCAAAAACTCCTAATATATCGAATACAAGTCCCTGGTTTAAAGGTCCAGAATTTTTAAAACTTCCTGAACATAAATGGCCAAGTATTAACGAAAAACTTACGACTGATATTGACTTACAAGAATGCAGTCTAACTACACAACATATAGAGCAATTAATAAATATACAAAGATTTTCTCGCTGGAATAGAGCCTTAAGGAGCGTTGCATACGTCGTTAGATTTTGCTATTATCTAAAAAATAATCTTTTGAACCGAAACAGAATGGAGCTTACTCAAGAAGAGCTACGTACAGCTGAAATTATCTTAATCAAAGATACTCAAAAATTATCATTTAACAACGAAATCAAATGTCTATTGGAGCACCAGAAGCTTTCAAAATCAAATTTGATATACAAACTTTCTCCATATATAGATTGCGATGGCGTTTTAGTAGGTGGACACATTGATAATGCCAATGTGACTGAAGAATTCAAGCATCCAGCTATTTTGCCAAAATATTGTAGACTAACAACTCTTATTATATGGCACTATCACAACCTGTATCAACACAGTAACAATGAGACAGTAGTAAATGAAATACGCCAACGTTACTACATTCCTAATTTGAGAGTTGCATGTAAGTATGCAGTGAAACAGTACCAAACGTGTAAAATTAGAAATGCTTCACCTAATATCCTTCAGAGAAGATGGGTGGCTGAGTACTTACCTTCTATAACCTGCAGGACAAAGTGGTTCGAAAAATCTAAGCCTATTGCTGTCGGAGATTTGGTGGTTGTGGTTGACCCAGCAAATCCCAGGAATGTGTGGCCAAAGGGAAAAGTCATTGAGGTAATCATGTCTGACGACGGTCAAGTAAGAAAGGCTTAAGTCATGACCACATGTGGCGTATTAGAGAGGCCAGCTGTTAAACTAGCGATTCTAGACGTGTCTCCAAAAGCGGAGTAAGTCTTCAAATACTTATTGCCTTACTCCGGGGGAGTGTTACCGACACCGTCTAATCGCATTTAAATTTACTATTCTTACTGACACTGTCTCACCGGCTTTATTATTTTTACTATTTTCGATAACTATCATTGTATTTATCTATATATCTATTTACTGTCGAACCAAATAATTTATATTTCCACGCGGTAAAATTATTATTTCTACTAGTAATTGGCGCAAAGTCACTTTACCTCAGAAAGAATTGTAACGCAAACCTTGAACACGCAAAGAAGCTTTGCTCTCGGTATCCATACGAAAAAGTTAGTAACTAACCTTTATTTATATCAAATATATTATAATACATAATCTGTAAATAATTAATAACTATTTTTAGGAATTTTAACCTAAAGTACAAGCAAACGAATAAATAAATGAATTTATAAACAAAATAAAATTCTTGTACCTTTTGTTCATAATCTACATTTGGATGCAAAGAGCTTGGGCGCTTCTCCCAACATACACTTTTCAAGTATTTTATTATTTTTGCATGCACAGTAATTGTGCTGCTTGTATGCATATTTCTTTTCAGCATAACAGTTATTAATATATATATTTTATATTATTATGATCATTATTAGTTTAATATTGTTGTTAAGATTATTATTATGATTGTTATGATTATTAAGTTAATAATAATTAGTATTATTATTATAACTTAAAGAACTACGATTATTACAGCATTATTATATTTTCGATATGGCGCAACATTCCGGCGCCATTGAAGGACCAAAAGTCTTCAATCATCTGGCAGTGGAGCCAATTTGTGTACTGGACGTTTATATATGCCTTTTCTAGTTTGGACCTCTGCCACCCTGACCTTGCCGTCTTCGCCTGCTACCACGTCCACGACTCTCCCGGTCAGCCATTGTTGGGGCGGGCAATTGTCTTCGTGTATGATTACCACTTGACCGATCCTGAGGTTGGGTGCTTCTTTGCACCACTTCGCTTTGCCTTGCAACCCCAGGATGTAATCTCGAGACCAAGTGCGCCAGACTGTCTGCTTGAGACTGCAAAGCAGACGCCATCGCCTGCATAAGCTCGCCTCTTTGTCTCTCCCTTCGCCTACGGATTCTGGCGGCAGCGAACGCAGACCCTCTCCTATTAGCAGGTGCGCTGGAGTTAGCGCTTCTCTGTCGTTGGGATCTGGAGACAGCGGTGCGATTGGGCGACTGTTGAGCACCGCCTCTACTTCTGCAAGCATTGTTGACATCTCGTTTTGAGATAGCGATGCATTGCCCACGGCTCGCAGAAGTAGGAACTTCGCTTGCTTCACGGCGGCTTCCGACAGTCCTCCGAAGTGAGGTGCCCGGGGTGGTATGAAGTTGAACTTCACCCCGGACGACGCTGCATATAATTCGACGTCCTGTCGTATCCTGCAATACTCTTCTTCAGCCTCCTTCATCACGCGGCTGGCTCCGACAAAATTGGTTGCGTTGTCGCAATATACCATTTGTGGACGACCTCTCCTGGCAGCGAACCTATTAAAACAAAGAAGAAAAGAATCAGTAGATAGATCTGAAACTAATTCTAAATGTACCGCCTTTGAAGTGAAACACACAAAAACCGCTATATACATTTTCAATGGTGGCCTACCACGAATTCTCAATGAAACATTTATAGGACCACAGAAGTATACTCCGACTATTAAAATGGTCGAGTAGCTCTCACTCTATTAGTGGGCAAGTTTCCCATTATTTGAGACATAAGTTTTGGTTTATAGCGGAAGCAATGTACACACTTGCGAACTATTCTGCCGCATTCCTCCTTGGCATTTATGAGCCAGATATTTTCCCTTGAAAGGGCGATTAGAGCTTTTGTGCCAGCATGACAATTTTGAATATAAAGATTTCGCAAATATAGTGTGACAAAGCTATTTCTTTTTGGTAACAAAAGTGGGAATTTGGCATTACAGTCCAAATCTGCATTTAGCAGCCTCCCACCTACCCTTATAAGTGAAAAATTTCTCCCCTCATCTTTAAATTTATGGATGAATGGTGTTAATCTTTGAATATTTGACGGTAAGACTTCAGAATTTTGCGTTTTTGCAATTTCCTCAGAAAAATTGTATTTCTGGATTGTCTCTATAAGTCGATAAAATGACCACTTTAATTCTTGTGCAGTAGGTGTAATAGTTTTATTCACCTTTCGTTTCATTAAAATATCAACGAACCTGAATACAAACGAGGCTACTCGTAATAGCTTTTCATATGACGAATATCTTTCAATTAGATCAAACAAACAATTTTGCGGATTCTCTACTGCAAGCAATACATTTGCTTTTCTCATTTCCAATAATTTTTGGTTCTCTGTTACCTCAAAATGTTCGTTAACAGGCCATTCTAAACTTACTTACTTACTTAGATGGCCATAACAACCCGTTAACGGGTTTTGGCCTGCCTTAACACTAGTCTCCAGGCGTCTCTGCTAAGCGCGCGCCTTCTCCAGTTGGTCACACCAATTGACGACAGGGCATCATCAACTTGGTCCTTCCAACGTAAACACGGTCGTCCTCTACGCCGACGTCCAGTGACCTTCGCATCGAAAACTTTTCTCGCTGGAGCGGATTCATCCATCCGAACAATATGGCCGAGCCAGCGTAGCCGCTGGATGTTAATGCGCTGAACAGCGCCCACATCGCCGAGGAGCTCATACAGCTCATGGTTGGTTCTAATGCGAAACTCATCGCCATGCCTTCGAGGACCAAAGATCTTACGAAGAACTTTTCTCTCAAATACTCCCAAGACCGCTGCATCGGCACAAGACAGCGTCCATGCCTCCGCACCATAGAGAAGCACCGGAAGAATAAGCGACTTATAGAGTGTTAATTTCGTCGCACGAGAGAGGTCTCTATTACTAAACTGCCTACTGAGACCGTAGTAGCACCTGTTGGCCAGTGTGATTCTTCGTTTGATCTCCAGACTGACATCATTCTTGCTGGTAATGGCGGTGCCAAGGTAGATGAACTCCTTAACAACATCGAATGTATAGTTGCCGGCTGTAACCTGGGAGCCGATACGTTCAACATCCCTACTCGTCGATAACATGTACTTCGTCTTGCTCTCATTTACCGCCAGACCCATTTTTGCAGACTCTCGTTCAATAGCATTAAAGGCTGCGGTTGCATCTCGCTTGGTATGCCCAATGATGTCTATGTCGTCTGCATACGCAAGGAGCTGGACAGTTTTGTTAAATATAGTGCCATTTCGATGAACACCCGCCTTTCGCAAAACACTCTCCATGACGAAATTGAAGAGGTCGCAGGATAAGGGATCGCCATGTCTGAAACCTTGCACGGTATTAAAAGGTTCGGAGAGGTCTTTTCCTACCTTGACGGAGCTGCAGGAGTTGCTCAACGTTATTCTGCACAGTCTTATCAGCTTTGCAGGAATACCGAGCTCAGACATTGCGGCATATACGCGATCTCTTATCGGGCTATCGAACGCTGCCTTATAGTCGACAAAAAGATGGTGTGTGTCGACTTGACTTTCATGGGTCTTCTCGAGGATTTGGCGCAGTGTGAATATCTGGTCAATGGTGGACTTACCAGGTCTGAAGCCGCACTGATAATGTCCAATCAGTGAGATTGCGAATGGCTTCAGTCGTTCACACAATACGCTCGTAAGAACCTTATATACAATAGGGAGAAGGCTTATACCCCTGTAGTTGGTGCATATCGTGGGGTCTCCCTTTTTCAGGATGGACAGAGGACACTGAGATTCTAATCATTGGGCATACTTTCCTCCAGCCATATTCTGCAAATGAGTTGGTGCATGCACCTAACCAGCTCATCGCCCCCATACTTAAAAAGCTCAGCGGACAGACCGTCCGGTCCGGCCGCTTTGTTGCTTCTTAGTCGCTGTATGGCAATTTTGATCTCCTCATAGCTGGGCGACAGGATCTCAACGTCGTCATCATTGATTGGGAGCGGCACAGCATCTCTAGAGGCGGAATTTGTGTCATCATCGCCTTGCAGTAGATTAGAAAAATGCTGTCTCCATAATCTCAGTGTCCCTTGTGCATCTGCAACCAGATTACCATTTTCGTCTCTGCAGGAGGTTGCTCCGGGTTTAAAACCAGTAGGAAGACGCCTTATCTTTTTATAAAATTTCGAGCATCATGTCTACTCCTGCACATCTCGATTTCCTCACGATCACGCCTTTCTTGCTCCCTTTTCTTACTTCTAAATAGGCGTCTCTCTTCCCTCCTCTTCTCTCTGTACACCTCCACAGTTGTTCTTGTAGTGGTGGACTGCAACGTTCTTCTGTAGGCGGCATTCTTTACCGCAATGGCCTCACGACACTCTTCATCGTACCATTGGTTTCTGCGGGGAGGACGCTCAAAACCAAGGACTGTTTCGGCAGCGTTGCGCAGAGAGTGAGCAATGTGAGACCACTGTCCACCAATACTTTCGAGAGAGGATCGGGTGCAATGGAGCTCATTAGAAAGACGATCGGAAAACGACCTGGCTGTCTCTTGTGATCGCAGCTTTTTGATGTTCAGCTTCCCTCGAACACTAGAACGTGCCATATTCACTGCGCATAAGCGCAGTCGCATCTTGGCTGCGACAAGATAATGGTCCGAGTCGACATTTAGACTTCTTAATGTGCGCACGTCTAGTATGCTTAATATATGCCTTCCATAAATCACAATGTGATCGATCTGGTTGTTGGTAGATCGATCAGGAGAGAGCCAGGTGGCCTTATGGATATCGAGATGCTGGAACCTGGTGCTACAAACTACCATGTTTCACGCCGCGGCGAAATCGATCAGTCTCAAGCCGTTCGGCGAGGTGGAATTATGGAGACTGAACCGTCCGACTGTGGGGCCAAAGATATCTTCACCCATCGTATACTTCCTCGAGCTTTGCGTAAAAAGCATCCTTGACCACATCATCCTTCTCTTCCGTCGGGGCGTGAACACAAATAAGGCTGATGTTATAAAATTTCGCCTTTATGCGGATCGTAGCAATTCTTTCGTTCACAGGGGTGAACTCCGAGACGTGATTTTGAAGTCTCTTGCTAACTACGAATCCGCAACCAAATTCGTGTTTCTTCTCATGGCAGCTGTAGTAGATGTCACATGTTGCTTGCCTTGTACAACCTTGCCCTATCCATCGCATTTCCTGCATGGCGGTGATGTCAGCCCTACATTTCGTGAGAGCATCCGCCAACTGGATAGAGGCACCTTCCCTATAAAGGGTTCTCACGTTCCAGGTGCATATCCTTAAATCATAGTCCTTAAAACGTTTGCCGAGTTCGTCAACATAAAAGGGGGTCCGTTTAGAGGCTTTTGTATTGGTTTTCATTGAATAACATTTTTACGTGGTGGGTTTCAAGCCCTACGCACAACCCAAATTTAAAGTCCAGGGGATTGGACAGTCGCCGCATACATTAGTTCACAAGCTAGCGAGTGCTAGAATGTTATCCAGGAGGGCCACGTGAAGGCTGTATGTCGACTTGAATACAACGGGAACAAGGATCGTTCTGGAGGCCGCCAGGTTGACCCCAATCAGAGACTTTGCCTTGTACGAAGTATCCCATCCATCCCCCATTCTAAACTATCGTTTATTAAAAACGATGGTCCCTCAAACCAAATTGAATTTTTTAGTTCGTCGACATCACATCCTCTTGAGACAATGTCAGCTGGATTCTACTTTGTTGGTACATGGCGCCACAAAGCCTGATGCGACCATTCCTGAATCTCAGAGACTCGATTTGAAACAAATGTCGCAAGAGAGGATGGATGAGTTTTTATCCAATATAAAGTGATTTCTGAATCTGTCCAGAAATATACACTTTCAATATTGAATGTTATCATTAACTTAATTCGATTCCACAATTTAGCGAATAGGTGTGCTGCGCATAACTCAAGTCTTGGAAGAGATTTAGTCTTGAGTGGTGCTACTTTAGATTTAGCTGTAAGCAGCCTTGACACAATTTTGCCTGAGTCAGAACTTCTAATATATATACACACCCATAAGCTCTAATAGACGCATCAACGAATCCATGGATTTGAATCTCTGCTGTAGATGTCGTGGAAACGAATCTTGGGATAGCTATTGAATTAATTCTCAGTAAATTAGCTTTGAAATTTTCCCATGAAGTATTTAAGTTCATAGGAATTGATTCATCCCAGTCAAGTTTTTGTATCCAAAGTTCTTGTAATAACATTTTGGATTTTGTAACAATTGGGCATAAAAGTCCGAGAGGATCAAATAATCGAAATGAAACAGATAAAATGTTTCTTTTCGTTGCCTTCAAATCAATAAAATTATTTTCCAAATGAAACTTGAATGAATCATTCTTCGGCACCCAATGTATACCCAAAGCTCTAGCAGAATCAGCATCACTATGCAAAGATTTCTCTCCCTGCAGTGAACTCATAAATTCTGGATGATTCGAATCCCATTTTACAAGCTTGAAACCAGCTGAATTTAAAACTTCAGAAGTTTGATCACGAACTATCTTAAGATCGTGAAAACTTTCAGCTCCAGTGAGCAGATCATCAACATGGAAATCACTGCAAACAACTTTTGAACCAATAGGCAAAGTCTCTTTGTGAAGGTCGCTTAAATGTATCAAACATCTGATTGCCAAAAATGGCGCAGAAGCTGTGCCATAAGTAACGGTATTTAACCAAAACACTTCCAAAACATCAGATGGGTTTTTCCTCCAAAGGATTAATTGATAATTTCTGTCGTTTTCGCCAACCAATACTTGGCGATACATTTTTTCAATATTTGCAGTGATCGCGTACTTATGAAATCGAAAACGGATTAGTGTAGAATACAATTCTTTCTGAACTGTAGGACCGACCATTAACAAATCATTAAGTGAAACCAGTGAAGAAGTTCTACAAGAAGCATCAAAAACTACCCTTAGTTTGGTAGTTGTACTCTGAGGTCGCAGCACACATTGGTGTGGTATGAAATAGTGAGGAAGGTCAAGCACTCTGTCAACAATTGACATATGGCCCAAATTATAATACTCTTTCATAAAATCATGATGCATTGTTCTCATAATCGAATCTTTACAAGTTTTGCGCTATAACGAAAGAAATCGTTGTTTAGCGGTTTCAAAAGATAAACCAAGCGCTTTAGTATCAGATTTGAAAGGCAAAGAAACTTCAAATCGTCCTGACGGTAAACGTCGCATTGAATTTTTAAAACTTTCCTCACATTTTTGCTGTTCATCAGAATATAATTTTCGAGATTCAATCGGAAGGTCCTCCAATTCCCAGAATTTTCTGACGATTGAATCTATATCGCTCTCGTTTTCTATACAAGTATTTAAATTAAAAACATTGCCATTGTCGCTAGATGCCTTTGGTTGATTGTACTTGCCAGTAACAATCCAACCAAGAGAAGTTTTTTGAAGAATCGGAAGGCTAGGGCCAGACTTACTTTGTCCAACACAAATCAAATCAAAAAATATTTCAGCACCGATCAAAAGATCAATTCTTCGCGGTTCATAAAAACAAGGATCAGCTAATTCGATATTTTTAGGAATGTTAAAGCTTGTCGTATTTAATTTATAATCAGGTTGTAAATTCGTTATAGACTTTAATACCCAAAACTTGGAAGTGAATTGGGTAGAATTAACCCTCGACTTGACAGTTAAATTTACGCACGATTTGGAAAGTGAATTTGTTTCACCAACGCTATTTAAGTTTAATCTACCTCCTTCTCTCTTTATTCGTAGCAGCTGTGCAAACTCCTCAGTTATCAAATTTGGTTGAGAACCGGAATCTAAAAGAGCTCTGGCTAGAATGAAATCACAAGAACTATTTCTAACTTTTACTTCAGCAGTAGCCAGAATAAGCCTTTCATCTGAAGAGGAATAATTTACGGAAGCATGAGAAGTTGATGGTCGTTCAAAATTATTATTTGAAGAACTGTTATTAGAATTTGCACTAGTATTGTATTTATGCAGTAGCGAATTATGAGAACCATTACAATTTCTACATTTAGATGCTGTGCATCTTGCAACTGTATGTCCCTTTTTTAGACAATTAATACACGCTGGTACGGATTTTATGAAATTAAATCTTTGATTAATAGGTTCAGCAGCGAAAGAAGGGCAATTTGTTATGGCATGTTGGTTCGATTTACAAAATAAACATTTGTCAGTAGATTGCTTTGATTTTGTACAATTCTATTGAACCTTCTAGTAGGATTTTCAGTTTTATTTCCATTAAACCTCGGTCTTGAACTTGAAGATTCATCAGCAGCAATATGTTGATATCGCTTGTTCAAGGCGGTTTCACAGTCTGACCATAGTGACAACTTTTCGAAATCTTGTTGCTCTTCCCATTTTGATCTAGTCACTGGATCTACTTTTGGCATCACTAAATGTATAAGAATAGCGTTTGTTATCTTTTTATCATCACCAATGGATAAAAGGGAATCATATATGGCGGAAACAGTATCTATCATGCTCCGCAAAGCAGAGGCATAAGACACTCATTGTCATAAACCTTTTTTAAGCTTGCCAATGCTTTGGGATAATTTTCCTCTGAAATCTGAAAAGCTTTGACTGTACCCAAAGCTTCATCGGATAAGCACGATATTAAATGATTAAATTATTCAATATCTGTCAACGTCGGATCATTGTGGACAAAGTTCTCAAATAAGCTCATAAAGTTTTTATAATCGGAATATTTTCCGCTAAATTTGGGGAGCTTCATATTTGGTAATCTTGACTGGTGAGATTGTGAAAAGAATGAAGTTTCAGGAACATGTGGTTCCCTATTCTTGGCCAGAAGACTTAAAAACATTGATTTAGTTGTGACACAAATATCTTCAAGCTCAGCTCTATCATTATTATCGGGATCTAAATTATCCACCTCTGACTTAAGCGTCATTGCTTGCTCGATATAATTTTTTAAAATATCCAATCTACATTCCAATTCAATTGGATTAAAAGATATCGTTCTTTCAGCAATGGACTGACGAATTCGCGTTATATTTTGTACAACTTTCGCTTTATAAGTTATAAGTTATAAGTAATTTACTCAATTCCGGATCAGAAGTAGTATCTTGGCGTTTTTTACCAGTCATTGTTATTAATTTCAGAGATTAATAAACTAAAATTTAGAAATATAAATTGAATTTCCAAATACTCAAATTAACTTTGAATCAATTTATCAAAATTAATTTTTATTAAATTTTCTGGTCAGCTAACGAAATATTCAACGTAATAAATTTTCTTTTATTAATAATCAATTCCGAATACCACTTTCAATCAATAAAAAAATCAGCCTTTGGTTAAAATAATCAAATTATATTTTACCAAGAAAATCGTTTTTATAAGGATAAATTCACTATTCGTAAGTGTGAACACACTAATTAATAAATATTCTATTATTATATGAAATCAAATTATTCGAAGCTAGTGTGAACGCACAAAACAATTTATCCACCGAATCACTTTGAATTTATCTTTTCGATGCTAGTGTAAACGCTTTACACTTTTAGCAGCTGTTTTAATGTAAATGGTATATGAACGATCGGAATGAAACAAATAATGTACAAATGAAAATAAAAGAAATAAATAAATATGTAAATTATATTATTATTAATTTTAATGATAACACAAAATAATAATTAAGACTCGCGAATAATTTCGTATATTTAAAGTACAAGTAATTAATATGTATGTATATTATTTGCAAAATATTGCCGACGGTAAACAAGAATATTTTTATTGCCTCTATGTATAACGAAGAGAACAAATTATATATGTACGTGTATTATGTACATATATATGTTTCGTATTGAATTTAACACTCGAATTAAAAATTATATTTGTTTTAAGTTAGAAAAAATAAATTTTTTAGACGCGATGCGTCCCTTCTTTATTAATCTATTTTCTAAAACTAACTACCATTTCTATGTTCTTTAACTTTATATACAAAGCATGAGGTTGGTATTTTTCCCCTTGTCTCATGTTTTGTTTACAATTTTCTTTCTTAGAGTCTAGGTTACTTAATTACTAAAGTAAACATTCTTTGTCTAGGATACTTAATTACTAAAGTATACATTCTTTGCTTAGGATACTTAATTACTAAAGTAGACATTCTTTGTCTAGGTTACTTAATTACTAAAGTAGACATTCTTTGTCCAGGATACTTAATTACTAAAGTAGACATTCTTTGTCTAGGTTGCTTAATTACTAAAGTAGACATTCTTTGTCTAAGATATAATTCTTATCCCAATTCGTGGAATATTACATATTTAGAGTAATTATCTTATTTACCTAAATGTCTGTTGTTTTAATTACTAAACACATGTAATTACAGGGATAGGAAAAACAAATAACATATTCATAATTATTCTAAGAATCTAGTGGCGTTAACTCTCTCCTGGCTTAAACGAGAGCGTCCCGATCTCTAATAAAGTTCTCTACCCGTTGTTGATAATAAATCCTAAAGGTTTGTTCTGCTTGTCGTCGTCTACATAGTAAAATATGTTTGGTATGATTAGTTTTCTTAATGAGTCAATATTATTAAAGGCGTTGTGACGGTTTGAGTTGAGGATTTTTTCGATTTCAAAATCTTCGTTATGTTCTGTGTGTATTGCCTCAATTATTCTGTCGTGAATATTGATATAGGTTTTATGATCTATTATGACTTGGTCCGTGTACGTGACCAAGGTCACACCAGTGGTAGTAATATTGTCGACCGTATGGTTACCGTTCAACAATATAAAACCTTCCTCGATTTTCAGTAAATCGTCGTTGTACTCCTGTATGACTGTACACTTACTGTCTCTGTTGTCTAATAATGGTAATATGCATGTGTCCGTTTCATTTTTCGTTTGACAGATATTTATTCCTGCAAAATTCCTGCATTTGTCTACCCTGACGTAGTCTTTGTTGCATTGGGCAACCTGATTATCCGTTTGTATTTTCCCATGCCTAAAACTAATAAAGGGTGGAAACGAAAAAAATTTTACATTTTCCAGTTAAAATTCCTTGAACTGTGTAAACCCTATTTGAAGATACCGTTACTTTTCTACTTCTGTCATCTGTGAAAAATACAAAACAACAAAAGTTTTTAGTTTTTTCTAACAAGTCATGGCGTCCACATCAAAATTAGAAAAAATGAGAAAAAAAATTTTGGACATATTTATAAATAATCCTAATGCCTCCTACGCATATATTGCTAGGATGGCTAGTGCGTCTCGAGTAACCGCAAGAAATGTCATAACAAAGTTCAAGGAGACCAAATCTGTCGACCGAAAACCTGGGTTGGTAGACCAGCTGGATTTATGGATAAAAAATTAGCTGGGAAGATTAAAAGGTCTTTGCTCTCAAATCCCAATGCCTCATTGAGAGACTTAGCAAAAAAATTCCACGTGTCTCATACGTATGTGCGAAAGGTGAAAAGAATTAATAAGCTGAGATCATACGCTGTCATAAAAATACCAAACAGAAATGACGAACAAAACATTAGAGCAAAAGGAAGAGCAAGAAAACTTGAAAAACAATGCTAAACAATTTTAATCGCTGCATTATAATGGATGATGAAACATATGTTAAGGCTGACTTTAAACAACTTCCAGGCAAACTGTATTATACCGCATATACAAGAGGAGGTGTAAAGAAAATATTTAAGTGTAAGAAAGTGGATAAATTTGCACAAAAATATCTAGTCTGGCAAGCTATTTGCAGTTGTGGCCAAATCTCAAAACCACTGGTCATTCAAGGCACATTAGATCAAAATTTATACATAAAAGAATGCCTTTAGAAAAGATTGCTACCAATGAATAAGCGGCACGAAACTACGCCTTTATTCTGGCCCGACTTGGCTTCCATTCATTACTCCAGTAAAACTATGGATTGGTTTAAAAATAATAATAAAAATATTGGGCCAAAGCAATACAATCCTTCAAACTGCCGTGAGTTACGCCCCATTGAAAAATTTGGGCAGTTGTAAAGTAAATTTTAAGAAAAACGGCACAAAAGGCTAAGAATGTGAAAAAATTCTATATATATTGGAAGAAAGCTGTCCAAAAAGTTGGTAGAGTAGGTGTCCAAAAACTAATGTTGGGCTTAAGATCAAAAATTCGTAAATTTAGTTTATCTAAAAGTGAAGAATAATTTTTATTTTATTTTTTGTATCTATGGAGTTACTGTGTTAATTTGTTGTTATAACTTAATTTTTCTTATTATTAGTTTTTATGTTATTAATAAAATAAGATGTAAAATTTTTTTCGTTTCCACCCTTTAGGTGTGACTTTGGAAAGTTTACATTTATTATTTAAAATAGGATATTTGTAGATGGCAATAAATGTATCTTTTGTTCTGGCTATATGTACGTCTGCGTATTCCATGACACTTATTATTGGTATAGAAGATAATTCGTGCTGTACTATTTCCCTAATGTCATTCATGTCCAAAGATTCTGACAGGTATTCGTTATTTTTTGTGGCGTTAATAGTTCTATCGAGTAGAAGCAGCTGTTCGTATACTTGTTCAATAATGAGGTGGTTTTCGGATTCGTGACCCTGTAGTAATTCAATTAATCTTTCAAACCTCGAGTTTACCAGACGTTGTTTTTCATTGTTGTTTATTAATGAATTTATTGCTTCTTCCATTTTGATAAAATCGTCGTGGTCTGGCATTCCAGTGCATTAACTGCTGATCCGAGAAAGTTTAATGCTCGCTTGTTTCTGTGTTCCTGAAGTTGCTCCTCCAGATTTTCTATTTTCTTTATCCAAATTAATTCCTCTGCTGTTGGCTTATAATTGTTCATAATAACTCTATTGTATGATTCAGATATTTTTGTTAGATTGGTTACGTGGAAGAGGTATGAATATTCGTCATATATAAAAACATCGTCTGTCCTGGTTAGGACGTATTTTTGTCCGTCTAAATTTTTAATTTCTGTTTCTCCCTTGATTTCTGTCGTGGCCGTCACGAGTAATATCAGGAAGGTGATCATGATTTATAGTATAGTTTTTGATGTTATCCTTATGCACGATCTTCCCCCTTGTAGTTAGGACTGTGTCCTCACGGTTTATAGTATAGTGATGATTTATAGTATAGTTTTTGATGTTATCCTTATGCACGATCTTCCCCCTTGTAGTTAGGACTGTGTCCTCACGGTCTTCTTTTACAATATATTTAATGTATCTGGCGTCCTTTTTCCTCTTTACTCCTTTGATTTTAACTAATATTTGTTCATTAGGTGAAAAGGTTCGGTGGTTAGTGCCTTGATTCAGTCTTTCAAGTGTTTTCTCCGATGCCTTTTTTAATTTTTCGTAGATATCTTTCTTATCGTATTTAATTCTGTTAAAAAATATGTCAACTGGTTTTTGTCCTGTGACTGTGTGTATGGTGTTATTTAATTCCCTTATTGTTTTATATATTTCTTCAGCTATTGTTGTGGCGTTTTGTATTTTAAATATTCTTGCAAGCTCAGAGATTGTGCTGTGAGCGCGTTCTACTTGCCCGTTTGATGTTGATCTATAGACTGGAGTTTCTATCTTTTTTATTCCGTATTTTATACACATCATGTTTACTGCTGGTGTGTTTAGACATTTTACGTTATCAGTCATTAATCGCGTACAGTGTGGATAGTTATTCGTGAGAACTTCTTCAATTTTCTCAGACATATGTTCTCTTGAATCAATTTCTCTCAGGGTAATGTATTTTGAGAATTTGTCAATGGCGAATAAAAATGTTTTATTGTCATTGAAATATATGTATATCCATGTGTATGTATCTTCCTGGTTCTGTTGGTATGTCGGAATCTCCTAATGGTTCTCTTGTGGGATTTCTTTCATATTTACCATATAGACAAGGTGTACACTTTTTGTTAAATGACTTACATTGTTGTTTTATTTTGGGCCAGTAGTATTTTTTCAATATCTCTTGTATATTGTTCCTATATCCTCTATGTGCTCTATTATGTATTTTTTCAACTATGTCAATTTGTTTTTCTTCTTCTCGAACGTCGACTAGTTTTGTTGGTGTATAAACGAAGTTTGCGGTGCTGAAAGTGTTCTTTCTGATAGGGTTGAGAGCATAAATATTCTCTCTGGTGGTGTGTAATGCAGTAGTTTTGTTTGGTTGTAATATCTTTTTCAATTCTGTGATCAAATTTTGTTCGTTTGTAAAGTTGATTGTATGTCTAACCTTGTTTGAGAATATTGTACGAGTTCGTATTTCATTTATTCTTTTGTTCGGTACGAGTTCAATTTGAATGGCATATGCATTAAAAGGTTGATTTACTTGTTTAATAATTTCCGTATAGGAGCTTTCAGCCGAATTAACTGTGTCAATGGATGATGTATTTATACATTGTCTTGACAAGGCGTCAGCAACTACATTTTGGTGTCCTGGTTTGTATACCAGTTTTGCTCCAAAGTCTTCTATGACAGCCTTCCAACGTTTAAGTTTCGGATTAGGGTTTTTTTCGGATATTGCGTGAGTTAAGGACTGGTGGTCAGTGTAGATGGTGAGGTCCGTTGTACCATAAATATAATTTCTTAATTTTTGGAGTGCCCAAATAATAGCCAATAGTTCTTTTTCGTTTGTAGAATAGTTTTCCTCGGTTTTACTTAATGTTCGACTGAGGAAAAATATGGGTTTTTTCATTTGACTGAGCACTGCTCCAATAGCTATGTTAGAGGCGTCCGTGGTCAGCTCGAATGGTTTATCGTAATTGGGTTGAAAGAGTTCAACCTGTTCTTTTAAGCAACTTTTTAATTTATTAAATGCTTGTATAGCGGCATCGTCTAATTCTATTTTTGTTTTTGCACTTTTATTTTTTCCTACTTGGCCGTTGTCTCCTCGTAAATGCACCGTTAATGGTTTAGTTATGCTAGCGTATCCCTGTACGAATTTCCTGTAGTATCCTGTCATGCCCAGGAATCCTCTTAAGTCTTTCAGTGTTTGGGGGAGGGGGTATTTTTCAATTACTTCCACTTTTTCCGGATTAGTAGCAATTTTGTTGTGTTTAATTATATGACCCAAGTATTCGACCTCCGTTTGGAAGAACTTGGATTTTTCATTGAATACCTTCAAAGTCGCCTTATTTAATGCGTTGAATATAGTTTCTATATGTTCCATATGCTCTTCCGGTGATGAGGAGTAAATCAAAACGTCGTCTATATAGACGTACGCGAATTTGCCTATGTATTCCCTTAGGATGTCGTCGACACACCTTTGAAATATGGATGGTGCATTCTTCAGTACGAACGGCATACGTTTAAATTCATATTTTCCGCCGTTTACACGAAAAGCCGTTTTTTCTCTGTCTTCCGTTTTTATTCTAATTTGATGGAAGCCGGATTCTAAATCCAAAGTTGTGAAGTATTTTGCCCTGCCTAAATTTTGTATTGTCATGTTTACATCAGAAATAATATATCGATCCGTAATTCCAAACTTTTGGAAATCTATCACCATTCTTTTCTTAGGTCGTCCATTTTTATCCAAACCTTTTTTTGGCACAGTCCATATTGAAGAGTTATACGGGCTATTATTTCTTTGAATGATACCGTCATCTAGTAATCTTTTTACTTCCTCGTTTACGAAGTCATTATCCGCTATGGGATATGGGTATTGCTTCGTCCAGATAGGTTCATCCGTTTTTGTCCTTATTGTGGCTTCTATAGTTGTTGTGAAGGGTAATGGTCCTATGCCATTGTTCTCCCTCATCAATTTATCAATCTTCTCTCTATAGGCGTCGTTGCCTACGATGTAATTAATGTTCATAACTTCTTCTTTCCTATTTACAGTGAATGTCATGTCTTTCCTATTTATTATAGCACCTAATTCGTCTATTCCCTTCCATCCTAATATTAAATCGGTATTCCCTATATTGTCTAACTCAAAAAAATCCATGTCCCTGCCGAGAAATTTAATCGTCTGTTTTGTACCTATCATTGATGCCCCATGCATCGAAATGACCTTCATAGGTTTTATTTTTCTTACTGAATTAAATTTTAGTGATTTTTTTACATAATTGTGGGTTGCTCCAGTATCTATTAAAACATCATAAGTTTTCTCCCCATCCGTCATGGTTATGTGGGGCAACCCATTTATTAGTTTTAAATTCTTAGTAACTAATTTATTAACAGTACCTGTTTCTACATCTATGCTGCGGGTGTCATCATCTTCTTTTCCTGTGATGATGTTGTTGTTTCTTATCTTATCTCGTGGAAAGTTTCCTTGACGTTTCCAGAGTTTGTTGTTGTATTGTGTTGTTTGTCGATGAATAGTATTGCCGGAGCTAACATCCATGGGTTCTGGTCGTGGTTGATTGCTGTTGAAGTGCTGTCTGGGCGCAAATTCTTGAGGTTGATAGTTGTTGAAATGTTGTCGTGGTTTGTTGAAATGTTGTTGTGGTTGATAGCTGTTGAAATGTTGTCGTGGTTGGTAGTTGTTGAAATGTTGTCGTGGTTGATACCTTTGGGTTGGCTGCGATTGTATTTTCTGCGATTGTTTGGTTTCGTAGGATAAATTTAAATTCTGATGTTTAACGTCATGCTCGATTGTGCGAGCAATCGTGTAGGCATGTTCCAAATCTTGTGGAGCATTTGCATACAATGTTGACTGGACAAATGTGTTGTTTACTCCCGCCACGAATATTCTAACAGAGTCTTGTTTGGCTTGCTCTGTCATAGCGTTAGTGGCTTCACGTCCGTATCCAGACATCGATATTTTTGTTATATATGTTATATATGTTTTTCTTCCTTGATAACACCGTTTCATCTCTTCTTGTAAAACATATAAAGGACGTGTGTCAGCATATGTGTAGTCTAGCCTGTTTCTAATGGCTTCGAAATTAAAAATAGTGCCATGGTTGGCTAACACCTGAGCGGCTGCTCCTTGTATTTTCGTCTTCACAATCTGCAGCGCTAGAGCATAAATTCTTGTATTCTTAAGTGGCTCAATACTGTCCATCATGCGTGAGGTATCTTCTCTCCACACTCTATATTTCTTTATATCTCCATCAAATACGGGAAGTGATTTGAAAGTGTCCAGCCTTACTTCTTCGATTCGTGTTATTCGTATAGAAATTTCTTCCAGTGGCACGGGTTGCGGTTGGTTCACCAGGGAGGTTCCTTTAACCTGCTCCAATTCCTTCTTCAGTTCACTGACCTCATTTGTGTGCTGTAACATGAGGGTTTGCATATTTGCCTGCAATGTAGCCATTTGGTCCATAAGGAATTTTACTTCCATGTTGTCGTTCATATTTCTTCTTTTGTCAAATTTGTGATCGGTATATTTTTTCATAGGGGTTTTTTATTTCTTCCTTTTTCCTTAATTCTCTCTATGAGAGTAATTTTTCCATTACCTTGTTCTATGCAAGGTTTTCTAATATCCTTGCTGCGACAAGGAAAATTGGTCCGCTCTTCCGCCAATTAAAAATTATATTTGTTTTGAGTTAGAAAAAATAAATTTTTTAGACGCGATACGTCCCTTCTTTATTAATCTATTTTCTAAAATTAACTACCATTTCTGTGTTCCTTAACTTTATATACAAAGCATGAGGTTGGTATTTTTCCCCTTGTCTCATGTTTTGTTTACAATTTTCTTTCTTAGAGTCTAGGTTACTTAATTACTAAAGCAAACATTCTTTGTCTAGGATACTTAATTACTAAAGTATACATTCTTTGTCTAGAATACTTAATTACTAAAGTAGACATTCTTTGTCTAGGTTACTTAATTACTAAAGTAGACATTCTTTTTCCAGGATACTTAATTACTAAAGTAGACATTCTTTGTCTAGGTTGCTTAATTACTAAAGTAGACATTCTTTGTCTTAGATATAATTCTTATCCCAATTCGTGGAATATTACATATTTAGAGTAATTATCTTATTTACCTAAATGTTTGTTGTCTTAATTACTAAACACATGTAATTACAGGGATAGGAAGAACAAATAACATATTTATAATTATTGTAAGAATCTAGTGGTGTTAACTCTCGCGATCGTTTCACTTTAAGGGTGGTTTTTATATTTTTAAATAAAATAATTGAATATATTGTTTCACAAATTATAAAAAGTAAATATTCTTGTGTTCGACTTGAAAAGCGACTTCAATGTTGATTTATTTACAAAATCTCTTAATTTTGAATATTTTACAAAATTAAGGCTATATAAAACACAAGAATTATTTTACACTGTTACCTCTTGTTCTGATTCGGAACTACTTCCCAAATTATGCTCAGCTCTGCACAGGATACAACGGCAACGGGGCATCTGGACAGGACTTCTCGAATTAAACTTCTTGTGGTCAGGTCTGATGATTTTGTTTGTTGTTGTTTTTGGTGTCACTGCTTCTTTTTAAGAGCACTGCACTTTACTTTGTTTAATATTTGTTTTTATATGTTTGTTTGTGTATATACGTATTTATATACATATGTTTTTTATAATGTAACTTTGTTTTTGTGTTTATGTGTTCTGTATTTGAATTCTTAATAATTTAAAAAATTACAAACACTCACTGTATTTTATTTATTAAACTTTAATTAATTTATAAAGTTCACACGAAATTAAACATAATTTAATTTACAAAGTTTGCACGGTTTGAAAAACTTTATTTATTTATTTATTTATTGAGTTATCACAACACAACAAGAACAAGTCTTATATTAAAGTATTGTTTAGTGGTTTGGCATTAATTTATAAAAAGTAAGAAAAGGAAAAATAATACATATTTATTTATTAAAGCAACAAACTAATATGAATAATATTTCTGTATATAGTAGTATTAAAAAAGCTAAATACAATTCTATAAAAAAAATAAAATAAAACACAAATGAGGTTCCCAATATTTGTATTGTTGCAGAATTACGTAAAATATTTAAATATTGCGAATTTAAATTGTCTTGCATTATTTAATATTTGAATGTGTGGTGGTAGTTGGCCCCAAAGTCGGATAGCGTTTATAAAAAAGTGTTGCTCAGATATTGCTTTACTGTAGCCAATGGTATTTACTTTATTACCTCTATTCGATCTTGAGAAAGTCAGTCGCTGATATAGATAACAAGGTTGTCCAGTGTATATAATTTTATGCAAAAATAATAGAACACGACATTTTAGTAAATTTTCAAAATTTTTACAAAATATAAAAGACTTATAAGAAAATACATATATGGTAAAAGAGTTACAGCATAATAAAATAATATAAGGATTGTAAAAATTATTTGGAATTTTATTATATTAACGAAAAAGCTGGTCTAGTTTATCAAGTTCATCAATATGAATTGGTTCTTCACTTTGAGTTGTCCGTACATACACATTTCCACGATACGTAAACGCTGCTGTTACAATTTTTTCTTTTTTCAATCGATTAGCTCGGAGAAAAATTTTATAATTTGCGGAGGTCAAGTTTTCATTAAGTAAAAATGGCATCGGGCTTTCGAAACCAATTAGGTTCAAGCGTAGACAATCTTTCCGCCCCTTAATGAACTTTTTAAGCGATGTTAAAACATAATTTCTATCATATGGGCACGCAAATTTAAAGATAATTGCGACATCTAAAGTTAATTAATTTATAAAGTTTATACTTTCTTTTTTCTACTTAATCTTCTAGTCCCTGCTCGGGCGCCAAAATGTTTTTTCCTAATAGTTTTTAGAAATTTCAAACTAAATAATTTATAATTTGAATACAAAAATTGGGCACTAGAAAAATTAAGTTCTGCGAAATAAAAACAACCGTTTACTGTAAGATACACTTTTCAAGTATTTTATTATTTTTGCATGCACAGTAATTGTGCTGCTTGTATGCATATTTCTTTTCAGCATAACAGTTATTAATATACATATATATTTTATATTATTATGATCATTATTATAGGGTGTTTTTTATTGAGGTATAGAACTTTAAGTTGGCATCACTTTTTTAACTGGCGGCCATTTTGTCAGCTGTCAAGTGATTAATATTTAGTTTGGTTTGCCATTTCATCATGAACAGGCTGACAAAAGAACAACGCTTGCAAATCGTGCAAATTTATTTCGAAAATAATGGTTCAGTTCGCGAAGTTTACCGCAAGCTCCGTCCATTTTATGGTCGACATAATCGTCCATCAGAGCAATTAATTCGGTTAACCATGGATCGTTTTCGCATTACGTTTACTCCATGTGATAGATAATGCAGCAAATATTGTTGCAGCAGTTCGGCAAGGAGAGTGGAGTGGGATAGGTTGTTTTGCTCATTCGCTTAACCTAATTCTGCAGTCTGTTTTAAGTGAAAGCGACCAGCTGTTGGCAAAGATAAAGAAAATTTTCGAATATTTTCACAGATGTTCGCAAGGCCTTAAAAAATTGGAAGAAGTGTAAAAAAAATTAATTTGCCTGAGTTAAAGCTTAAACAGGACATTAAAACACGATGGAATTCAACGTACCTGATGCTAGATCGTATTAATATAAGACGCTGTAATTTCCACTCTTTCATTGAATCGACCAGATTTATTGCTTTAGCTGCAGGAATGGGATTTAATAAACAATTTAGTACCAATTTTGAAACCTGTTTTTGAAATAACGACCGAAATTTGTTCGGAAAGCAACATTACACTTTCAAAACTAATGGTTATTTGTAACTTACTTGAACAAGTTATAGGTGAATGTGTGCCGATAAACAGCTCCATGTTGTCGTTAATTTTAAAAATAAAAAAGGGATTAAAAGCACGTTTCGGTAACAACGACAAGAATGATTATAATGCCGAAGATGCAATACGGGCTTAACCATACGCCATACTGAATGTACAATATGGTAGTTTTGTTTAGTTTGCCGAAATGCGTAACAAACTATACCCATCATCCCTAGGACCGTACCAAGAGGCATGTAAATTGTTAGGTATCGACGAGCTGGAAACCATTTCCGTGATTTGTAGCACCGTATTCCTTAGTTGGCCGAAATAAGACAAATAGAAGTAAGGGCTGGAGTAATAAATACCCATAGACTTTGTTTATTAAGCTCAGTGCCAAATGCCAAAAGAACAGCGTATAAATAAGCGTGAAAGGCAATTAAGCGTGGGGCAATTATGCGGGGAATACTGTATTTCTCTGCTGCAGACACCTCGATATATGTACGTGTGTAAGTTATCATATCACAACTAGTGCCGTTTTAAAACACTCATGTTAAATACACATACTACATACATACATAAGTGGCCATTGCAGCCCTGTTGCTTAGCTTCTCGCGGCTCCCATGTTGTGAGTGTTAATTTTTGTCCACACAGCTTAACCTTCCTATACTCACGCATACAGTCTCTAAGACTGACTTACAGTATTTACATTTTTTTCTTATGAATGAAAATCGTGAAAGTATTCACCCTTATTCTGCGTTTCGATTACGTTCCCGCATTCAGTTACGCTCGAATCGAAAATAGGTATTCTAAAAAAAAACCTAATCGAAAGAAAAAGAAGAAGAGAAGAGTATGTTCAAAACAGCTGCTTTGTTATAAAACGTATGAAATAGAAACATAAAAATAAAAAATTTTGTAAACAATGTAATTGCCAAACTATTAAATATAAAATTTGATGAATAATAAATAAATAAAAATAAAATATTTTAGCTTTGGGTCGTTAAATTTTTTATTTAACAACTAATAAAAAACAAAAATTATCAAATTTTTATTTAAAATAAAATATACTTAGGCCAACAGGAAAGATTGGCTGGCTCATCATCATCTTCTAATCTGAATCTAAATCACTAGATGGATGCTCCAGTTTTAACATTCGCAGCTCGATTTCTACCTTCTTTTTTAGCAATTCCTCTTTAAATTTATTGTTACGGCGCTGTTCTTCTAACTGTTGTGCAGCAATGTCAGACTGATTTTCTAAAGAGCGATTTATGCGCCGTAAATGCGTAGACATCTCGTCATACCTTTTCAAAATGGTTTCATTGAATTTCCTGACATCGTTGTGAAATTCTTTCTGGGCAGTTATTTTCTCTTTCAGCAAAGACGAAGTGTTTTCTTTTGTACTAAGCTGCTGACGCCTTTTTGAAGTAGTAGCAAGCAGCAAGATCTTCAGACCGAGCGGAAATATCCATTTCGGTAGGTCGCGTATCATCTGGCATCTCGCTGGCCACTCCAAAATCCACTGTACCGCTAATGCCACTTGTACTTGTTACCAAGCCCGTCAGCTGAATTACTTTTTCCTCAAGGTGGCTAATGCGCTGTAAGCGACAGTTGCTTCCTCCGGTGCTCATCATTTCCTTTTTGTTTGTTGTCAACTTGCGTTTTATATAACTTTTCCAGTCAATCCACACCTTAAAAAATATTTTTAATATGCATACATATGCAACTAAAATGTCATACTTTCTTCCATGCAGCGTCAGTTTTTATTGGTGGACCTATTGCGTTAAGTGCGTTTGCAACTTCTTCCCAGAATGCCTGTACTTCTTCCTTGGGACGCTTATGATACCCAGACGCAATATCATCCTTCGTTGCCATTAAACTCGCCGGCTTTTCATACTGCTCAGGTGTTGTGTTTTTTGACCTGAAATAAATTAAATAAAGCTTTAAGGTAAAAAAAAACAAAATTTATTACAAAATAAATTTATAGCATTTTATACTCACATTTTATTTAATTATACACTTTTTTAACTACAAAAACAAAAATCGAAAAACTTTCCGTTAGTAAATAAACAACTTGAAAAAACGTAGCTACGATCGTAACGCAGAATACATACAATCGAAAAACAAATTGAATTGTTACGGGGAACGGAACGCAGAATACCAAATTTGCCAAACTGAGCAATTTACGATCCGAATCGAAACGCAGAATAAGGGTGATTGTAATTTCCGATAGCTTCATTATTCTCAATAAACTTCAATTTAGAGTGGTTTCAAAGCTTGTGAAAGTAGGACGTGTGCTAATACAGGAATAATTGGTCTGTGAGACCGACGTGAGTATTGGTGTATCAGTTTTGGGAAAGTTATATTTTAAAAATTTAAAAAATTTAGATTTTTATCATTAATATTTTAATAGAATATATGTATTTGCAAAGTACTTACAAATTTTATTTTTAGATCAAAATGGACAAAAATCACATAAGACTGATGTTGGAGGATGATGTGCTGATTTCTGACTACGAGGAAAACAACGACAGTGACTATGCCGATTCGGTTGATATACAAGATACAGAGCAAGAGAATGATTCAGATTGTAAACCGGAAGTTTTCCCTACCTCTAGTAGCATTTACATAGGAAAACACAACAAAACAAAATGGATAAAAATTATTAATTCAACAACAGTAAGAACATGTTCCAAGAATTTAGTTACTCAACTTCGTGCTGTAAGAGGCGAAGCTTAAAGCTTAAAGGATAAGTAGTTGATATGTAATTTATTCTTCTCTGAAGAAGTTATACACTTGTTTTTGGTAGAAATAGATTTTTGTCGATGTTTTTTGATCTCTTAAGAAATTAACCATATTTTACAAAGACTGAAATAAAATACTCTTAGTCACAAATAAAAACGTTATTTTTTCTAAAACTTTTGTTTATATTATTAAAACCCCAACAGTAAATGGGGTTTTATTATAATCTTTTATACTAATCTAAGTTTTGTGGGCTCTGCAATCATCGGTCTGACAGGCCGGGAGCTGGTGTACGTGTTACATATTTGGACGTGAGTATAGGAAGGTCAAATTCGATTCCGAACGACAAATTTTATAAGCTTGTTCATGGCAATCAGAAATTTTTTTTTTTAATTTTAATGATTTTCGCCCGGAATATTGTGCCACTTAATGTAAAAACTATATGGTAAAAATTTGAGGAAGATCGGACAAATATTTCCCGTGCGCCATATTTTTAAATCATTTCTTTTAAGAAGTTGTTCGTTTTTGCCTGAATTTGTATAAAAAATCATTCCACTTCATTTAGAATGTGCAATTATTAATAATTATAAAAAAAATTAAAACTTTAACCCTTCCGTGCCCAGTGGGTTTGTAAGTTTAATATATTTTGTACTGTAAAATCGCAATATTATGCACTTTTTTTGATTATTTGGGATATGCTAAAATATTATATATAATAATTTCAAATCATTAACCCTTTTGCCTACCGCTGTCAAATGTTTTATTAAATTAAACACTAAATGAATACTTTACATATACGAGTAAAATTAACTTTTTATAAAAAGCAAAAAATTTAAACGTAAAACTAAAATATGGGACACTTTAATTTGAAATAAGATGTGCGTCACTATAAAGTGTAACACCCATTTTTCTTAATAACTTTTTTCACCTTTAATCAAAATTATTTTTCTTAATCACAATATCTTTGAAAAATGTGTCAGATTTTAAAATGTATCAGTTTGTCAAATTTGACTTGTTAGTTAGTTCATAATGGATAATCAAAGACAAGTGCATAAAAAATTATTCAAATAATTCAAAAAAACCATATTGGAGTCCACGTGACCAGGCAATGTGTTTCCAGAGTGGTCAAAAAGTTCAACAAAGACCTAAAAATTGAAAGAAAGCCTGGAACAGGTAAAGCAAAACTGGTAACGAACGACGCGAAAGCCAAAAAGTTGAGAAGCTTTTACTGGCTCTTCCAAACATTTCTGGTCGTGAAGTGGCCCGGCGCGTGCAATGTTCGGAAAGTTTTGTGCGCCGAGTTAAAGCTAAAGCTGGCCTTAAAACATTTAAGGTCCAAAAAGTTCCGGATAGAAATGCTAAGAAGAATATTGAAGCAAAAAAAAGAGCAAAACTCCTCAAAAAAGAATTTTTTCAAAAGTTCGAATGTTGTGTAATGGATGATGAAACTTACGTTTTTGCAGACTTTGCGCAGCTTCCTGGCCAAGAGTTTTATGTAGCGGATAGTAGAGGCAATGTTTCTGAAGAGTTCCGAACTAAAAAACTATCAAAATTTTCCAAAAAGTTCCCAGTTTGGCAGGCTATTTGTAGCTGCGGCAACAGAAGTGCATCGTTTGTTACATTGGGATCAATAAACTCAGATATTTATATCAAAGAGTGTCTTCAAAAGAGGTTGCTCCCATTTCTAAGACAGCACAACATATCAACATTCTTCTGGCCAGATTTGGCAACATGTCACTACAGTAAAAGCGCAATAGACTGGTATAATAAAAATAATGTTATTTTTGTTCCAAAAGAGGCTAACCCACCAAACTGCCAGAGGTCAAAAGAGAACTAAAGAAGAGTACATCTGTTCCCAAAACCATTACTAGTTTTCGATATAAATGGACAGCTGGTACCAAAAAAATCACCGAAAACACTATAATATTGCTTATGGACGGCATAATGAATAAAATAAAAAATTTTATAAAATTAAATTAATTTTTAAATAAAATAATACAGAATATAAATCTGTAATAAAAATGTAAAATAAAACTGCTTTATTTTTAACTCTAGCTTACTCCAGTCAGTTTTTATTTGACTTTTGATGTGTTACAGTTTATAGTGACGCACATCTTAGTTCTTAAGTTTTGTAAATTTGCTTCTTTTCAAAATTGCTGTAGTATATAATTTGTACAACGTGAAACAAAAAGAAAAACAACAAATTTTAAATGCAAATCTTTAATTAAAATTAATAAAACAAGTTGTCTTGTGTAATTTCCTTGTACTAACTTAATTATACGAGTATAATAATATGTATATAATAATACATATATAATATGTAATAAACAATGTATATTATATATTATAAATATTTATATATATTAAAACTGGATGTGTTGGGGTCAGTTTTTCGTTCTATAAGATAGCCTGAGTACATTTGAATACTTTGAGGTCTGGGTTCAAACTTTTCTTGTACGTCTCGGATTTTTTGAGGACACCATATATATTTTACAACATATACATACTTCAAAAGTATGTTTTTTTTTTCAAATTTAAGAAAAATTTTTCGACAAGGGTGTTCCCCTATTTCCTGCCTAAAACGGCGATGTTATTTGTTAGCGCCGTTCACAATGGAAAGGCTCTGAAGTTTTGTTTATTTACGTCATCATTAATGCCAGTCATTTGACCGGTCATATGAATTATATTTCTGACTGAAATAAAAATCAGAAGTTGCTATTACTTTATAGGCCAATATGAAACAAATTATGGATATGTTTACCAAATAAAGTAATTGAATTTATTCTTTTGTAATAAATTCTTTTACAAACATACACATACTTATATGTATCTACATACTTATGTGTATATAAAATCTACAAATGCATAAAGAATACAAATAAACAAAACTGCTATGTGTAGTAGTGTAGGGCATATCCCTGCCAGCAAATTGGTAGTCGACTACAAATAAAGCTAACTTATAATTCACTTTTATGGGCTGACTATAAGCTAACTACATTGTAATCCAGAACTTACCAAAATCAAAGTGCTAGCTACAAAAAGTTAACTTTAAGTTAACGGCTAGGTAACTAACTTTAAAGTTTATTGAAAGTAATGCAGAGTCGGACAATTGACTACTTCCTAGGACATCGCAATGTTAAAATAGTTAGTTGTTTTCATATAAAAGTAATCCAAGTGTCAACCACCACTACTTGAGAAATAGTTAGTTTTAAATTAATTGAAAGTTAACTGAATTGCCTGCAGGGTATTGTATTTAATTTTTTGTTGTGAAAATAAAAACATGAATCTGCACCGATTTTACGGTACCTTTTTTTAAAGAAAATTTGATATTTTTTAGTTTTAAATTAAAATGGGTTAAGGATTAAAAATTTGCTTAAATAAAAGCTATTCAATATTTTTTTAACCTCTACTTGGTCATTAATGCGTTATGATATATATTCTAATTAAAATGTTTACCTAAAGTTTAGGAGTAGCGCTTATATAAGCACGGAAATTTTCTTTAATGTTTTATTTATAAATTACACGGTGCTACAGTGAAAATATACTTGGAAAGTGACCTAGTGTACGTTGTAGGCCCTATTGAGTAGATCATAAATTATTTTTTAAAAGTTCTGAAACACCCTCAAATTTCGGAGTTATTCCGAAAAAACTATTTTCAGGTAGGTTCGAGTACTTATGAACACGTAACTCAGTTGATTTTAATCCGATTTTAAATATTTAAACGGTTTCAGAAAGAAGAAATATATTCCTTTTTAAGTATGTACACATTTTGGTATATACATATATTAAATTTTTGTAGTGTTATTTTTAATTCTATCTGATTGTAATTTTATTTTTTCTAAATTTTTTAATTTTGGCGCCATTTTTTTAAATTAGATTGTTTAGAAACATACCCTTATGTATATATTTTTTAAAGCAAATTTAGTTCTGAGTTAAGCAAGCTTCCAATATATAAAATCGAGTAAAAAATAAAAAAGTTATTAAGGTTTTTCAAAAGTTAAAAATTTTGCTTTTACAAATATGTATGGATCAAGATAATACATTTTCTTTATTTTTTGTATTTTAATGATATGATTATATAAATATTTTAAAATAACAGTATTCAAATTATTCTATTTAGAAATTTTGAATATTTGATTAAAAGTGCTTGCTAGACCTCTTTCGCTTGTACATCAAATCGTCTGTTTCTCGCTTAAGTGACCAGCAGTAATTTAAATCATTCATTGAAATCTATATGTACATGCAGAAAATGAACTTCAATGGACATTCTGCATCCCATTTTTACATAAGTCTCACGAAATTCATTTACTACATCAATATAATTTTCACTTTTTTCATTTCCCAAAAAATGTTCACATAAACTAATAAAGCTTCTCCATGCTATTTTTTCCACACATTTAATTTCAATGCGAATTCTTCGTCAAGTATGATTTTGCGGATTTGAGGTCCAACAAAAATAAAAAAATAATACAATTATGTTTAGAAATCAATAAGGATTTGTACCTTCTTTTATTTTTGGTTCACTTATTCTTGGGAAAACTGATTTTAAGTGTAAAAAGGCATCGCTTTCCCTATCCAGGCGTTTCACGAACTGCTTCATGTATCGCAATTTGAGGTGTAATAGTGGCAAAATTATTTATTCATAATCATAGGACTAAAAAATAAAGAAAATGTAGTATCTTGATCAATACATATTTCTAAAAGCAAAATTTTTAACTTTTGAAAAACCTTAATAACTTTTTTATTTTTTACTCAATTTTATTTATTGGAAGCTTGCTTAATTCAGAACTAAATTAGATTTAATGAAATATATACTTAAGGGTATGTTTCTAAACAATCTAATTTAAAAAAATAGCACCAAAGTTAAAAAATTTAGAAAAAATAAAATTAAAATCAGATATAATTAAAAATAACACTATAAAAATTTAATACATATACCAAAACGTGTACATACTTAAAAAGGCATATATTTCTTCTTTCTGAAACCGTTTAAAAATTGAAAACCGGATTAAAATCAACTGAGTTACGTGTTCATAAGTACTCGAACCTACCCGAAAATAGTTTTTTCGGAATAACTCCGAAATTTGAGGGTGTTTCCGAACTTTTAAAAATTAATTTATGATCTACTCAATAAGGCCTACAACTTACACTAGGTCACTTTCCAAGTATAAAAAAAAGTTGCTCATTTGTAGCACCGTGTTATTATTATAATGTTTTGTTGTTTATAACCTGTATACCAGAGTTGTAAATGAATCATTTTTTTATTTCAATTCATTACGAATTAGCTAAATTTTGAATTAATTCTTTTCCCCAAAAACACGAATTGAATGAAATATGAATTAATGAACATTAATTGCAATTTATTTCCAATTCATTTGAATTGAATTGATCTTGAAAAAAGACTACTGTAAGTAATTGTAAAGAAGCATTACTCACCTAGTACGAGATAATCGCCGAAAGGCATAGAAAATAAAAAGAATAGATATTCCAATGATGTTCTCTAATTATTCGACTTTTCTTAAAATTTAATGTGCCGTTACCATCGTCAGCTTCTGTTGAAAGACTATTTTCGTATTTTGTTAAATAATATTACATTACAGTGGGTCACAAAATTTCATAAATTATTAATAGATTTTATATATTAAATACATGTCTTGTTTTTCAGAGTATGTCAAAACAGAAAGAAGTAGTACTTGAAGAACATGACGAAAACTTCATTTGAATGTAATTCATTTTTAATTGGATAAATATGAATTACAAGTTACTTTTATAATTCATTTGAATTGAATTGATTTTGAATTATATGTACACTTTGATTTTTAATTAATTCAAATGAATTGGAAATGAATTGAAATTTGTTTTTCTAACTCATTTAAATTAATTCAAAATCATATCGGTTCAAATGAATTGGCAAAATGAATTACAATTCATGTTTGCTAAATTCAAATGTATTAACTCAAATTTCATTCAATTCGTTTTTTGGGAAAAATAATTAATTAAAAATTTGACAATTCAACACATGAAATGATTCACGAATTAATTCATAAAATTAATGATTCGTTTACAACACTTTTATTCTCTAAACTAAACTTCTAAACGTTTATATTTAAAACTATAAACATGTAGTATTGCAGGGCGTATTGTTGTGCAAATAAAAACATATGGATTTGCACCGAATTCACGGAACGTTTTTTTAAAGAAAAGTTGATATGTTTTATTTTGCATTAAATCGTATTAAGGATTAAAAATCCTTATACAGGTATCCCTTGCATAACGCGGTACTTGTAAAACGCGGTTTCAATATAACGCGATTTGAAAAAATAATCGGTTTCAGTAGAACGCGAAATTTGGACTTTTATAACGCGAAGTTTAAAACATGTGTATTCATATTTGTTTTGAATGTAAACCGGGAATTTCCCATTTCTGCTTTTAAGACAAGTGTGAGTTACGGGGAATTTCCCATTTTTGTTTTCAAGACGTGTGACTATACATACATACTGAATTAAAAATATTAGTACAAAGTGAACTTTTGTTGAAATTAGATGTTTAATTAGGAAACAATTTTATTCTAAAAATTGATTAATTGGAATGAAGTCTGTTAATAAACTTTTAGTTTTTTTCAGTTTGTTTTTAAACTTATAATATGAATAATAATTTGTTTTTTGAATTTTAAATTGTTATTAATTTTATAACAAAATATGAATTTTAGTTTTGAGTTGAGAATATATATTATTTCTTATTAAATGTGTAATTTATTTGGTAAAAAAACTTATTGGAACACAACCCCCAAATTTATATGAAAACTAAGTCTTATATACCGCGAAAACACATAACGCGGAGTTTCCCTGGAACGTAACTATCGCGTTATACAAGGGATACCTGTATTTATAAGGTATTCCATATTTTTAATTTTTACTTCGTCATTAATGCGATATGATATACACTCCGGTTCACTTATTTAAAGGCACAAAAAATCCCATATTCAGGAGCCGGTATCTTTTGCAATTTTTATCCGATTCCAGAATTTTAAAATAGAAGTGGAAGCTAGGAATTTATAAAAATTTATAAAAAAATTTATAAAAAAAAATCTAAAAATGTGGTATTTTTTTTTGTTCACTTGAATAAAGGCACTTTAACTAACTTTAATGAAAAACAGCTTTTCTTATTATTATTATTTTATTTACTTTATTAAAGAACTATTAGTAATGGGTACAACCCCCTTTGTTTTTAATAACTTCAAATATACGGGTTTTCATTGACAGATAAAGAGAATTGATGTAATCCAACGAAATTTCATTCCAAGCTTCCTTAATGGCCTGAATTAGTGACTGCTTGTCATCAAATTGTCTACCTCCTTCATAGACCTTACGAGATAACCAACCCCACACATTTTCGATAATGTTTAGATCTGGTGAAGTCAAGAATATTAACATTTTGGCTTGCAATGTACTCCTTTACTACTCTGGCGTTATGTATAGGGGCATTATCCTGTTGCAATATCCAAGGTATTGGACCAAATAGTTTATTGAACTTCGGAAAAGCCGACTCCATTAACGTTTTATAGATTGCACCAGTCATTTTTGCACTTTGAAATTCAAGATCGATGGTGCCATAGTACGTAATAGCACCCCACACCATAACGCCGCCGTCTCGGCTGTGATGTGGGTTCAAAAATCACTTTTCTTTACGCAGATCATGGAAATAATAGTTGCAGCCATCAGGCCCATCCAAATTAAACTTCTTTTCATCCGTAAATACAACGGTTTTCCAGTCATTTACATGGCCTCTTTGCTGCACATCCCATACCATGTAGTCTTTTGCGAATTGAAGACGCTTTTCCTTACGAGAACCATTAAGTGGCGGCTTTTTTTGTAATTTCTGGTATTTAAGATACTTACAGCTCTTAATAACTCTGCGTACTGATGACTTGCTCGCTTGCACTCCAGCTTGAGCTCTTATTTTTGAGAAGGATAAGGCAGAATTAGAAGCAATTCTGATGATTTTTCTTTTCTCAAAAGTAGATAAAGACAACGAAACCCTTCCTTTAAAATTTTTTCCATACCCCTCGGGGTCCTTGTTGTAATTGTCGACAACTGTTGGGCTCCGTCCAATTTTTTTAGCTATGGCGCGATTAGAATATCCTTCAGAACGGTAAACATCGATTTTTAGCCCTTTCCGATAGATTTAAAATTTTTTGTTTTGCCATTTTGACTCGTAAATCGACTAAGATGTAATAAATTGCAATAAACAAACGCCCCCAACAAAAAATCACCGCTTTCTTTAAAAATAATACAAAAACAAAAAAGTTTCTTTATTCAAGTGAACCAAAAAAATACCACATTTTTAGATTTTTTTTTATAAATTCCTCAAAAAAAGGTTCCTTAGTTAAGAAACCACCATTGTCATGATTTTGTTTATATCTCAAGATGTCTACCTTCCATTTCAATTTTAAAATTCTGGAATCGGTTAAAAATTGCAAAAGATACCGGCTCTTGAATAGGGGAATTTTTGTGTCTTTAAATAAGTGAACCGGTGTGTATATCAGGAATGGCGAACCTTTTTTTGACTGCGTGCCAATAAATATTACATATTTTTATAAAATGAAAATACATTACTTACTTACTTAGATGGCCATAACAACCCGTCAACAGGTTTCGGCCTGCCTTAACACTAGTCTCCAGGCGTCTCTGCTAAGCGCGTGCCTTCTCCAGTTGGTCACACCAATTGAGGACAGGGCTTCATCAACTTGGTCCTTCCAACGTAAACACGGTCGTCCTCTACGCCGACGTCCAGTGACCTTCGCATCGAAAACTTTTCTCGCTGGAGCAGATTCATCCATCCGAACAATATGGCCGAGCCAGCGTAGCCGCTGGATGTTAATGCGCGGAAAAACGCCCACATCGCCGAGGAGCTCATACAGCTCATGGTTGGTTCTAATGCGAAACTCATCGCCATGCCTTAGAGGACCAAAGATCTTACGAAGAAATTTTCTCTCAAATACTCCCAGGACCGCTGCATCGGCACAAGACAGCGTCCATGCTTCCGCACCAAAGAGAAGCACCGGAAGGATAACCGACTTATAGAGTGTTAATTTCGTCGCACGAGAGGTCTCTATTACTAAACTGCCTACTGAGACCGTAGTAGCACCTGTTGGCCAGTGTGATTCTTCGTTTGATCTCCAGACTGACACCATTTTTGCTGGTAATGGCGGTGCCAAGGTAGATGAACTCCTTGACCACATCGAATGTATAGTTGCCGGTTGTAACCTGAGAGCCGATACGTTCAACATCCCTACTCGTCGACAACATGTACTTCGTCTTGCTCTCATTTACCGCCAAACCCATTTTTGCAGACTCCCGTTCAATAGCATTAAGGGCTGCGGTGACATCTCGCTTGGTATGCCCAATTATGTCTATATCGTCTGCATACGCAAGGAGCTGGACACTTTTGTTAAAAATAGTGCCATTACGATGCACACCCGCCTTTCGCAAAACACTCTCCATGACGAAATTGAAGAGGTCGCAGGATAAGGGATCGCCCTGTCTGAAACCTCGCACGGTATTAAAAGGCTCGGAGAGATCTCTTCCTACCTTGACGGAGCTGCAGGAGTTGCTCAACGTCATTCTGCACAGTCTCATCAGCTTTGCAGAAATACCGAGCTCAGACATTGCGGCATATACGCGATCCCTTATCGGGCTATCGAACGCTGCCTTATAGTCGACAAAGAGGTGGTGTGTGTCAACTTGACTTTCATGGGTCTTCTCCAGGATTTGGCGCAGTGTGAATATCTGGTCAATGATGGACTTACCAGGTCTGAAGCCGCACTGATAAGGTCCAATCAGTGATATGGCGAATGGCTTCAGTCGATCACACAATACGCTCGTAAGAACCTTATATGCGATAGGGAGAAGGCTTATACCCCCGTAGTTGGTGCATATTGTGGGGTTTCCCTTTTTCAGGATCGGACAGAGGGCACTGAGATTCCAATCATCGGGCATACTTTCTTCCAGCCATATTCTGCAAATGAGCTGGTGCATGCACCTAACCAGCTCATCGCGTCCATATTTGAAGAGTTCAGCGGGCAGACCGTCAGGTCCGGCTGCTTTGTTGTTCTTCAGTCGCCATATGGCAACCTTGACCTCTTCATGGCTGGGGGACGGGATCACAACGTCATCATTGATTGGGTCCGGCACAGCATCTCTAGAAGCGGAATTTGTATCATCATCGCTTTGCAGTAGATTACAGAAATGCTGTCTCCATAATCTCAGTGCACCATGTGCATCTGTAACCAGATTACCATGTTCGTCTCTGCAGGAGGTTGCTCCGGGTTTAAAACCAGTAGTAAAACGCCTTATCTTCTTATAAAAATTTCGAGCATCATGTCTACTCCTGCACATCTCGATTTCCTCACGATCACGCCTTTCTTCTTCCTTCTTTATGGACACTGAACTGTCCGACAGTGGGGCCAAAAATACCTTCACGTCCAACCTTCGCATTGAAATCGCCGAGGACAATTTTGGCGTCATGTGCCGGACACCTATCATATACATCCTCGAGCTTTGCGTAAAAAGCATCTTTGGCCGCATCATCCTTCTCTTCCGTCGGGGCGTGCACGCAGATGAGGCTGATATTATAAAACTTTGTCTTCATCCGGATGGTAGCTATCCTTTCGTTCACGGGAGTGAACTCTGAGACAAGATGGCGAAGTCTCTTGCTAACTACGAATCCGCAGCCAAATTCGTGTCTGTTATCATGGCAGCTGTAGTAGATGTCACATGTTGCTTGCCTTGTACAACCCTGTCCTATCCATCGCATTTCCTGGATGGCGGTGATGTCAGCCCTACATTTCTTGAGACCATCCGCCAATTGGATAGAGGCACCTTCCCTATAAAGGGTTCTCACGTTCCAGGTGCATATCCTTAAATCATAGCCCTTAAAACGTTTGCCAAATTCGTCAACATAGAAGGGGGTCCGTTTAGAGGCTATTGTGTCGGTTTTCATTGAATTTTTGTTTTTACGTGGTGGGTTTCAAGCCCTACGCACAACCCAAATTTAAAGTCCAGGGGATTGGACAATCGCCGCATACATTAGTTAACAAGCTAGCGGATGCTAGAACGTTATCCAGGAGAGCCACGAGGAGGCTGTATGTCGACGGGAACAAGGATCGTTCTGGAGGCCGCCTTGTCCGAAGTATCCCATCCATCCCAGTGAAAGTGAATTATAAGTTAGCTTTATTTGTAGTCGACTACCAATTTGCTGGCAGGGGGTTATATAATAAAAACAAGCAATGCTGCCACTAAGCAATGAAAATACATGCGTGCCAATAAAAATTAAAACTCTGCCAACTGCATTTCTAAATTCACCAACTTTAACCATTCTAATTGGTCCATTTTAGCGGTTTCCAAATCATACTTGTCTGGATATTTAATAAAGTTAATTAATGGTTGAAATTTTTTGAAATCTTGAAATCTCTTAACAAAATTGTCTTGTATGTCACTTATCACTTGGCTATAAAAATTTATATTAATTTCAGACTCCATGAATAGAAAATTTTTCAAGGTGATCTTTCAACAAAGGAAAATACTTAAAATTATTGTTGTCAATATCGCGTTTAAATATTACTAATATGGACTCAAAACTTTCAATAATATCGAACATTACGTCAATTGATTTTCCGGGAAATTGCAATTTAATATTTAATGCATTTAAATTGTTGGAAATATCCATTAAAAACATTAATTTTAATAAAATTAAACCTATCTTTTGTACTATTGTGTATCATGAGCTTGATTAATGTGAATGCGAATAGAGGTTTTATATATTTTGACATTTGTTCACGCGCGAACCAATTGTTTTTGGCTGCACTTAAATAAATGCAGCCGAGTGTGAGCTTTTTGTGAGTTCTCTCTCCTTTTTCTATGTTTTTTATATTTGCTTAACATAATGTTTGAAGTAATTCTTATACTTCAAACATTAAAGTCTATTATTACAATTTATACAGTCAGACAAACAGGTGGTCAGCGGCAAACAAAGAATATATATGTACTTTAATCTTATAAAAAAATTGATACTTTTGTTCTACCAATAGAAACTCATTAATGTGTATATTATCTCAAATAAATAAGATCAAATATAATCATAAATAAATAAGGAAAAAAGTGGTGCTTATTTCTAAAACTGTTTAAAGTGTATACATACATATATGTATGTACACAAAAATATACATATCTAGACCCGAAATTGTAGTGTTTAAAAATAAAAGGCTAAGAGACGCCTTGTGTCCAGAAGTGCTCCCGAGTATCCGAACCCCCGACTCCCCACACGAACACCATTTCTCCCATATAACCAGAACGTAAAATTATCTTGACAGGTTAATCAAAGTATATATATTACATTATATTGCAAAAGACCAAATAGTTATAATTGATTTAGTATAAATTTCTTAATTATTTTTATTAGAATTAGGCCTTTATTATATTTTAACGTTATGAATAAAGGCGCCAGAAATCTGGAAGTTAGTTTTTAAATATCAAAATTTATGCATTAAATATGAATTGAGTTCACAATTTTTTCAATATCAAAAATGCATTTGGATTAGTCAGTACATATGTATGAAAATGAAAAATATTATACGTGCCAGCGAAAATTTATCTGCGTGCTATAGGTTCGCCATCCCTGATATATATTTTAATTTAAGTGTTTACCAAATTTCTTTTATTAACTAAAAGTGATACAAACATAAAGCATACATAGTAGGTATGTAGTAAGTATGAAAAATTTTTAACAAAATTATTACTTAATTAAAAATGTAAAATAAAAAGTAAATTTTAATTCGACCAAAATGCAATAATAAATTAAAAAAAAATAACTTAAATATTAGTTTTTTTTAAATGAAGTGTTTTTTTTTAAGTAATTGTATTTAAATCTTTTGTATTAATTTCTTTAACAAAAATAGATGCATATGTATGCATTGAATTTATATACTGTAATGTTGTTTCTTTGGAATAAAAAGAAATGAATCAATTGCTGTTTGACAAATGATTACTTTATTTAAAAATTGTTGAACTTATATACTACTTATGAGAATAATTTCATTAATCTAGAATTGAGTGATTTACACATAGTTACAAAAGATCACTCAATATCCAAACATTGTATCATATTTTCTATGTGTCTTTCTTTCCTTTATTTAAATTACGTTTGACACACTTCTGATACAGAATTCTATCTAATTTCTTTAAACAACATTTCTTTTTAAATTACTAAAACGTGGAGTAATTAAATTTGGTACTGACCTACTCAACAACAATGATTAATTTTGTTTACATAGTTCGCATGTGTTTTAAAGTTTGTTTTCTTTTATTCTTTTGCTTTAGATTCTTTTTAAATATTGATATGCAAATACAGTGGATACACTACACCCCCACTCTTTCAGCTAAAATTTTACAATCTTGTACATTATCAAGATTTTAAAATTTTTATTTTATATTCATGGATATTAAGAAAGCGATGTCTGTATGATACAATATTTGGAAATGTTTATCTTATTATATACTTATATATATATATATATAAGTAGTTACTGTTCACTTCAGTGAACAAGTCGAAAAAAGGCGACAACCCTGAACGTCCAACAATACCCCCAACTTTAAATATGATTTATGTCCTTAACCGCGAACAGTTGATGTCAACAAACAATCAAATAAACAACACAAGTCGCTATTGTGATCAAGTAACAAAACAATAACATTATAAGAAAACATATATACAAATGTGAACATAAATAATTATATACATATATCTAAACATTTAAAAGAAAATTAATAAATTTATATAAATACACATAACATACAAGATACAACAAATAATTGTGAATAATTGGAATTTAATAAAGTTTTTATAACGTTGAAATATAAAATAAACCAAACCAATATTTACCCTTTTCTTTCTGAAAAATTAATAGAATAAAAAAGGTTTGTGTATTGACCCAATTACATAAATTCACCCTACCCTCTAACCCGTAAAAACATGGTCCTTCGAACCGGATTTGAAATCAGAATATGATAACGCGCTAAGAGAATATATTGACTTGGGTCACATAAAACCCATAGCATATAACCCTGAAACATCTTCAAATACCCATTACTATTTACCCCATCATGCTGTTGTAAAACCCGATCGTGTCACGACAAAAGTTCGAATTGTTTTTAATGCATCGAGCAAGACGTCAAACGGCAACAGCTTGAATGATACGCTATATGTTGGTCCTGCCCTACAACAAGATCTGATTGTTTCAATCTTGAGATGGCGTATGTATAAGATTGTTTTTAATGCCGACATTACAAAAATGTATAGGCAAATCTTATTAAACCCCACCCACACACCCTTTCAAAGGATATTATTCCGAAATAATGTAAATGAGCCCATTCAAGAATTTGAACTTCAGACAGTCACATTTGGTGTTAATTGTGCCCCATATTTGGCTATTAGAACCTTACTTAAATTAGCCAAAGACATTCAAAATACTCACCCAGTTGCGTCGCAGATATTGAGAAAAAACATGTATGTAGATGACGTATTAGCCGGTGGTCACATTGTTCATGACGCTAAGGTTGCTCAAAAACAGTTGATCGCTGCGCTTGAATCTACTGGCTTTCCCCTACGAAAGTGGACTTCAAATACCCAGGAGATGCTGGATGACTTACCCACTGATTATTTACTTAATGCCGACTTACTCACACTTCCAGAGTCTGAAAATGCTAAGACCCTAGGCATTAGATGGAATCCTAAAGAGGATATTTTTTTCTTCGAAGTTCCCAAAATAGAACGAAAACCAGTATATACTAAACGTTCAGTTTTATCTGACATTGCCAGACTTTTTGACCCAGCTGGTTGGTTAGCACCAATTATTATATCCGCAAAGATCATTATGCAACAGATCTGGCAGGATAATACAGCCTGGGATGAATGTCTTAACCCACTCACCCTACTAAAATGGCACAAATTTTTACAGTATTATGATAATATTAACACCATACGCATACCGAGATGGATAAAATTTACACCCGAAGTACAAATTGAGTTTCATGGCTTTTCACCCCATGGCTTTTCACCCCAATTAACGGCCCTATATCCGTAACCCTACTCTGTGCCAAGACGAGAGTTGCGCCCATCAAAGTTATTTCATTACCCAAATTAGAGCTTTGTGGTGCGGTGTTGTTGGCAAAACTGGCAAAAAATATTATCACACAATTAGAATTAACCAATTCGACGACTTATTTCTGGACAGATTCAGCCATAGTCTTAGCATGGCTACATAAACCTCCCAATTTATGGAAAACTTTCGTTGCCAATCGAGTAGCTGCAATTTTAGAATCAGTAGGAGTCGAAAATTGGAGACATGTGGCCTCTTATGATAACCCAGCCGATATTGCAAGCAGAGGATGCAACGCAGATGACCTTAAGAACGACAAGCTATGGTGGAATGGACCAAATTGGTTAAAACAAGATTCAGTCGAATGGCCAACGACACAACTACCCTTTGAAACTCAATCTGAAGCAAAAATCTGTCAATCTTTCTCAATAACTGTTAACCCAAACCTATCCTCAGATAACATTAACCCTACACCGGACATTTTGGCTAGATTTTCAAAATGGTCCAGAGCTCTAAGAGTTATGTCATACGTCTATCGATTTTGTGATCGCACATCAATTACCCGTAAGAACTCAGTTCGACATGAGCGAATAGTTTTCAGTGGAAACAATATAATGTCTAATACGGACAGGCTTAATACACTTTTGACCCACACAAGTATTGAGCTTGATGCTAGCGAGATCAAATGTACACGGGATAGACTTATAGTTATTTGTCAAATGCAATATTTCAGTGAAGAATATTGTTGTCTTGTACAAAGAAAACCTATACTCAGGAAAAGCAACCTACTCACCCTCACACCCTTTTTGGACTCAAAAAACATAATGCGAACCAATGGTCGACTAGCAAATTCCAACGGCTTATCATATGATGAACGACACCCAATTTTATTACCCTACGCAAGTTCATTTGCAAAATTATTAACCCAACATGTTCATCTTACCACCCTACATGGCGGTAATATGCTTATGCTAAGAATAATCCGCTCAAACTTCTGGATTCCAAAACTTCAGAATCTTATAAGGTCTGTTGTAAATAGATGCGTACCCTGCACAAAGTATAAGAATCGCCAAACTACCCAATTTATGGCAGCTTTACCCCCAGAACGTACCCAAATAGAAAGACCGTTCTACAAAGTTGGAGTTGATTTTGCCGGACAATTTGAAGTTAAAACCTACAGCGGAAGAGCTTGTAGGATAACTAAAGGTTACGTATGCATTTTCGTTTGCTTTTCTACTAAGGCTATTCATTTAGAGCCTACGTCCGACCTATCTACTCAGGCCTTTATGGCAGCCTTCGCCCGATTCTTTTCGAGGCGGGGATGCCCTGTCGCTATTTATTCAGACAACGGCACAAACTTCGTTGGAGCTAATCAGATGCTGAAGAAACAGCGACAGGAATTTATCAGACAACTAAAAGGGTCTGTGATTTCTTATAACACTGTCCAAAACTTGACATGGCATTTTATACCCCCAGGAGCCCCACATATGGGCGGTTTATGGGAGGCAGGAGTGAAAAGCTTCAAATCTCACTTAAAGAAGATGACTACCTTCAAATATACATTTGAAGAACTAGCAACTCTATTAACTAGAATTGAGGGATGTTTAAATTCAAGACCCTTAAGCCCGTCAAGTGATAACCCTAAGGATTTAAACCCATTAACCCCAGGTCATTTCTTAATTGGCGCACCCATATTAACCCTTGCTGAACCCGATATAAGTGATGAGAACGTTACTTTAGTAAATAGATGGCAAAGGTTGAAGATACAACACCATCATTTTTGCAGGAGATGGAAGGACGAATATCTTAAAGAACTTCATAAAAGATATAAATGGAAATACCCAAAACGTCAAATCGAAGTTAATGATGTTGTTGTTGTACGACAATCTACCCACGAACGAATGGTTGTTAGGACGTGTTATCAAGAAGTATCCAGGTTCCGATGGACTTAGTAGAGTCGTTGACTTACGAACTTCTACCGGAATTTTGACTCGACCTATAGCCAAGGTCGTAGTCTTACCCACCCACTAACTCTTAGATTTCATTAAAATTTTTCCAACCCCCTTCACTAACCCACTAATATACCCGAAGTTAAAATAACACAATAATCATTTACCCATTACTCTTATTATATAATTTTAATTGTCACATAAAATGGCCCCGAATAAAAACAATAATCATTCTAATCGTCGTCAAACTGCCACCCAACCAGCAAGGAAACCTCAGAAAAACACGAAACGTGGAAATTCTGAACCAAAAAGACATTTTGGATGTGGTATTTGTGAGGCAAACCACCGTCTAGCAAACTGCAAGAAATTTGATGCGATGAATTTAGCAGACAAATACAAAACGGCGGTGAAATTACATTATTGCGTGAATTGTTTGGCTAGAAATCATTTGATTACCAATTGCAGTAGTAGTGCACGTTGTCAAAAGTGTAATGGAAAGCATCATACTACTTTGCATGGCCCTAAACGAATAATAGTGGAACTTACTGAAAAACGGCAATTATATAAAGAAAGTTTGAAGATACCACCAACTCCAGCTCCTAGACGATCATTAGCAACGCCAACATTACCAAAATCAATGACGACAACGTTAGTTCCGACAGCCACAGTTAAAATTGTGTCAAATGGTAAATGTCATATAATAAGAGTCATTCTCAATCCGAGTTTGACACATTCTCGGATTGCTACATCCTTCATTAAGGAAACCACAATAAAGCCCTTTGAAATTGATGGGCAATTATTTGTGAAAGTTGCCTTATTCCCCAACATAGAATCAGATGTGAGTCATGAGTTGTGTCTTCAGGTAAAAACTGATCTCCCAAGAAACCCATATCCGACTGCGATTGATATCTCCATTAAGGAGAAATTTAAAAGAATCTTACTGGCTGATCCAGAATTTTATTTAAATTCCCCCGTAGCGATGGAAATTGGAAGTGAATTATACACTACTCTGATCCAACCCAACGTCATCCAGATTGATGGAGGATCATTAATAGTCCAGGATTCAACCCTTGGCTGGTTGGTCATGGGATCACTAAAAAATTAATATTTTCAAAATTGCCGGCCCGGGAGGATGTTCACTTCAGTGAACAAGTCGAAAAAAGGCGACAACCCTGAACGTCCAACAATACCCCCAACTTTAAATATGATTTATGTCCTTAACCGCGAACAGTTGATGTCAACAAACAATCAAATAAACAACACAAGTCGCTAGTGTGATCAAGTAACAAAACAATAACATTATAAGAAAACATATATACAAATGTGAACATAAATAATTATATACATGTAGTAATTTTATTGATATTCGTTTATACATAAGTCTGTAAAAGTTCTAATTACATTATATTCTTTAAATTAATGCTCTTTTAAAAATCACCACCGTCGCCTTTTACTTTCAACGTTCACTTGTATAATGATTCTGTTTCTCAAATTATTCGCTGTTGAAGTTAAGAAAAGCAAAAAGGTTTGTCCCGTTAAATCGTTTGTATGTGTATATGTCCTATTCGTGAGCAGCATTGCCGCTAGATCACACCACTTGTTACAGTGGGATATCGAATATCCTACATTCGGCCGTCCTGATGCTGGCTTCGTCCCGAAGCTGGATTCCACGGTTTCATGTATTCTGCCACTGTAGAACAATTTCTCGAGCCTTCACCTTCACCCACTTTTGTCACTTCGTATCGATCGTGGTTTAATTTTGACACCACTCTATACGGGCCTAGAAATTTAGGTCGTAATTTCATTCCTACTCCGTACTGGGTACGTTTTATTGCTACGAGGTCACCTATCTTATATTCAGTAACCGGTACTCTCTTTTTGTCAAACGTCTTCTTGTTTTCTCGTTGTATTCGTAGTATATTATTTCTAGCTTCTTCTCTAGTTAGATTTCGCTCGTCTTCAAATTCTTTTTTGGATAGGTCTTCGAGAAGTTTTCTAACGTCGGGGAGATCAGAAGTTCTCATATCTACTCCAGTTAATAGTTTAAACGGGGTTATTTCAGTACTTCGAGGCGCTGTGTTATTTATGATCTGCTGTACCCTGTCGACATGCTTATACCAATTGCACGGTTTTTCCACACATAATTTTGTTAACATTGGCATGATGATGCGGTGCATTCTTTCGACCTGCCCGTTACCTCGTGGTACTCCAGTGGCGATTAGAAGATGTTCTATATTTTCTGTCTCGCAATATTCTTTAAATTTTCCTGAGGTAAACGCAGTGCCTCTATCCGTTATAACTCTTGCTGGGTTACCAAATATAGCTGATTGCTTTCTAAGACGATCCACCACCTCCTCTGCTCCTGTGCTCTTCGTTGGATACAACCAAGTGAATTTTGAGAAGGCGTCAACTATGACTAGAATGTGGTTGTAGAGTTTATGTGTGGCTTCCATAGGTCCAAGGTGGTCTATATGGTAAGTCATGAGCGGTCTATCCGATTTGTCGATCGGGTTGAGCATGCCCTCCTTTCTACCTGCTTTTGCCTCTGCTATTATGCACTCTATGCAACTCTTTACCGCCGTTTCAGCCTTGGATTCTAATTTGGGAATGTAGAATTGTTTTTCTACTAATTCTCTGGTTTTTCGTGCCGCAAAGTGTCCCTGTCGATGTGCCATCTCAATTACTTCTTTCTCTAAATCAGAAGGTACTACGATTAATTCTTTTGTAGGGTCTTTGTGCAGAATGCCGTATTTCAGGAAATAATCTTCATAAGGACTTTTCTCCAGTACCTTACAAACGGCTTTTGTCCAATCATCTTTCTGTTGCGTTTCTCTTAGGCGATGTTGAAGTGATTCTTGTATCATGAGGCATGAAACTCTACTCAGTGCATCTACATGTTTCATACGATTACCAGAGCGATGTTCGATGGTGTAGTCGAATTCTTGAAGGAATAAGGCCCACCTCGATATTCTAACTGGAACGTCTTCTTTTCGCATTGTCATGGCAAACGCGTTACAGTCGGTGATTATTTTAAATTTAAGACCTAACACGTACACCCTCCATTTTTTTAAGGCTTCGACTATCGCTAGAACTTCGAGCTCATACGAATGATATTTTTCTTCCGCGAAGGTTGTCTTTCGGCTCATATACTCTACAGGATGAAATGCTTTATCTTCCGAGTCTTTCTGTAGCAGTACCGCTCCATATCCATGTTTGCTCGCATCAGTATGAATTTCTGTCTCGGCTCTCGGGTTGTAAAGTCTCAGAACTGAATTACTCGACAGCGCTGTTTTTAGTTGCTGAATGGCTAGTAGTTCCTCGTCACCCATTTTAAACTTCACGTTCTTCTTGAGTAGATCTGACAGTGGTTTGGCTACCCTGGCATAATCCGGTATAAATCGACGAAAGAATGACGTTAGGCCCAAAAATCGTTGTATGGCTTTTATATTGTTGGGTATTGGGAATTTCCTTATAGCCGAAATCTTTTCTTCGGAAGGTGATACTGCCGAATTCTCAATAACGTAGCCTAAAAACTGGATTTTTCGGCGCAAAAACTGGCATTTTTTCCATTTGAATCGAAGCCCATTTAGCGATGCGACTTTCAAAACTTTTTGTAAATTACAAATGCCTTCCTCCTCGTTGCGTGACATTATTACTAAGTCGTCCATATAAATGACTATCGTGCCATCTCTAACCAACTCATGGAACACTGCTGAAATATAGCGGCAAAACACTGCCGGAGAATTACTAATTCCGAAAGGCACAAATTGGAATTCGTATTGTCCACTGGGTGTAACGAAAGCCGTATACTTTTGTGACTCTTTTGCTACCGGTACGTGCAGGAACCCATTCTTTAAATCGAGCGTAGTGAACATTTTAGCCTCCTGTAGTCTCTGAATGACGTTATCGATTAATGCCATGGGAAAGTTATCGCGAATTATTTTCTCGTTCAAGCGTCTGTAATCGCAGCAGAGTCTTTTGGATCCATCTTTTTTTGATACTAATACGACAGGCGATGAATATTCGGAAAAACTCGGTTTGATAACACCCTCTTTTAGCCATTCTTTCACCTGCTTTTCTATGACTTGCTGATCTGCGTATGATGTCCTACGGGGTCTGCTGCTTACAGGTATATCATCAGATAATATAATTTTCATTTTCACTGCGTACGTTGACGGTTTCTGTGGGCGGTAATTGTCTACTATCGACCGGACCTTCCTGCTGTACTTCTCTTCTAAATGTTCTAGTTCTAGTTCAATTTTATCACTCTCAGGTATCGCTGTGTGAATCATTGCCTCGAATTCGTCCTTTAACTCAGCAATTGGATTGGCTTCCAATGCTTGTCTAGGGTTGACCTGCTCTTCCAAGTGATTTGATTCGTCGTTTGACTCGTTTCCTGAACTTCTTTCCATAGTTTGTTCAAATATGTTGACAGCACTAATTTTATTTCTAAATTTGGCACCCGTTGAGTCAATCACCAAGTCTACCCTATCTAAAATGTCGTTACCAATTACTGCGGCGTACACTATATCACTCTCTCTAACTATGTGAAACACCATTCTCATCTCAACTGAATCTAGTTTCGCCCGTACTGCTAAACAACCCAACGTAGTGATATTTTTTCCACCTATACCGCTCAACGTTCTCTTCTCTGGTTCAAGGGTAGCGTCTGTTAATTCTAAGAGTGTATCATATCTTAGGATACTGATGTCACTGCCGGTGTCAATTATAGCTGAAATTGTTTTGTCTAACAATATTATATCCTTAAAAACTCTTCTTGGTGTTGGATGTGTTTCATGCGTTAACGTGTGTACATTTGGTCTTAAATTTGCGTTCGTGCTGTCTTTTTTCGGTGTAGAACATTCATAAGATTTGTGTCCAACCCTGTTGCACTTAAAGCATTTTATATGTTCCGATTTACACCATTTAGCTAAGTGTCCTTCATCTCCGCACTTGTAGCACTTAATGACATCACGACGTGGTTGTACTGTGCTGTTGTTAACTCTTTGTCTTCCACTATGAAAGTTTGGCGACTTCTCTGTGGAGGCAATTTTTTCAAACACGCTCAATTTTTCTTTTAAATCCTCTAGATTTTTCGCTTGGTATAGAATTGCTTTGCTTGTTACACTGCCTGGAATACCCTCTATAAAATATTCGATGATACTCGCGTGGTCTAGGTTGATGGGACTAGCTATTTCCATTATCGAATACAAATACTGGCGTAATGATTCGTCGTTCCGCTTTTTTCGGGCTTTTAGCTCCTTATGGATGGAAATTGCTGATGGCCTCGCTCCAAATTCTTTGCGCAGTATAGTTTTCAAAGTAAACCAGTCCCTTACACCGGATTGGCTTCTGATGAAGGTCTTGGCTGCACCTGTCAACAATTGTTTGGCATAGATGAAATGTTGTAGCTGGTTCCAACTCAAAATGTAAGCGCAATCTTCAAACTCCTGTATCCATTTTTCGACATCGTAGTTGTCTTCTCCCGAGAATTTAGTGACTGAATCTTCAATATCTTTCAATGTGAAATTCGGACTGGAGATTGATTCGTCCTTCAATACTGATGGCGTCTCATCCAACTTTGGGCTTCTCCCAGCATCATTGCGGTCAATAAAAAATCTAATTAGCCTTTCCTGTAAGTCAGTTTTTGTCCCAGTCGTGTCTAGCCCTAACTCATTTATGTTCGACTTCAACTCCTCTACTGTCAAAATTAGTATGTCTCTTAACTCCATTTTGCAGAACAGTGGCGATTTCTTTACAAAAGTTTTCTCTATAAACAGCTTGTATTAATTTTAAAATTCAAGGTTAAAAAAAAAGTAAAATATAAATGTAAAATAGTTAAGTAATAATAATAAAGATATAATAAAAAAATGGAAATGGTAAAGAGTAAAATATTTTCAGGAAAATACAGTAATTTATAAAGTTATTTATGTTTATCTGATAATTAAATTTGTTCAATAGTTTATTTGAATTATTTTTCAAATTTCGCAAAAATCAAAATTCTATAAAAAAAAATTTTTTTTTTTTCATCAATTCTAATTTAGTTTGTATGTTCTCAAATATTTTTAAAAGTTTATGATTTAATTATCATCAAAACTTTATTTTCAAAAGCGAGAAAAATTTAAATATTATTCTGAAATATTATTTTTATGTAGCAAATAATACTAATAAACCGCTCTAGGGTTAATGTTGTCTACAAAATATTTTTTCATCAATTTAAAATTAGTTTGAATGACCTTATGTATTTTAAAAATATATGATTTAATTATCATCAAACCGTTATTTTAAAAATTAAGGAAAATTTAAAAATTATTTTGACCGCTCTAGGGTTAATGTTGTAATGTTAATGTTATACAATCGAAAATTTAATAATCTGATTATTATTAAAAATTTCTTTAAACATCCTCATGAAATATTAATATTAACGTTAAGTAATAAATTCTCTTGTAAAGCTTAAGGGTTAATTGTAATGTAAATTATAACTCTCACTCTTCTTTCTTATTTTATCTTAAAACTCTCATCTACTCGGTTGTTGTTCTCTGTTGACTCTTAATTCTTTTTTATGGTGTGTTCTATACCCTCTGTTGTGCATCACCACTAGAATGCTGTTGTATATTTTTTGCTGCCTGCGTCTATCTCTCTGGCCATGTGGTTTAACGTCTCTGCGCAGTCTCTGCTGTCTCGAAACAGAGCGACTTTTAATACTGGAAATTCTCCTCTATTATTATTTTGCTTGACGGCGATTTATTTTCTGTGTGTGTACATATGTACATGAACTGTACATAAACTCTCTTTCTTTTGTTTGTTCAAATTGTGCTTAGCGGCGACAATTTAAAAAAAAAATTTGCACATAAAACTTATTATTTTTTCTCAAGCAACGGTGTTTTTTTTTTTTCTATTTCTCTTTATTTATTTCTCTACAAAAGTATGCCTCTATAATGTTTTGCAGTTTCGAACTTTGTTGCTGACTTCTTTTTTTTTTCTTTATAGGTATTTTTTTTTCACAGTTTAACCGGTGGCTTTATTTGTTATGTTTTTTGCAGAGAAAAAAAAAATTGTTTTTGTAATTGCTTTTATTTTAGGTTTTTGCACACTCGTTGATTGTATACAGAAATAAAGTTTTTGATTTTTTCCCCTTTTTTTCAAACTTTTTCTGGGAACACAAAAAATAATTTTTTAGTTAGTTTTTTTTTTCACACACACTTTTTTTTTTTTTATCGACAAAAAATAGTTCTTTTTCACGCACTTTTCTTTTTATTTTTATGGTTGAGCCCCCATTTGTAGTAATTTTATTGATATTCGTTTATACATAAGTCTGTAAAAGTTCTAATTACATTATATTCTTTAAATTAATGCTCTTTTAAAAATCACCACCGTCGCCTTTTACTTTCAACGTTCACTTGTATAATGATTCTGTTTCTCAAATTATTCGCTGTTGAAGTTAAGAAAAGCAAAAAGGTTTGTCCCGTTAAATCGTTTGTATGTGTATATGTCCTATTCGTGAGCAGCATTGCCGCTAGATCACACCACTTGTTACAGTGGGATATCGAATATCCTACATACATATATCTAAACATTTAAAAGAAAATTAATAAATTTATATAAATACACATAACATACAAGATACAACAAATAATTTTGAATAATTGGAATTTAATAAAGTTTTTATAACGTTGAAATATAAAATAAACCAAACCAATATTTACCCTTTTCTTTCTGAAAAATTAATAGAATAAAAAAGGTTTGTGTATTGACCCAATTACATAAATTCACCCTACCCTCTAACCCGTAAAAACAGTTACATATTTAAATTTATATAGTTATTAGTTACATATGCATATTAATTTAATTTTTTCCTTTTTTTTTTGTTAAAGTAAAGTACATATTCAAATTAAAATGTAATGTTTTTGAAAAAACTTTTTGTTTCTTTGATTTTTTTTTTTATATGCTTATGATACTAAAAATTACTTAAAATCTACTTATAACTTAATTTTTTTTTTTGTTACTTATTATTTATATTATATTTCTTTAATAGATTTTTGTGTATCGTTTTTTCCTTATTATTGATTTTAATTTTTACATTTAAATTGTCTATTTCAATAACTTCATATGGACCATGGTATGGTGATTCATTCTTCTTTCTGTTTTCTTTTCTAACCAAAACCAAATCACCTAAGCTAAGATCTATTTTACTAGCTTTGTTAAAAGATTCTAATCTTCTATTATTTTTTATTTGTTCTATAATCCTTCTAGCATTTTCTAGTGAAATTTTTAATCTTAATTTTAATTCATTAGCGTAGTTATCTATATTATATACCCTATCTTTATTCATTATTTCTTCTCCTGGTAAGGTTGGTAATTTTCCAAAAACTAGTTCGAAAGGTGAATACCCTGTGTCAATATGAGGTGTTATATTGTATGCAAAAGAGTAATATGGTATCCATTCGCTCCAGTTATCATCATTTACGAAAGATAAGAAGTATTCATTTAAGACTCTATGATTTCTTTCTATAGTGCCTAATGTTTCATGATGATATGGTGTTGATAGTTTTTGTTCAATCTGTAATAAAGTACATATTTCCTTCATTAGTTAATTTACAAATTCAGTGCCTCTATCAGATTTTAGGATTTTGAATGTTCCATATTTCAGTATCAAAACCAAACATTTCGCTATCGTTTTGGCTTCTTTATTTTCCATTGGTGCTGCTATTACGTGTTTAGTCAACTCACATTGCATTGTTATTATGTATCTATAATTATTAGATGGTCGTAAAGGACCTACTGTGTCGATAACTATTGTTTCAAAACTGTTATTTGGTGTATCTGTTACGCATAATGGTTCTTTTGTGTGCCTTATTTTTTTATTTCTTTGACAGAGATCACAGGTTAAAACGTATTCCTTTACCATCTTATACATATTTTTCCATATGTATTTTTGTTTCAATTTTATCAGGGTTTTTCTTACTCCAAAATGTCCTCCGCATGGTGTGTTGTGATACAATTCAATTAATTCGTGTTGTCTTTTTCTATCTTTTATTCTTTGAGGATTGCTATACAATAATATTATGACGTCATTTTCTTTACTTTTATTAATTCTTTCTTTAAACTTTTCTATATTTATTCTTTTAAATATTTCGTCACCTTTTTCTAGTGCGAATTTATTACAATTGTTCTGCCTAAAACAGAAAGTAGTTTCGCCAACATATTATCTAAATAATAGGGATTATCGCTACATCTGATGGCCACTTCATTTAGAGCAGAATCTTTTTCAATTTTTATTTCTTTGCTAGCTTTTTCTAATATAAACTTCAATTTTGTTGCAACTTTTATATCATTCATGGATGTACAATCCCAAATTTTGAGTTGATCAGGCTCATTAGGATCTGTATTACCATTGTTTTTGTAGCTACTTTTATTATTTTCATTTTTCTTTTTATATTTCTCATTTTCTTTATTTATATTTGTATTGCGTATCTTATTTTTCATTCCTCTTGTTATCACCAGCGATTTCTTATGTGTTTCATCAATTTTCGGAGGTATCATTGTTTTTAGTATATCGGAGTCTAATTTTATTCTGGATAGTGCGTCAGCATTTGTATTGTTTATCCCTTTCTTATATATTATTTCAAAATCATAGTCAGACAACTCCAATCTTATTCTAGTCAATTTAGAACTAGGATTTTTATGAGAGAATAATGCTACTAGTGGTCGATGGTCTGTCACCACAATAAATTTTCTACCATACAGATATGGGCGAAAAAATTGTATTCCCCAATATATTCCTAATAGCTCTTTTTCTATAACGGGTTTATTCTTTTCATGTTTATTCAAGGAACGACTTGCATATGATAATTGGTCTGTCATTACCAATATCTCCTTGCACTCAATTGAATATCACAACGCATTTCTTCTTGTATGCGCTTTAGATAACGCGTTATATTATTACCATCACCGGTTTGCATTTGATTGCGCAATTCCTTTTCCATATAATAAGGTAAACCTATATCAACCAGTTCATCTAGTTCATCAAGTGTAAGAAGAGTTGCTCGATCTGTCATGTATTCACCACATCGTTCATAGACCTTCACATATTGCTCCATCAATGATTCATCGCCGTTACGTTTCGACTGTAGGAAACTTTTCAGTAAAGTTAAGGATTGTTGATTTGTAAGCATTTCCCGAATATCCAATTGGTGTATTTCTTGCATTTTATTTTCTGTCATGTTTCTAAATATGCATAAGTATTTTAATAAACGCTGGCCTATACTCATGTCTGATCTCATTGCCATTTTAACTATCAAAAATCCTGTTATCTCTCAAAGGCTTGAAAATAAATAGTTTACCATTGAAGTGTATTTAAAAAAATCTTCCTTTTTGACTATTCTTTTCTTTCCAAATTTGCATTCTAATTTTAAAAGTTTTAAAATTTCCCACTATTGTCGCCATACTATTTTCCAATCAAAATTTAAATTAGTTTTCTACATATTATTCTTATTTTTTCTTTTCTTATTCAATTCTTAAAATATACGACTTCTCCTTTGGTTGGATGTCTTCTTTCAATACATAGCTCTGACCATTGTATTTCTGCCAGTTCCATTTCCTTTAATATTTGTTCCTGCGGCTGTTCCATATGTTTTCTGAAAAGGATTTTTTTTTAAAGGAATAGACTGAGCATAAGCTATGTATGTCTTTTTCCTTTTCTGCTCTTTTTACTCTTAGACTAAGCAATCAAACAAGCAGTATTTGCTATAATTTGATATTTGCTATATGTCTTAGAGTGGCAGGTTTGGCAATGTTATGGCAGGATCGCCATGAAATGTTATGTAATGTTATGGCTGTGTCGCCATGTAATGTTATGGCAGGATCGCCATGTAAGGTTGTTTCTTTGAAATAAAAAGAAATGAATCAATTGCTGTTTGACAAATGATTACTTTATTTAAAAATTGTTGAACTTATATACTACTTATGAGAATAATTTCATTAATCTAGAATTGAGTGATTTACACATAGTTACAAAAGATCACTCAATATCCAAACATTGTATCATATTTTCTATGTGTCTTTCTTTCCTTTATTTAAATTACGTTTGACACACTTCTGATAGAATTCTGGTAGTGTATATTTTGCAAACAAAGCATATTCTGCAATATCAGCAAAACAGTGCATTTCGTACATTGAACTGTTTCATATACAAGTGAGTAAGCGATCAATGACCGACCGTATTTTCACAAAGTATCTAATTTCTTTAAACAACATTTCTTTTTAAATTACTAAAACGTGGAGTAATTAAATTTGGTACTGACCTACTCAACAATGATTAATTTTGTTTACATTAATGATGATTAATGATTAATTTTGTTTACATAGTTCGCATCTGTTTTAAAGTTTGTTTTCTTTTATTCTTTTGCTCTAGATTCTTTTTAAATATTGAAATGCAAATACAGTGGATACACTACAATACAATTAACATTTTTTATTGTTTAGCCCTACATACATACATATGTACATATGTATGCATGTACAATGTACCTTTCCTTTTTACAACTTTAGCTTTTTATATTAAAAACATAGTAACAAATATCAATACACATAAATAAAATAATAATAATAAATATCATTAGTTAGAGAATTAAAAAAAGAATTAAAGCGTCTACAAAATACAAAATCAGAACTTAACCAAACCACAACTATATATAGAATATGTTCGACTGTTTGCTTGATATAAGCTTTGTGCAACTTCTCCAACTCATTTAGCATTAGTGGTAGGGATGGAAAATTTAATTTTTAAATGGTATTGAAGCCTGACAAAAATGGTAATTTTCGGACTAAATGGTACACTGCACAGTTGTCTGCGGTAAATCCCACCATATTTTTGTAATTTGGGATATTGTTTATTTCGAAAACTTCGTTAGTTTTGTGTGTAATACCTTCATGAAGCGGTTGAATTTCTAGTTCTTCTAATGACAAAAAACGATTTGGCAAGCACTATTAAAAGATCTTATAAGAATTGCTGAACATACCGTACTTTCATCGATAACCAATGAATAATAGTTTTAACTGCAAAATTTTTCATTTGTTTGAAACTGTTTGAGAATCTGAAAGACCATTTTTGATAATGTTGTTTATGCAAATTGTTTTCAGCAACAAATAAGCATAGTGATATTTTAAATTTTTGCCCAAAACAGAATATGCACAGTGAGTGGGTTTTTTCATTAAGGTAATTATTTTTGGAGTATATTTTGCAATTTCCACTATTTTAATGTGGGATTCTCGTAATGGATGGCGTTCTATATGCCTACAATGGAAGCGTTGCATATATATGCTACATTTCTTACCATATTTAGTATTCTGTAGCCATGGGAGTTTTTCCTTTGATTTTTCACGAATCGCTGACCCGATTTTTTCTTTTTCTAAAAGTAATTTAAAAATCTTAAATATCATTTACTTATTACATGATTGTTATTACAATTATTGATGATTGTTATGATTGTTATTACAGAACTGATGAGACCTTTCGTAGCTGGGTCGAAAACTAGTTCAGTTCTGCTAGTGTTTGTACATATTCCTTAACGGATGTTAATTCTCATAAGAATACCAGTATTAGGATCTTAGGCTATTAAATTTCATACAATAAGTATAATAAAGATCCATTAAAATATTCGAATTTAATTCGAAAATGTATAATAATTAGTTATTACAATTACTTAAAATTTTTGGAAAAGTTAATTAGTCGTAGAATTATATTAGAAAATGGTAAGAAAAAATATGAGAATTTAGAAATTGAGGTAAATAAGCGTGAAAGGCAATTAAGCGAGTGGCAAGTATCCGGGGAATACTGTATTACTTTATTCAATTACTTTTATTTAAATTAAACACTTTTTATTAATTCATCACTTTTTTATCACTTTTTGCTTTATTATCATGTTATTATCACCAGTTTTTTTATTGTTCAATTATTTTAATTTTCAACTACTAAAAATTATACAATAAATCTACATAATAAATATCCAATAGTGGTTCAAATTTGAAATTCTAAAAGAAATGTTACACTATTTTTACTTTCGGTACATAATGTGGACTAAGACGTCCAATTTAATGGTTCTTAATAAATCAAGCTAAAAAATAAATAAAATATACGAATGTATACAACAACTTAAGCACAAATTCTACTAATAGTAATAAATGGATTTTTTTTTATCTTAATTTTATAATCGAAAGAGACAATTTTTACAATTAATTACGCAGCTGTATGAATGAACACACTAATGAACATATGAAGTAATAATGGAAGTTTTTTCGGTAATGTTTTGAGCTTAAAAAATAATGTTTTGGTAGAATGAATTTCCTATTTGAAATACAATTACTGCAGTAAAGAAGTCTATTTTTCCAGCCAAGTGTTCATTTTAGCAATTGCTTACACATCTTTGTACAAAAAAAAACTAAAATTTAAACGATATTACGAGACAGAAATCCACTTAAATTTGTACTTCTTGGTTCAAAGTTTCTGCAAATTGCGTGTTGTGATTATTGTAATTTTGTATAATTTAAAATTGTCTAAAACATTTACAAGTCTTTCATTGAATGAACATGACAACAATTCATATAAAAAGGTTTAGCAAATTGTATATTGTCGTCATTTCAGCGGCAGTTATAAGTGTAAAAGGAATAATAAAACTTTAATTTTTAGACATAAAAAAAAAATAAAAGTAGACTAAAACTCATTCGAATTGAAATAACTAATAATGTATTTTACAAATTTCAAATCAATGGTATTTTGCATTTTTGTTGTAAGTGTTTTATACAACATTGTAGGCGCTGTTCCTAAATACGACATAAGTGGAATGTGAGTGTAAATTCATGAATATTTATTCATAAACGAAAATTATAATTATTCATTTATCACAAAAACAAACAAAAAACAAGAATTATTATAAAAGAACAACATCATCAAAAAAATATATATGTGTATACATATAAGTATATATGCTTTTTATTATAAAATAACAACATTACTTTTTCAAATTAAGAAAAAAGAGAATATATCTTATTTGTTAGTACTTTTTTGTAGAATAACTGTATATGTACATATCGTCGATGGAATTAAAGAACGCTGTAACTGACAAAACCTGTATGAAAGTAGAACAAATACACTGGTATTTTTCATTTTGCAGACGGCGTAAGTGAATTTATTTTCATCGTAGAAATCTGGGACCGGAACCAATCGACGAGTATTTTTTTTCTGATAAAAATTATGCAAAAAACGTATTTTCGATTTTTTGTCAGTTACAGCGTTCTTTAATTCCATTGACGATATATATGTATTTGCGTGTTGAAACACGTTCTAGGGTAAGTGCCTAAGTCAGCATTTTTTTATTTAAATTAAAATGAAAGAAAAAACGATTTAATTCGTCGTGCGTTTTTATGAAACCGATGCACTTGACTTAAATCAATCACAAAATGAAATAAGTTTCAAAAAAATTAATAGCGAATTTTATCACGACCGAGCGAAAATTAAAGGACAAAAATTAAACAATCCCTGCCTGTGCCGTAGTTGAAAACAAAAAAGACTTAGTTTTGTGGAAAATATTTTCAAAAAGCATGAAAAACAAATAATTTTTCCAACATTTTGCTTCATAAGCACCACAAACATTTTCTAAATCAGTTTTTTTTTAATTTTAATTGTTGCACAGGTCTCTGGCATAGCACAGTCCGATAGAGCATAAAAACTATAAGGGAACATATATTTATTTTTTCGCTAATGGCAAAAAGTTCACAAGCCAACCGCGATAAAGTTTTGAAAATTTTTAATAAAAATAATAAAAAAAACAGCTCAAATATGAAATTTCATTAATATTTGAAGATGGTAAGAGATTTTTCCGCAAACCAAAACGTATTTTTAACCTTTTTTAACGAAAAGAAAAAAAAAAATAAAAATGAATAAAAAAAACCGTATAAAATTAAATATATACTTGTTTAGAAAAACCTATTAGTGCGTGAACTTTTTTGAGGAAAATTACAAAAGATTATGATTTTCGTGGTTACTAGGACATGGTTGACATCATGATACTATGCCAAAAAATTGGTTATACACCTAATGTACATAAATATGATTTTTATTATTATTTATGGAGTTATTTAGTGTTCATTCCATTTCTACCATGTTTAGTGACCTATAAAGCTTTTCCTCAAAAGTATATACGCATGGCATTTCTGATTTGTAGCTAGAGCTACCCCCCTGGGGGGTCATGGCATAGTGGTAGTGCGCTCGCACAGAAACTCACACGACCAAAGTTCAATCCAAGCGAAGGACAAAATTATAAAAATAAAAATTTGCGGTTTTCTAAAAATTACAATTTAAATTAAAAATTAAATTTAGGAAAATTAGAGGTCCCCCCCCCTCCACCAAGACCATCTGCAAGAAACCGCCCCCTGACATTTCTAATCCATTCCACCAGAAACCAATGATCAGGAGTACAGCGCCACCTTCTGGGAAGATAACAGCTAATCTACTGAAGGCGCTCACCATTCACATTAAAAAAAAAAACATCCACCGACAGATGAGGCAATTGCTGTTTGATCATTCGAGGGTGAAGGTATAACACTGGCTCTTGAGTGGACAAATTTTCAGCAACTTGTTTCATCCACAATAAAAGGCGCAAAATACACAAACATCTATGAAAAAAAACTTATCAACCATCTTCACATTCCAATACAATGCACTGCATGAGTAGGGGTTTACCCCTGAGTATTGGTCTTAAAAAAAAAGCAGTTTCATTACAATTCTTAGTGCAATGTAATGTATAAGAATTTATTAAAGAATTAGCATTAATTCATTTTTTTCATGCCTTCTGATCTACCTGATTTTTTACAGTTTATAATAGACAATCTAATTATCAAAAATATTAGGCTTATATCTTTATTACTTTTTCGTCCAGAGACATTCAAAGTTGACCTAAGTGAATGCGTTTGAAATGTCCGTATTATATATGCTACATTCTATCGCTTTATTCTTTTAAAATACTCTTGTAATGACACTACAAAGATTTTTTTCATACAATTGGACGTTATTTATGATATATAGATAAAGAAAATTGACTTGTTCAAAGAAAAAATCATGTTGCATATTAAATCAAAGGTAATTTAATACCCTCTCAAGTGCGACTTTTACGAGATACGTAGCTATAATACTTTTCAAGAAAATTATAATTAAGTAAGTATAACTTTGTGCATTTTTGTACTGTTTTCCGATTTTCAAGACCTCATATTTCCGGATCCAGAAGTGTCAGTGCCCCCAAACTTTGTACTTAATTTAGATCTATGATATACTATATTTCTACAAAAAATCATAAAATTCGGCTTGGGTGGGTTAAATCCATTGGTTAATTTGACTTGGAATATCCCATATGTACATATGTATGAATTATGTATATATATGTATGTATCATGTATGTATCATTCCAAAATTACAGTGCGGAAAGTGTAGTGCGGAACAGATTTTGGAAATTTAGCTGCCCCATCAGATAAAATAATGGATGCAAGCAAATAACACATTTTAATATTTCATAATGTCTTTAAATCTGAACCTCAAAAAATTCGTATAAAATCTTTTATTATTGAGTCGTGTAAACGAATGACCCCAGAGTGGTTTGCAGACACTTGTTCTCAACAACAGAATAGAGGTATTGGATTTTCTATTATTGGTACTCCTTCGAAAACATTACTCTTGGACTACAGAAAAAGGAAGTTCCAAAAATAGATATTTTATCCAATAAATAATTTTTAAAAAAAGTAACTTTATTAGCCTTTTTATGGAGATGAAAATCCTCAAAATATACTTTTTGATGCTTCAAAGTATAAAGTAAGAAATAATTTTAATCTTGATTATATATATATATTATGCTCTATAAAATTAGTTTTAAGCGCCTGAAATATGCATTAAAAAAACAGTTTTAAGCGTTAAAAATATGCTCTATAAAACTCATAATACATAAATATGTTGACGTAAAATTACATACATACATACATAACTGGCCTTTACAACCCTGTGTCAGGATTACGGCCTAGCTTGTCGCAGCACTCATGTTGTGTGTGTAAATTTTCATCCATGAGTACCGTGACCTACAGTTTAATGTCGACTCCGTACGACAGACTTGAGAAACTTGTTCATGGCAATTAATTACTCTCAGAGCTTTTGCCAGAAGACTGCTGAAAGGTAGTCTCCAAAAGAAATATTTTTTTCATATTTCTTTTCTCTTTTTTTAAAATGTCGGAGCTGGGTGCCGAGCCCAGGGGCCTATTTCACTAAGCTACAAGTTTACAATTACAAGTGTTTTTGCCTATAAAATTGTAAATAATTGTGTTTCATAAAATACAATTACAAGTTTGTATCTACAAGTAATTTTTATAATTTACAAGTCTACAAGTCATACTTCTACAAGTCGTTTTGTTTCATTTAACTAAATTTTCACTTGTACATTTGTAGAATTGTAGAAAAAAAAGCTTAGGGTCGACGGAGACTTTCAAAAAAATTTTACAAGTTACAAGTGAATATATTTGTATTATTTTCCTTGACCTTTTTATTAATTTTATTATTATTTAATTTATTTGAGCTTAAGGTCGAATAAATATTTATATTATTTATTTAACGATATTTCGCTACTTCCTTGCGTATATATTAATTTTTTAAATGTTCATTATGTTTTTATTTGAAAATATGTATGACATAATTTTTTATGTATTTTTTTTATAATTTGTTATTGTTTTGTCACATACAAATATATATTCCTGATGATGCTACGCAAGGAAGTAGCGAAACATCGTAAAATAAATAATATAAATATTTATTCGACCTTAAGCTCAAATAAATTAAATTAAATTATTAAATTAAGTAATAATAAAGTTACAAGTGAATGGTAAATTGAATTCAAATTTGATTTTTAACTAATTTTTAATAAAAATTAGTTCAAATAAACACAAAATCAAAAAATTTTAATATTAATTACAATTAATTTATTTATTTTGTTTGTTTTTAATTATTTATTTTTTATATAAGTGATTATATGTAATAAAAAAACTATATCACAGGGATGGCGAACCTATGGCACGCGTGCCCAAAGTGGCACGTAGATAAATTTTCGCTGGCACGTATAATATTTTTCATTTTCATACATATGTATGTACTGACTAATCCAAATGCATTTTTGATATTGAAAAAATTGTGAGCTCAAATCAAATTTAATGCATAAATTTTGATATTTAATTTATTTGCGTATGTAGTAGAGGTGAGCACAAGACGCTAAAATTGTACAGTATTGAATTTTTTTCATGAGCAAATACTGATTGTAGTTGCAAATATAAATAAGAGTAATGCAAAAACAGAGAACAAAAAACAACAGCACACAAAAGCCATTGTACAATATTTTAATATACAGTTGGTTCAGAGTACAATAAAAATATTGTACTCTTCATAGTGTAACAACTGCATTTCTTTTTAGTAGTTAATGGGAAATAATGTTGCTACAACTTTTAAATTTTTGTAACCAAATTTCAGCAAAAATCTTACCAAATTTTTAAGTCCTAATTCTAATAGAAATAATTAAGAAAATTATGTTAAATCAATTATAACTATTTGGTTTTTTGCAATATAATGTAATAGTTTCTGGTTATATGGGAGAAATGGCAAAATATATAAAACTTCTATTAGCATTCACATTAATCAAGCTCATGACTATATTAAATCAACACACAATAGTACAATGATGAAATGAAACTAATGTTTTTAACGGATATTTCCAACCATTTAAATAAATTAAGTATTAAATTGCAAGGTCCCGGAAAATCAAATGATGATATTAGTAATATTTAAACGCGATATTGACAACAATAATTTTAAGTATTTTCCTTTGTTGAAAGATCACCTTCAAAAATTTTATATTCATGGAGTCTGAAATTAATATAAATTTTTATAGCCAAGTTATAAGTGACGTCTTGTATGTATTTTGTTACGAGATTTCCAGATTTCAAAAAATTTCAACCATTATTTAACTTTATAAAATATCCAGATAAGTTTGATTTGGAAACTGCTAAAATATATCAATTAGAATAGTTAAAGTTGTTGAATTTAGAGATGCAGTTGGCAGAGTTTCAATCAAGTTCTATTTGGAAGAAAAAATTTATAGAGAATACGAAACCATGAATAATATGTTGTTTAAGACACTGTGTTCGCTCCCAGAAACATTTAATGCGATGAAGAAATTGTTTTAAGCTATTCTAACAATATTTTCATCAATGTATAGCTGTGAAAGTCTATTCTCGATTATGAATAATAAAAAATCTGATGTACGAAATAGACTTATCGATGAATGTGGGGAGGCTAGTATTTCATTAAAATTGTCAAACTATGATCAAATATGTCAGCGTATTATAGAAATTAATCTATATATATTTTTAAAATGCATGTATTTTCATTTAGTAAAAATAATTTTATTGGCGCGCATGTATTTTCATTTTATAAAAATACTATTTATTGGCACGCAGTCAAAAAAAGGTTCGCCATCCCTGCTATATCACATTGTTTGCTTATTACAAATTATCAGTATAAAGTAATTGTAAAAGTATTTAAAATAACTTTTGGAATTTTTAGACTGTATTCATAAAAATTATTATATGTTCATGAACCTTTTAACAAACCTATAATATTTTTTATGAATACAGCAGTTCTATATAATTCTTGGGTACTCTAATATATGTACATACAATGACTCAAACAACTGACCACGTGTTTGAATGTCCTATGTTCAAAAGCTTACAACGCCATAACTATTTCTCCGATCTTGTTCTTGGAGTTTTGTTATTGTGTTTTCTTTTAAATGGGTACATGAGAAAAACAATGTAGGAAACCGTTATCTTTTTATATTCAGATAATTAAAAAAAGTGCACGTTTTTAATTCTTTGAGTTAAATTTTTCTACATAACTAAGAAAAACTTTAACATTGAGAATATGTTGGAGTTGTTAAGAAAATCTTTAACCCTTTTTTAAGATGTTTTGATACATTTATTATTTTTAAAGACAAAATTGGTACGTTTTTGGCCGAAGAATATTGTGGAGCTTAATTCACTAGTTTTTAGGAAAAGGTCAAAGCTGTCATGCAGAAGCAGCAATTATCGACTTCAGTAAAAGGGTCGTTATAAAATTGCACTAAAATGTGGCTTTTCCACTACCTATACAGTTGCACAGTAAAGTCTGCATACCCCCTTGAAAAACGATGTTTTGATTTATCTGCGAACAAGGCAACAGTAAAATACATTCCAAACAAATTTAAACTAACAACAACAACAAAATTTTGAGAAAAAAATGTTATGCCAAAAACATTTATTAACAAAAATTAAAAAAATTCATTTTTTAAACACAGAAAAGTCTGCATACGGCTATGTCGAAAAGTAGATATAATACAACTCTGTTCTCAAACAGTGCTACTAACCACTTCTGGCGTCTTTACTAAACACTATTAGTAGAAATGAAGTTCTTGTGTTCGATGTTAACATTGTACTTTTTCTTATTTAACCAAAATGGGTAAAGAGATCTGTGTTCAAGTACGTGAGCTTATTGTAAAGTATCATAAAGAAAATAAGTCATTAAAAGAGATTGGAAAACTAGTTGGGCATCTAAAATCAAGCGTTCAGACAATAATTCGAAAGTATAAACAAACAAATGTAGCCGCCGTGGTCTAGTGGTTAGTGTGTTGGCTTACTAAGACATGGGTCCTGGGTTCGACTCCAGGCTCCGACATCTTCAAAAAAAGGAAATATGAAAAAATATTTCTTTCGGCGACTACCTCTCAGCAGTCTTCTGGCAAAAGCTCTGAGAGTAATTAAATGCCATGAACAAGCTTCTCAAGTCTGTCGTTCGGAGTCGACATTAAACTGTAGGTCCCGGTACTCATGGATAAAAATTGACACACACAACATGAGTGCTGCGAGAAGCTAGGCCGTAACCCTGACACAGGGTTGTAAAGGCCAGTTATGTATGTATGTATGTATGTATAAACAAACAAAAAATGAGGCAACCAAACCAAGAAGTGGTCGCCCACCTAAACTGACTCTGCGTGCAAGGCGCCAAATTTTGTTATATGTTGAAGAAAACCCTAAAATTACTGCAATAGATATTGCAAATACTTTGGAAGGCCAGGATATTGTTCAGTGCATCCAAAAACGGTGAGACATCTATTGAAAATTAATAGAGTTCATAACCGTGTATCTCGAAAGAAACCCTTTATAAGTAAAATAAATATGCAAAAACTTGTCGAATTTGCTAAGAAATACATTGATAAAGATGAAGGTTTTTGGGCAAATGTTTTATTTACTGACGAAAGCAAGTCCAACTTGTTTGATTTAGACTGAAAATAAAAAGTATGGCGTCGGAATAATGAAGCAATATTACCCAAAAACTTGTTTCCTACAGTGAAACACGGTCGAGGCTCCGTTATGGTATGGGTGTGCATGACGGCGGCTGGAGTAAGCAATTTAGCATTTATCGATATAAATATGGATCGCATGGTATATTTGAATATTTTCAAAGATAATCCAAGGCAATCCACGGATAAATTGTGTCCTACAGAAGGTTGGTACTTTCAACAAGACAATGACCCAAAGCATACCGCTGGTGTTGTTAAAGAATGGTTACTCTATAACATGTCTCATCAACTTCATTTTATCCCCAGTCAGCGTATTTGAACCCCATTGAGAATTTATGGGATGAACTAGACCTTCGGGTTAGAAAAAGGAACATTAAAAATAAACAGGACCTTAAAAACGCTCTGCTTGAAAAATGGAATTTAATTTCAAATAATTACACAAAAATATTAGTAAATTCTTTGAAAAATAGATTAAATGCTGTCATACAAAGCCAAGGCGGGCCCACAAAATATTAATTTTGTTTACTTTTGCTTTTATTTTTATGTAAAATTAATTTTTTGTACAAAGTATGTAGACTTTTCTGTGTTTAAAAAATGACCTTTTTTTATTTTTAATAATAAATGCTTTTGGAAAACAAATTTTTTCTCAAAATTTTGTTGTTGTTGTTAGTATGAAATTGTTTAAAATGTATTTTGCTGTTGCATTGTTCGTAGATAGCTCAAAGCATCGTTTTTTAAGGGGGTATGCAGACTTTACTGTGCCACTGTATGTGCAAGTAGATAAAATAAAATTTTTAGCCAGCAGAAAGTGCAGAATGCAGTGCAAATTTATAAAAAATTAATCTTATTTGACTAACAAAGTAAGCAAACCACTGACCAGAAAACGGCATTTAAAGCTTCGCCTGGATTTTGATTGGATGCACTTAAATTAGATTATGGAGGATTGGAAGGTGGTCCTATTTCCGGACTAAACCAAAGTTAAATTAAATTAGTTTTACAGCAATACAATAATTTGAAATTCACTGCCAAAATAACTCAAAAGTGGTTAAATGAGAGCGAACTGAAAATAATATAATGGTCACCGCAATCACCTGACCTCAATCCACTTGAGTCCCTCTGGGAGAGCTGAAAATGAGTGTAGTGGGAGTCCCAAATTCTTTGAATGAATTATGGAGGCATGTGTTTAAAACCTGGGAGAGAAACCTCTCATTATCTATGAAAACCTAGTCAAAAGCATGCTACGAAAAATTGAAGCTGTAATAATTGCGATCGGTTGCTATATAAAATATTAATTTATGTATTTACTTTAAGTAATTTTATATATTTAAGCAAACAGAAAAAATTTACCATATGCGGTTTTTCATTTATTTGAATATAAAAAGATAGATTTCCTAGATTGTTCTCCTAATACACTCATTTAAAAGAAAACACAACAGTAACAAAAATATGTACTCTACAAGCAAAATCGAATTAGTGGTTTTGGAGTTGTAATCTTTTGAACATGGAACATTCAAACACGTTCTCAATTGTTCGAGTCTGTATATTCACACATATATTTAATTTATCAAAATAACTTTGTAAAAATATTCAATTTTATTTAAAAAATTGACGAAGTATTATTAAAATGCGTTTTCATAGGTTATTTTAGCATTTTGAGTAATAATAAATAAGAATTGTAAATTGTTTACGCGCATAGTGTGAACGTCCACTAATTATTGTTCAGTGGACGTTCTATGTTTTTTGTTTATTTATTGTTTCTTTTTGTTTACTCTTTTTATCTTTGTAACAACACTTACATTGTAAAAGCCAAACAGTACGGTACGTACAAAAAGGAAATAAACCCCGTGTATTGAAAGAAAAAACTAATATTGTGTTTTTTATTTTCTGATTATATTTTCGAGAAAAATCTTTCGAGGAAACATTTTGGTCCTTCGAGCCGGATTTTATATCCCCCCGGATCCAAGAAAGATTTTTTAGAAAATATTTTTATTTTCAGACCCTTCATCTCTGAGTTTTTGGCCGATCCCAGTTTTAAACCCCATCCATCCCATTTTTTTATTTTACTTATTTCTCAAGAAAAGGTATTTATTTGATTTGTTTTGTGATAAAAGTGCAAAAAAATTGTGAGCGATGATAAAAGTGATATCTGTGTTTTAAGATAAAAACCCACCCCTATTTTGAAAGAAAAGCGAAACAACAAAAGTACGTAAAGTGAAAGTTGATTTGCCGTCGGCAAAACATAAAAATCAAATTTTGATAATTTTACCCCGCATGACCGTGTATTTGTTTCTTAGTGCAAAAAATTAATTTTTTTTTAATAAATAAAGTGATTTGAATTTAAATTCAAATATATTAAAATTATTTTAATAATTTTTATAATATTCGTTGTTTTTATTTTGCATTAAAACAAACATACATATGTGCATACAAAATTTCTTTGATATTCCTTTTACTTTATTTTATCCCTTTTAATATATATATGTACATACTTACGCACATATATTCATATATACATACATACATATGTGTTGTTGTTTTTTTTCAAAACAGAAATTTGTTACAAGGTTACAAGTTCGTTGACCTGTTTTTGTAAATAACAAGATCGATTTGATTTACCCACTGTGTTTGTTGTTTTTCTTTTTTTCTACTCCGTTTTTTTATATATTGTCGCTCACCAAATTATTAACATTAGTGCTGCAATTTTAATTATTCGAATAAGTCGAGTACTATTTGATTTAAAGTGACAAATAAATATATTTTTTCATCCCCCTTTTATTTATAATTTTTAATTAAGTTTTTTCATAAACGAATTTAATTAATTATTATTTATTTTGTCGCTTAAAATTAAAATAACTTTTGACGAAAGTTATTTATTTTTCTTCATACCCGAAGTGAGTACTCGTATTTATTTTAGAGCAGAACTAGTGTTTTGTGCAATTTTTTATATATTTTTTTGACAAAGTGTTTTATATTGTAATTGGTCGATAGATAGTGTTCTTGGTCCGGCCAATTCTAATTTTAATAAGTATAAACGCCTTCCTAACTGCTCATTTTAAAACCCATTAATCGATTGCTGATATAAGACAATCTCAAGCTCAACCCTGTGGAAACCAAGATAAGAACATTGCCCCTTTCAACACAAAAAGAAATTTTAATTTTGACCCCCCGAGGAAATCACTCAATGATTCAGGAAATGTTCAAAGTTTTACCACAAGGACTGACACATCACGGTCAACTTGTCGTTGTTTTCTCTGCCAGGGAATTCACCCCATAAGACTTTGTCCTACCTTTTTAGGCCAAAATGTTGAAGACAGATTGTCGACTGTAAGGAGACTTAAGTGCTGCACGAATTGTCTGGCAACATCTCACTCTTTTAAAAATTGTAAGAGTATTTATGTCTGTTCATTATGTAAAATGAAGCATCACTCTTTGCTTCATAGAGATGCTGGATCAAATGGCTCAGCCAGTAATGCACACCAGCGTCCGACGGATTCTGGTGTAAACAGATCTAGATTTCCCAGTTTTAACTCGAGTCAAACACAACCCCCGTTGAATTTAAACCCTTCGACCTCCGCAGCGACCCATAATCTTCACACCTACTCTACACATGTAAAAGCGACCCCTAATTCTACGATTCTTCTGGGCTCGGTAAATTGTGTAGTGCACGCTGGTGATGCTAGGTGTACGGCTCGAGCGCTGGTGGACCCTGGTTCGCAAGGCACCTTTGTCTCAAGGAGACTACAGAGGATGCTTGCTATACCCACATTTTCAGTGCCTTCCACTAATGTGACTGGCATCATGGATTGTTCGGCTGTAACATCTTCTACCATGTGTGTTTTTACGATCGGTTCTTCGATCGATCCTAATTTCAAATTGACAATTTGCGCATATGTAGTAGATGAAATAACCGATCGGTTGCCCTCGTGTTCTATAACGGAAATGACAAACTCTAGTTTTCCCGATATTACAATGACCGACGTCATGTGTACCCGTATGAATCTACTTTTTGGTGCAAATGTATATCCCAAAATTTTGACTCCGGATGTAAAAATACATCCCACTGGCAACCTGATCGCCCAGAGAACCGTTTTTGGTTGGATATTTACTGGTGAAGTTTTTTCGTCTCAACCCCTGCATTCTCGTGCGTCATTTTATACCCGTGTTGAATTAGACAATCAACTGGCCCGTTTTTCGGAGCTGGAAGAAGTTCCAAAAGTCACTCGACTTTCTGAAGGTGAGACATTTTGTGAAGAACTTTACCAAAGTATCAATTATAGAAATCCCGATAGCCGTTATGTTTTTAGAACAGATGTCGGAAAAAATGTATCGTCATAATTTAATTCGTCCTGATCGAACCCAGTATCAGCGTATTTTGTATCAACAAGACCCTGAAGATGAAGTGAAGGACTATGAGCTTAATACGGACATGTTTGGAGTGAACTGTGCGCTGCCGTATTTAGCGATTCGAACCCCTTTACAATTGGCAAACGATTGTAAACCCCTGAGTTTGGTGGCATCCGAAATATTGAAACCCCAAATGTATGTCGACGACGTACTAGCTGGCTCTCATGAGCTAGAAGACGCTTTGAAGAGGCATGATGAGTTAGTCCAGGTTCTTAGCTCGGCTGGTTTCGTGCTGAGAAAATGGACTGTGAATCATTTGCGTCTCTTGGAAGATTTACCCCGTGAGAATCTGCTTGATGCAGATTTCTTAAAGTTTTCAGATGCCAGCACTACTAAAACCCTAGGCTTGCGATGGAATGCTGAAAAAGACAGCTTCTATTTTAAACTTGTACCGCAGCCACGCCGGGATCTTGTTATTAAACGCGCTGTCTTGTCTGAAATAGCAAAGCTATTTGACCCCGCCGGTTGGCTCTCACCTAAAATAATTGTGGCAAAAATTATAATGCAACAAATTTGGAAAGACAAGACCGATTGGGACGAAAGTTTGAAACCCCTGAATCTTATACAATGGCGATCATTTTTAGACGATTATCCAAATGTTGAGAAAATTAATATTCCAAGATGGGTTAATTTTCTCCCCGAGAACGAAGTTGAACTTCATGCATTTTGTGATACCTTTGTTATTTATGCTCGAAATGTGTCTACGAGTGAAATATTTACCCATTTACTCGTATTAAAGGCAAAGGTGGCTTCCGTGAAGTCTAAAACATTACCCGGTTTAGAGCTTTGTGGAGCGGCTTTGATGGCAAATATGGTAGAATCACTATGTGGTCAAATAAATCTAGACAGGAGAAAGATTTATGTGTGGACAGATTCTACTATTATTTTATCTTGGCTAAATAAACCCCCGTGCCATTGGCTAACCTTTGTCAAGAATTACGGAATTGAACTACCGTTTTGACATACATGAACGTTTTTCAGATTTACCCCGTGCGGTGCGATTAATTTCGTATTGCTTCAGGTGTTTACAGTATTTCATAACCCGAAAATGCTTGTATAATACCCTAGATTTATCCCAATCGGGTGTGAAATTCACCCGATATAGCCTGAAACTTGTATGTCAACGTATTTTTATTCCTAAATGTGATCGATGTAATGGACGATTATCTCGGTCAGCTGGTTTGTCATGTTCTGAAAAATACCCATGTGGAGCCCGATACAAGAGTCGTTTCGGCAGATGTGAGAACGGCTTCTGGCATTTTTACCCGCCCGATAGTGAAGCTTGTTCTCATACCTAGTTCGGAAAACTACTAATTAATTTTTATTTTTCGTTTTTTTTTACTTTTATTTTATCCTACATTAGCATGTGAAGCGCACCCTGTAAGTTGGACGTGAATTGAAGACGACTTGAGGCATCAATATCCATCAACTTGAACATCCATCATCATCTTATTTGGATCCCCAACCCGTTTCTTATATTAAATTTATTATGTTAAATTTGATTACTCTAAATTGTGAAAATTATTTTTTTTTTGAAACAAACTATTGTTATATTTAGTCTGCTACCCCTATTTCTCATCTTGTAATGAGACCCGCGTGATCCTTAGCCTTCCTTGTTGCAGTATTGCAAGGGGGCGGGATGTTTACGCGCATAGCGTGAACGTCCACTAATTATTGTTCAGTGGACGTTCTATGTTTTTTGTTTATTTATTGATTCTTTTTGTTTACTCTTTTTATCTTTGTAACAACATTTACATTGTTATACCCAAACCGTACGGTACGTAACAACCCCGTGAATTATTTATTGTGAATATAATAAACCCCGAGTTTTATAAGAAAAATAATATTGTGTTTTTTTTATTTTCTGATTATATTTTCGAGAAAAATCTTTCGAGGAAACAGTTAATATAAAATAATTTTAATTCTGGTTTTTCGACCTTTATTATTTAATGTAAAGAATTACTCAACCAGTATTCTTAAGAAAATTACAGAGAATTCAAAGTATAATGTTAAGGATTCAATTCAATTCAAGGAAAGAATTAAGAACCAAATTATTGATGATAATGAGGAATTAATATCTTTCGATGTTAATTCACTTTTCCCTAGCATACCTGTTGGATTAGCGATTAGTATTATAGAAGAAAAATGGAATGTTATTGAGAACTATACAAAAATTGATAGGCCTTTATTTTTACGGATTATAAAATTTTGTATTGAACAAAATAGATATTTCAAGTACAGCATATGTGCAGCATGAAGGACTTCCAATGGGATGCTGGTGGGATGAACAAATGATGGCGGACTATTGTTGGTTACTCATTCGCGAAGATCCATCCGAAAAAAACGCAAAAGTTCGAGTCGCTCATCATTTTAATTAAAATTTTTTGAATTTACGCTGAATATACATGTGTGAGCAATGAAAATGAAAATATTGTAGTTCCACAAAATCCTTAATAAAAACTTTATTTTTCATCCGATTTTTTTCAAAACACGCTTAAAATATTGGTAATTAAATAAACTATTTGGTAAAAAAATAAAACATTCCAAATCTTTAATATCACGTAGAAAAAATTGATGTGAAAATTAAAAATTTTGAAAAAAACGTAAAAAATAGGCAAATTTTGAACTTTGAGGAGCTATATCTTAGCGATTTCTTATCAGATAGAATTTAATAGCATATCGACGGAAAGGGCATTCAATTACCTTTCCATCGATATGCCACTTATCTTGATCGGACTTTTCGGTTGGACTCCACAAGGGTTTGAGTGGGGCCATACGCCGAAAAACACAAAAGTACCGTTATCTAAAAAACGGTACTTAGGAAAAAATTATAATTGCGTTTTTCGTGCTCAGGAGGTCCCAATTAACTTATCTAGGCATGTGGCGTTCTTGGTATTTTTTGGCTGTAAACCAGTGTTATTAATGTGCCAACAACACACAGAATTAACTTTAAGGCTGACACAGATAACAGCACAAGTATACAGACATTTAATAAACAGAAAATAAATTGTTAATTTCTTGTTAATTTGATTTATTATTTAATATTTCTAATTAATTTGTTACATATTTACACTAATATTACTTTATTTCATGATTTTGTAAACATGTTTATATTATTGATTTTATTATGTTTGTTGGGTAGAATACTTTTTGATTTTTTAAAAAATTTTTTCATTTGACAAAAAAAATTTTTTTAATTTATAAATACACATTTTCTGTATTTAAAATTTGAAAATAATTTACAAATAAATATATCCTGAAGACGCTACACGCAGGAGTAGCGAAATATTGATAAATAAATAAACGATTTTTATTTAAAAAAAGAGCTTAAGCTTGAGTAATTCTTTTCAATTAATATAAAATATATACAAAAGAACTTGTAATTGTAGAAATTGTAGTTTACAAGTACAAAAAGCTACTATTGTTATGAAAATTTTAATGAAACACAATTCATCAGCACTTGTAAGAATTAGACTTGTAATTGTAACTTGTAAACTTGTAGAATTGTAGTTTAGTGAAATAGGCCCCAGGACTTATGTCTTAGCCAACACACTACTCTCTAGACCACGGCGACTAAAATTACGTATATTTTTTTCAAAAATTTGAAAACATAAAGAGTAACAATTAGCCACCAACCAGATAAAATAAATTTCCTTAAGGCACCCTTACACGACATGTTTTTTACACTTGTTTTTTTAAATTTAAAATACATAAGTTTTTTTGTGTCTGTCAAAATTAATCAATTTACATAAGGTTTATAATTTTTACTCACAAATGTACACTCAGAAAAGGAACACTTTAAACTCACTTTAAATCCAGTACAAGGGACTTTAAAATTAATAATTTTCATGTATGAAAACCAGCCGTATTGAAAAATATTTAATTTTAAAGTTGACACTTTAAATGTAAATTATTAATGTTAGCACTTTGAATATTAAAGTGAAAAGTTTACATTTTAATATGCGCATTTTCGAATACAATTTAAACACTTTTGATTTTAAAGTTCACACTTTTAACCCATTTTTAAAATGTTTGTATTTAAATTAAAAGTTAACCCATTCAATCTCAAATTAAAAGCGTTAGCTTTTATTTTAAGAGTGAACACTTTCAATTGCAATTTAAAAGTGTTCACTATAAACTTTAAAGGAAACAGATTATTTTAATTGTTTTTAATTCACATTTTTTTTTTATTCAAACATATTTAAATTTAAATCTATTTATGTATATTTATGAAATAAGTATTTACCGATAAGTTTTGTTATTCGTCTTGAGTAATAGGTAATTGTTGTTAACTGCAATACGAAGCTTTCATTAGCATTTTTAATGGTAGCTTTCTTTTTTATATTTGCATCTGCACTAAATCTTGCTAAAGGCATAAGAACTGAATTAAGAAGAATTGTAAAAATGTAGTATTGACAATCTGAAAAGAAAAATTTTAGTGTTATTTTACTAATTTAACAAAAAGTACATAATTGTTACTCACTAACTTTTTTCGTCGTTTTTGCTTGGTTCAGAAGATCTATCTATCTTGGTTTTAAAGTTATCCCACTTTGTTTTTAAAAGATGATCTTTTTGTGGACAAATCAAATTGAAATATAGATTAATCTAAAAAAAAATATAAAAATTTGTATATCCTTGAATTTTGTGTTAAAGTTCTTGTTAAATACCAGAAATGGTAAAAAAATCAGAATTTGAGCGCTTTGCCAAGTCCTTCTTCTGAAATGCCTTGCCTGATGGATTTTTTTTTCATTGAATGTAGTAATAATCCTGAAAGAAATCAGTTTATAATACATTATTTTTAATACATCGTTTTTAATAATACCTGGGACTCTTTTTCTTTTGGAAATAAACCAATTATTTCTTCCACAATACTAACATAGTGCTCCGGTCTTTGCTTTGCTTTTGTTAACATGACATCTTCTGAAATTATTTTAATGAAGTCATCGGGTTGCTTATTCGTAAAACATAACCTTTCCTCATAATATTGAATAAGATGATTTCCGGCTGAGTTATTCTTTAAAAATGTTGAAAGGGGCTGCAATGCAGTGTATAATTAAATTTATTACAAAACTTTTTACTGTATATTCTTACCTGTGATCCAAATGCGTTACATATTGAATTATTTGAAGAACAAAGTAAATCGTTGTGACGGTTTTTTTCTAGCCAACCAACAACCATCGAAGTCTGGCTCAACGTTTTGTCTGAAAAAATAAGCTTGCTAAATTATAAACAAAGTAATATGGAAAAGGAATTGTATCTATGTACGTGGGTAACATAGAAAATAAGCTTAAAAATTAATATTATATTTACCTTTGACTTGCGCCAGGAAAACAAATTTTCTCTAAACTCCGCTCGAAGACCAATATTTTTTATTGCTTCCGCAATATCTTCTTTCGACAAAAATTTTAGGCTTCGAAATGTTATTCCAGCATCTAAAGAACATTAATAATATTGCATAAGTGTTAATATTGCCTAAGAATTTTTACTTACTTTTTAGCTGAAGAAAAAGTATTTCCAAATCAAACTCCTTTATTAGATTAAGGAGATCCGTATCTTCCTCAACACACGTGTACCTTAAATCACCCTGCTCATTAATTTTTATATCGTTGCCAAGAATTCGCAGCAATTCACTTTCTTGTATAATTTTACCTTGACTGGTCATTCTTCTATCTTGTTCACACTTCTAAATTTACTTTACTACAACGAAATCACACAAAAGACGCTAACGGTACAATTTAAAGTCAAACTTTGAAAATAAAAATTTTTACGTTGAATTTTAAAGTGTTCACGTTTATTTCCAACAAATACACTTTGAGTTTAAAAGTTGACACTTTTAATACAAAATGTACACTTTAAATGTTAAAGTGAACACTTTTAATAATAAACTGACGCTTTATGTATTAAAGTGAAAACTTTCAGTTAAAAAGTGAACACTTTAAATTTGAAAGCGACACTTTGATTTATAAAGTAAACACTTTAAATGTAAACGTTAACACTTTTCTGCAAATTGATTACTTTACATTTTAAAGTTAATACTTTGAATATTTAACGCTTTAATTTTATTTTTCAAAGTTTAAAAATTTTAAATTAATTAAATTCACTTTTAATACAATTTTAAAAGTGATTACTTTATAAATAATATATTTTACTTTAAAATATAATGTTTGTCATTATAAAATAAAGCCAACATTTTTAAATTTAAGGATTTTACATTAAAAACAAAAATTTAAACTTTTAAATTAAGAGTAAACACTTTAGAAACTTAAAATTAGTACTTTTACAAAATCTTTTTTTTTTGTGAAACCCATAAGAACCTATAGACTGACGCACTTTAAATAAAATTTGAAAGTGTTCACATTTAATTTTAAAGCGCACTTTTTTTCTCAGTGTATATGTATAATTGCATATGTAAATAAATAATAAAATTTTAGGCACAAAATTTATAAAAAAAGAACTATTTTACACATAATTCATTGCCGACTAATGTTTGGGCAGGCATAGAAATTTTATATCATATGTGTGCACATACGAAATTAGAGCATGCTCTAATTGAAATTTTGTCATAAGACTTTCCTTGTGTTTTTTACACAATCAATGTTTTAAAAGTCACACACGACATGTAACTGTTTACTCATGTAAAAGTTGACAGTAACAGTGTAAAAAATATGTCGTGTAAGGGTGTCTTTAATATGTACGAGTACATATCGCTTATTTGCGAGAAGAATGAAATAACTCAAAAATGAGTGATATATTTATTTTAATTCCAAAATTAACAAAAAAATTTAAAAAAATTCAGACTGACAAGAATACAAAATAAAAGAGTAAAAAATTAATTTAAATTATTGTTGCAATAAATAACAATCATATCGCTCAAATTTTGAAACATAAATCTCTCTTGTACATCGAGAAACTTCTTTCAACATCAACGGAAATAATTGATGCAAATTTGAAAGCAAACGTTTCCTAGCATAACTTTTTGCGTTGAGCTTAATATGTGTTTGACTTCCGAGGTGTTTTTTTATGGTAAAAATATTTACCATATTTTACTATTTGCTGACACTGGCTTATTGCAAACTTTACAAAACAGAATATTCCTATTAGTTTCAAAATCGCGGTATTCGCTAATATATTATTCAGTCATTTTAACAGGCATTGCTTGATTTTCTGCATTTTCTTACGAAAATTTAAAAATCAACTTTTAATTTAATTTTTTATATCATGCAATTATGACAATTTTTCTCCAATAGTTGAAAAATACGTAATTTTTAATTGAGAATTCAATTTTTTTAAACGCTAATTTCCATAAATGTATGTAAAATTTTTATGCTTTGTATTTAATTTGTTTTTTGCTTTAACAATAGTTTAAAAAGGAGCTTCGCCAATTTTCCCAATGTTAGTTTTAAGCGTTTTAATGAGTACTCTTATTATTTAATAGATTATGCATAGGTAATATGTCAGTATATGGTCATTATTTTGAAAAATAAAAATTGGTAATACACTTATATTCTTCTAACATATATAAAAGTTTGTAAAATATGCCATATAAATATGAAAAAATTTGAAAAATGCATAAGTATGCATTTATGACGAAATATGCAAAAATATGCCGTAACAAATAGGGGTTAGACGTTGTAGTTTCTCCTAAAATGAATTAATATTTTGGTTGTTTTCTCAGTAACATTCAGAAAAAAAAGATGCTAATGCATATTTTTGGTTGCCCTATATATTATATTATGTATTTATTATTTATTTTTAACATAAAAAAATTTAAGTGTCTTTTCTTTTAAAAATTTATATATACGTACATATGTATATATAATTCATATATATAATTTTTTTATAATTGAAAGATCATTAATTTATCATTCGAAAATTTGTCATTAATGTTTTTGTTTTTTTTTTAATATTTTTGGAATTACATTTTTTGGTTTAGTTAACCTTTTATTTCAAATAAGTATAAAATTAATTGTTGAGCTTAAATAAATAATAATAATAAAATATATTTCTAACTACACTTTTATTACGATATTATTTAGGGCGCAATATAGATTATTGTAGATTAATTTATTTGTCTTCGAGCAACTACAAATTAAGTATGCTTTGCCCTACACTAGCTAACATAGTCGTATCGGAGCACCGTATTTTTTATTACAAAAAATATTTGAACCAACAACATTCTTTGAACCAACAACATTCTTTGAACCAACAACATTCTTTAAATATTAAAAAAGAAGAACAGCTCACAATGAATAAGAAACACAAACACATGAATTGTATTGTATGTGAATATTGTTGTTAGCATGGAACCCTTTCTGTACTTAAGCAAAAAAGAAACACAAAGTAAGAGAGTCAGTGTTGCCAAAACTTTATTATTATATTCCACCAGATTGCACTTAAAAAACCGCCAAAAACCACTATATCCTTAAATAAAACGGCTGTATTAAACCGCTAAGTTTTCATTTAACAATTAATTCAGCAAAACTGTTTTAAAAAAGAAAAATAAAATTAATCATTTACTTACACCTGCCCATTCAAAATTATCATTTGGAGAACAATATATTTCTGAGCTAGCATACTAAATTTTAAGTTTTCTGGAACCTCATAATAATAGCAGCACTTTTCATGTCGACGAAGGCCATATCTAAAAAAATATGTGAATTAAAACATAATAAAATTAAATACCCTTATTAATTAATTTACTGTCAAAAGGCTAGTAACCATCTCAGATTGCAACCGATTTTTTAATTTTGATTTTACGACATTAAGTTGACTAAAAATTGGCTCAACATCGACATTGCAAAGCAAAATCAGGTAATTCCTTGAAGATATTATTTCCTGCAGAATCCTGATATGCTGAAACTTCGAACAAAAGCAGTGTAGCATTTGAAATATTTTGCCATCTTATGATGATGATGTTTCCAAGCTGCAATAAAATTTTTTCAATTTTTTCTAGACTTCGACCAAATTGTTCGAATAATTAAATAAGATCTCTTTTTTATTGGAATATGCTGTTTACCGAAAAAGTATCTATTTCTGACAAAATATCTCTGTTTTCTGGTAATGATTAATTACCTGTAAAAGCTTATGCTTTTTAGTTACCTTTGAATCAATTGTCTCAATGCACGCAAAGCTGTGTTATTTCTGAATCTTTTTCAGACGTAATTATGCCATTGCATTTGTATTTTAGTATTTCAGTTTCAAACAGATTAATCAAATAACTAGGCTTAATGTAATTTTTAAAACATTCGATTTAAAATTGTTTTTCTGTACCGCGTACACTTAAAAAATAAATGACAAACATTGCTATTTTAGATTTGTTTAAGTAAATACAAGGCCATAAAAACCACCAAAAATAGCCAACTGAAAGTATTTTGCAGCTAGAAAAACCGCTTAGCGGTTTTTTTCGAAAAATACCCGCAATAGGAGACAAAATACCTCCAGATCTAGCTGAAAACCCGCCGTTTTGGCAACACTGAAGAGAGTAAACGAATTCTCTTTGCTGAGTAAGAGATTAACAATTCTTATATTTTATTTTGCGGGTTCCAACATTACAACCCGCCATAAGAAATTTTACTTGTACGTGATTCACATTCTATATGATTTATATTCTTTGATTGAACTCAGCTGTGATAAATTTCAAAACAATTTCTCTTCGCAGTAAAGCACAATGGTTTTTTGCATGCGAAACGAATTGTATTTTTTTCACTTTTTATATTATTTCTTGTGCAAATAATACATCGATGCCTGGCTCCACCTTCCATTCCTGCTTGATAATATCCAACGAATTTCGATACTGCTCCTTGTCTTGAATGTTTATATGATTCTTGTGGTGTCGAGGTAGTACCAACTTTTCGACTGCAAAATCTGTGTTTTAACGGTATAGCTAACTGCATGCAAATCTCTAAATGTTTTATAAAAAATGGGGTTGAATTCCTCGTGGATACGCTATGTACATATGAGTTTTGTACATCATAATCCAGTAAATCAAAAACAGAATCTAGAACTTAATCTTCGATTTGCGATCATGTTCATATTACAACTTAACGTAAGTAAATCTTTCTTACTAAAAAAGTTACTCAGGAGTTACATAACACTATATCACTTTTTAGTCCACAATATCAACACCTCCCAATCATTTTTTGACATGTCACTGTAATTTTATTTACAAATGCAGCCCGGCGTCGTTTGACATTTACAGTTTCGATTTCCATTCATTTTATAAATGAAATTTCACATGACATAAAGCTCTCGACGTCTCCACGTTCAAACGTTTAATTGACATAAAATTTTGGCATCTGTGCACAATTTTGTCGCAAAGTTTCACAGGCTCGTATTCCATTTCATTTATATAGTAATATTGGACTACTGGAAAAGCTATCGAAATATAGTTCTTTTCCCATATTCTCCAACCCTGCTGCCATATTTAGAATAATAGTTTCGATAATGCCAAACTCTATCTTTTACTTTTTTCCAGCGAATATATCAGTTTATTTAGATATCCACTCTTAGCATCGCAGCAGCACAACAATTTAAACTTATGGGTTTGTCCTTCTTATTTTGTTTCTATATAACGACTCTTAAATTTTACGGTATGCTCATCTATAGACTGGTATTTGGCTTGGCTCAAAGAATTTCTAAAAGCTGAGTTAAAATGATTTATTATTGGTCTGGAACGATTTATTTTGAAAACGGTCTCCAGTCATAATCGTGGAAATAAACGGAACTGAATATATTTTCATCGTAGGCCACCATCTATTGCTGGCAATCTGTATCGGTAGATCATTCCAAAAAATGCTTTCAACTCTTCTTTACTTATGGAAAATATTGTACCTTTCTCTTCGCAATAAAGTTTTGCTTGGTGAATTATTTAAAGTACTCTATTGGTGAGTCAAACTCACAAACTATCATCATTTTCAGTATCCGATATGTTCAAAATCTGTAGAATTTCATTTTCAGTTTTATAGAACCGACGTACTCTGCTAATTTTTAAAATTATTTTATATGTTAAAATATATAGGAGAATAATATATTTTCAAAGCGTATTTAAAATCACAAATTAGGGAATTCAAACCATCCGACAGTTGACTAGAAATTAAGCCACAATTACGATCGTTTTTGGTTATATATTTGTATAATTAATTTATCTTGTTAGATATAATGTATGCGTGTCCATGTTTAGTTTTGTACCGACAAAAATGCGCCGTAATATTTAATGTATTTATTCCCAAATAATTATACTTCACGACGAATGGGACACATATGTCTCATGATTTTTCTCCTATAAGGAGTAAAAATTTTTAAAGTTTTATAACACTTTAGTCTTGAAATATTATGTTTCCGATTAATAATCCGCAAAAAAAATTGAAAATTTCCAGAAGAAGAATGTTTCGTCGTCAAAGGGTTAATTAGCTGAAATGGTGATATCAATTAGACGCTAAGAAGCTGCGATTTGACACCGTTGGACTATTTTCTGATATTTCCGAAATACGATGCCATAGACTCAAAAATTGGTTCGATCGAATGGGATACTGTGATGCTAGCCGCGGCAGCAAAATATAATAGGAATATTTTACGTTTGATTTTTTGAAAATCAGACCAAAAATCATTAGATTTTGTTTAATCAAAATCCAATGAAAATCTCAAGACTTGTAGAATAGTGTAAAAGTAACTTAAGTGAATACTGCGTAGTAAAGATCTGCATGAATATTTTGGTTTTCTGCCAATTGAGAATGATTTGAGAAGAGAACTCTAATTGAGAGTAAATTCATGGAACGAAACGAATATTTATTCCATTCGTTATGCAGGCAACGAAACGAAACTAAACGAATAGCCTTAATAAACGAATAGAATACAATAAATCGAAATTTACTCTCATAATTCTCAATTATTATGGAGACATTCTAATGAAGGAATGTCTTGAATTTCGTTTGTGAATGAAAGTATGTATTGAAGTAATGCGATAGTTTGTAGTACAAACAAGCGAATAAAAACAAACAAATTGAAATCTAGAGAGAACAATAGTCTGTGTATATTAAAGCATATAAAGGCAAAAGTCGCCGTGGTCTAGTGGTTAGTGTGTTGGCTTACTAAGACATAAGCCCTGGGTTCGACACCGAGCTCCGACATCTTGGAAAAAAGAAATATGAGAAAAATATTTCTTTCGGCGACTACCTCTCAGCAGTTCATTACTTAACATTACTTACTTACTTTAGTTCATTAGTACTTATATAAAATTTAAAAAAAAATTAAAAAATTATCCAGTTCATTACTTACTTTTAAAAGTAAGGTTCACAAAAAATTATTATTATTAACTGAGACCTAAAACGTAGTTTCTGCACTTAGTATTTATAAAAAATAAAAACATTATTCAATTCATTATTAGATCTAAAACGTAGTCTCTGTACTTAGTACTTATAAAAAATTAAAGCTTTATTTATTGGTCTTGCTCTTCTGTTTGACTACTTTTTAATGTGTTTGAGTACAAAACATCAACTGCCCAATAGTGGAGTCATTTGAACAAATACGGGTCGTCCAATCTGAAATTAAGTTTCTAGCACGAGCAAATACCCTCTCGGAAGAAGCGCTGCTAGCCAGGGTTGCAAATATTTTGCAGCTGACCTTATTCAATATAGTGTTGAATTTCATCAAACACTCTATCGGTTGATTCAAATATACTGGATTGCCCCACGAAATCTTTCATAGCTTCTAAATTAGCAGATAATTTTAAGTTATGTGGTGGACTTTAGCTAAAGTCAGACATTTTTATTATATATTTTCATTTGACGCATACATTCATTAGTAATTTCTTTTTTTTTTTTCGCTTTCATGAAAATATATGAGTTTGTTGGCTTTAGAGTTCAAAAGTAAGTCAACTTTGTGGAAAAGAGTTACATTTTCTACCACGCTTGTCATTGTCTCTGGAAACACTTTTTTTTCAAAAGGTGAACATTAGCAAAAGCAATATCCATGGTCGGATACAGTTCACCTTCGAGCAATTTAGAGGCCTTCTCAAAATGCTGAAGTACTTCACTCAAGGTGCTTACGACTTGCAAGTTGACACCATAAATCCGTTGTAATTCTCCCTTTTCTTGCAAAACTTTGATGATTTCGGACCAATTATTTTCAATAGATTGTAACAAATAAAAGATAGCGTAGTCGCCGTGGTCTAGTGGTTAGTGTGTTGGCTCACTAAGACATGAGCCCTGGGTTCGACACCCAGTTCCGACATCTTAAAAAAAAAGAAATATGAAAAAAATACTTCTTTCGGCGACTACCTCTCAGCAGTTTTCTGGCAAAAGCTCTGAAAGTAATTAATTGCCATGAACAAGCTTCTCAAGTCTGTCGTTCGGAGTCGACATTAAACTGTAGGTCCCGGTACTCATGGATAAAAATTTACACACACAACATGAGTGCTACGAGAATCTAGGCCGTAATCCTGACACAGGGTTGTAAAGGCCAGTTATGTATGTGTGTATGTATGTATGTTATATTTTGTGGTAGAAAAACTCTTTACAGTTGTTTTCAGACTGTTATTTTCAGCTGACTTTTGAAAGTATCTCACAAACTTCGAACACAAATTGCATATATCTGATATGCCTGACACTACATGGATTGACTTTTCAACTGCATTGTGGATAGGATGCCTTAGACATAGTATTTTATTGCAATCCCGAAATACTGCAATCATATTTGTTCCTCTGTAGGTAACAATTACAACATTATCATTAAAGGTGCAGTTATACTATAACAACAAATCGTCTACACTATCCCGTATTTTTTTGTCCAAAATCAAAAAAGAAAATACGAATCTAATGTATGTGAATGTATTGTTCAAAAAATTTAATTCTTACGTGTGCAAAATCACATAACAAAATCAGTAGTGATGAACAAAAACGATTTTCAAAGATAATTATCTGTCCATAAATCTGTCGTCAAGACAAAACCTGCATCTCTGAATGCCACTATCTCATTTTGAGCTCCTAAAAACGTTTTCTGTACAGACTCTCAAAGTTCCGCGAAATTGTTGTCGAATGCGGTAGAAGATTTTTAATATCGACGTTGGGCCCATACTTCTAAACAACGTCTATGAAAAACTCAGCAACGTTTCTAAAACCTGAATCATCTAATATCTTGAAAGGCCTCCAGTTCTTAATGCTCCACTTAGTAAAGACATCTACAGCGATTTTTTTCATATTATCATCAATTACAGCTTTTGTGCCTATAGATGTAGTTATCGAGTAGCATTTATGCTTTACGAGATTAGAACTTGGTCTCTCTCTCTTTATACATATTTTGGCATTTTTTACACCCTACAATATTCGGTATTTCCTGCCCAGTATCATCAGAAATTTTATCAAAAAGTTCCCAAACTTTACTGTGACCTCGCTTGTTGATTATTTTGAACTTTGCGTTCATAATATTCTCTTTAATTGTCGCATTATTTAATGAGCTCAAATTGTTATTGTTCCATTATGTGAAAAAAGCTTAGCCACATTTATTTTTCCATTCGACAAATTTGACATGCAACATACATACACTGCCGATCACTTGAATAGGTTCATTAATTTTTGCTCTTATATTTTTATTTCTCTTCATATAAACTTTAATAGAAAAAAATTTTTCACTTAAATTAAGAGATATTATGAATGATTATATTTTAGGAAAAAAAGAATAACGATAGAATAAAGAAAAATTTGTTATTTTTTGCTTTTACTTCTAAATGCTGCGAAAACAGGTGTAAATTTTGGGTCACTTGAATAGGTTCACTAGGGATAAAATTCGTTTGGTTCTTACCATCGACAGGTGTCATCATCACCCCGAACACCCTTTAAAACCCACCCTCGTACATCATTGATACCGCTGTGCTCATTTCTAATTCAAGTATCATCCCAAAAACAAATTATCAATCTAAGAAGGCATCCATGATATAAGAGTTATTCTCCACATTCCCAAAAAAAAATCTTACTCTCTATTATTCATGTTAACAAATAATTCCAATTTAGTAAAAAAAATAATAAAAATAAAAAAAAAAAAAAAAAAAAAAAAAAACTTATGAATCACCCACATAAGTAAATTTCTACAAGTAGATTATTAAAATAATTGCCTGAGCATTAAAAAAACTTAAAAGAAATTATATGTGAATCTTCTGAATACCTAACTGGAATTATATATATATATATATATATACGTAAGTTGGCAGCACTGGCCAAAAGTTAGAAAAGCTTGGAGAAAAGGTAACATGGCAACACTTGTGAAAAATAGAAAGAAAAAAAGTAAAGTTGAAAAAGTCGTTGAAGTTGTGCAGTTGCAAAAAGAAATCTATTTATAAAAATTGTATTTTATATAAAAAAGTTGCTTAAAAATTTGAGTTGTTTTTAAATAATCTTTTAATTAACTTATTGATGAACTTTCTTTTTATTGAACTAAAATTTAAATACATTTCATATATGTAAAACAAAATTTTGATAAATATAATTAATTTATAATTTAACCAAATTAATTTACAATTAACCAAAAATCAAATAAAACTTTATATTTGAAAACGAATTCTTTACATTTGGGGGCTCAACCGTCCAAGCCAATTGCTTTACATATACAAATTTAAAAAGTTCTGTTTATTAAAATAGAAAACCGGTAAAAGTGAATATATTGCGAGTGCTGTAAAAAATATAGCATTGAAATCTATAAGAAAATTACAAAGTCGATATAAAATAGAAAAAAATTTGATGAAATTTGAAATAAGTTAATATATGCAGAAAATATAAATTATAAAATGTAAAACGGGTATTAAAAAACGGTGAAAAAGTAACGGTACAGTAAAATATAGACACCAGAACATTCCAGACGACAAAAACAATATTTGTTTGTGATCACCAAAAAAAAAAAAAAAAACAAAAAATCAAGGACAGTTAAAAAAAAAAAGTTAAATTGAGTGCATTGTCGTGTTGAGTGAAAATCAAGTAGAAATCAGAATCAGTTTTAATGTCAGCAGGTGAAGAAGAAAACATAAAAGCATATACTTTGAGATCGAAAAGAAAGGGCGCAGAACAGAATTTTGAGAAAAGAAGTGAGTTAAATGAAAAAGAGAGTAACATTATAAAAGTTGAAGAAGAAAAGAAAATTAAAGAAAATATGGCGACAAACATTGATGTAGCAGAATTAGTAAAATTGCTTACAGCACAAACAAAAAATGAAAATACTAATAACAATATTACAGTGGACTTACTTACTTACTTACTTAGCTGGCCATAACAACCCGTTAACGGGTTTCGGCCTGCTTCAGCACTAGTCTCCAGGCGCTTCTGCTTAGCGCGCGCCTTCTCCAGTTGGTCACACCAATCGATGACAGGGCTTCATCAACCTGGTCCTTCCAACGTAAACAGGGTCGTCCTCTACGCCGACGTCCAGTGACCTTCGCATCGAAAACTTTCTTCGCTGGAGCAGATTCTTCCATCCGAACAATGTGGCCGAGCCAGCGTAGCCGCTGGATGTTAATACGCTGGACAACACCTACATCGCCGAGGAGCTCATACAGCTCATGGTTGGTTCTAATGCGAAACTCATCGCCATGCCTTAGAGGACCAAAGATCTTACGAAGAACTTTTCTCTCGAACACCCCGAGGACCGCTGCATCGGCACAAGACAGCGTCCATGCTTCCGCACCATAGAGAAGCACCGGGAGAATAAGCGACTTGTAGAGTGTTAATTTCGTCGCACGAGACCGTAGTAGCACCTGTTGGCCAGTGTGATTCTTCGCCTGATCTCTAGACTGACATCATTTTTGCTGGTAATGGCGGTGCCAAGATAGATGAATTCCTTGACCACATCGAATGTATAGTTGCCGGCTGTAACCTGGGAGCCGATACGATCAACATCCCTACTCGTCGACAACATGTACTTCGTCTTGCTCTCATTTACCGCCAGACCCATTTTAGCAGACTCTCGTTCAATAGCATTAAAGGCTGCGGTAACATCTCGCTTGGTATTCCCAATGATGTCTATATCGTCTGCATACGCAAGGAGCTGGACACTTTTGTTAAAAATAGTGCCATTACGATGGACACCCGCCTTTCGCCAAACACTCTCCATGACGAAATTGAAGAGGTCGCAGGATAAGGGATCGCCCTGTCTGAAACCTCGCACGGTATTAAAAGGCTCGGAGAGGTCTCTACCTTGACGGAGCTGCAGGAATTGCTCAACGTCATTCTGCACAGTCTTATCAATTTTGCAGGAATACCGAGCTCAGACATTGCTGCATATACGCGATCCCTTATCGGGCTATCGAACGCTGCCTTATAGTCGACAAAGAGGTGGTGTGTGTCGACTTGACTTTCATGGGTCTTCTCCAGGATTTGGCGCAGTGTGAATATCTGGTCAATGGTGGACTTACCAGGTCTGAAGCCGCACTGATAAGGTCCAATCAGTGAGATGGCGAATGGCTTCAGTCGTTCACACAATACGCTCGTAAGAACCTTATAGGCGATAGGGAGAAGGCTTATACCCCTGTAGTTGGTGCATATTGTGGGGTCTCCCTTTTTCAGGATCGGACAGAGGGCACTGAGATTCCAATCATCGGGCATACTTTCCTCCAGCCATATTCTGCAAATGAGCTGGTGCATGCACCTAACCAGCTCATCGCCTCCATACTTGAAGAGTTCAGCGGGCAGACCGTCAGGTCCGGCTGCTTTGTTGTTCTTCAGTCGCCATATGGCAACCTTGACCTCTTCATGGCTGGGGGACGGGATCACAACGTCATCATTGATTGGGTCCGGCACAGCATCTCTAGTAGCGGAATTTGTATCATCATCGCTTTGCAGTAGATTACAGAAATGCTGTCTCCATAATCTGAGTGCACCATGTGCATCTGTAACCAGATTACCATGTTCGTCTCTGCAGGAGGTTGCTCCGGGTTTAAAACCAGTAGTAAGACGCCTTATCTTCTTATAAAAATTTCGACCATCATGTCTACTCCTGCACATCTCGATTTCCTCACGATCACGCCTTTCTTGCTCCCTTTTCTTTCTTCTAAATAGGCGTCTCTCTTCCCTCCTCTTCTCTCTGTACACCTCCACAGTTGCTCTTGTAGTGGTGGACTGCAACGTTCTTCTGTAGGCAGCATTTTTTGCCACAGTGGCCTCACGACACTCTTCATCGTACCATTGGTTTCTGCGGGGAGGACGCTCAAAACCAAGGACTGTTTCGGCAGCGTTGCGCAGAGAGTGAGCAATGTGAGACCACTGTCCACCAATACTTTCGAGAGAGGACGGGATACAATGGAGCTCATTAGAAAGACGATCGGAGAACGACCTGGCTGTCTCTTGTGATCGCAGCTTTTTGATGTCCAGCTTCCCTCGAACACTAGAACGTGCCATATTCGCTGCGCATATGCGCAATCGCATCTTGGTTGCGACAAGATAATGGTCCGAGTCGACATTCGGACCTCTAAATGTGCGCACGTCTAGTATACTGGATACATGCCTTCCATCAATCACAATGTGATCGATCTGGTTGGTAGTTGATCGATCGGGAGAGAGCCAGGTGGCCTTATGGATATCGAGATGCTGGAACCTGGTGCTACAAACTACCATGTTTCACGCCGCGGCGAAATCGATCAGTCTCATGCCGTTCGGCGAGGTGGAAGAATGGAGACTGAACTGCCCGACAGTGGGGCCAAAGATACCTTCACGTCCAACTTTCGCATTGAAATCGCCGAGGACAATTTTGGCGTCATGTGCCGGACACTTATCGTATACATCCTCGAGCTTTGCGTAGAAAGCATCTTTGACCGCATCGTCCTTCTCTTCCGTCAGGGCGTGAGCGGAAATGAGGCTGATGTTATAAAATTTCGCCTTCATCCGGATCGTAGCTATTCTTTCGTTCACGGGGGTGAACTCTGAGACAAGGTGGCGAAGTCTCTTGCTAACTACGAATCCGCAGCCAAATTCACGTCTGTTATCATGGCAGCTGTAGTAGATGTCACATGTTGCTTGCCTTGTACAACCCTGTCCTATCCATCGCATTTCCTGGATGGCGGTGATGTCAGCCCTACATTTTTTGAGAGCATCCGCCAATTGGATAGAGGCACCTTCCCTATAAAGGGTTCTCACGTTCCAGGTGCATATCCTTAAATCATAGTCCTTAAAACGTTTGCCATTGTCGTCAACATAAAAGGGGGTCTGTTTAGAGGCTTTTGCTGAAGTTTTCATTGAAATTATGTTTTTACGTGTTGGGTTTCAAGCCCTACGCACAACCCAAATTTAAAGTCCAGGGGATTGGACAATCGCCGCATACATTAGTTAACAAGCTAGCGGGTGCTAGAATGTTATCCAGGAGGGCCGCGTGGAGGCTGTATGTCGACGGGAACAAGGATCGTTCTGGAGGCCGCCAGGTTGACCCCGATCAGAGACTTTGCCTTGTCCGAAGTATACCATCCATCCCTATTACAGTGGACACTTTTGCAAAAATAATGTGTGAGTTTGACGGTTCAAACATACCAGTGGAATAGTGGTTTAAAAATTTTGAAGACAATGCAAATGCGTACGGTTTGAATGATAAACAAAAATATGTACAAGCGCGAAATAGAATTATCGGTGTCGCGAAAATGTTCTTAGAAACAGTAAATATTAGTGACTATGAAAATTTAAAAGATATTCTCGTTGAGGAATTCAAACGAGAATATGATAGTGGCGAAATACACAAAATGTTGTCAATGAGAAAAAAGAACAAAAGCGAATCGTTTCACGAGTACATGTTATATATGCGGAAAATTGCATCTCTTGGCAATATTGAAGAATGTGCTATAATTCGTTATATAGTTGACGGTTTACCAGCTAAAAGTGTTTTCAAACAAAATTTATACAGTAATCCCTCGATTTACGTCTTGGTTGGTTCCAAAAAATGACGACGTAAATCGAAACGACGTAAATCGAAATTAAAATTACTCATACTACAAAATGACAAGTAATCACAAAGGAAATAAAAATAAAATCATTATAGTCTTATAAAATAAAATTCAAATTTATTAACAAAAAAATAATAATAATAACATAAATAAAAAACAAAAAAGAACAATTCATAAGAAATTAATACCTGGGCATGTACATTAAAAAATTACAAAACTGATAAAAAATAAAATAAAATGAAAGGAACGAAAATTACTTAATTGAATACTTAAGTAATATGTACAAACATATGTACATATGTACGTATGAAGATATGTTTATTACTAATAAACATGCATAAACAGATGGAGTGGCCCGGGGCATTGTCGATTACAAACAGTGCTTTATGTGACAAATTATTTGTTTTACAATATTTTTCAACTTCAGGACAGAAGTGCGTCTTAAACCAATCGTTGAAAACCTTGGAAGTAATCGAAGCTTTTTTGTTATACATGCAAACCACAGGCAGTTTTTCTTTGGTAACGTTTTTCATAGCCCTTGGTGTTTCGGACTTATAAACTAACGAGGGTTTAATCTTGAAGTCTCCTGCAGCATTTCCCCCTAGCAAAAGCGTAAGTCTATCCTTCGAAACCTTTTAACCGGCTGCTAAGTTCTCCTCTTTGTATATAAATGTTCTTCCTGACATTCGTTTCCAAAATAATCCAGTCTCGTCTGTTTTTAATGTATTAAAAACTTGCTGAGGTGTGAATCCACCATCAATTATTTTTTTTTTAGTTTTTTAGGAAAATTTTTAGCTTCTTCACTGTCGGCACTTGCGGATTCTCCTACAACTTTTATGTTATGAGGCTGTGCTCTTTTTTTAAATTTTTCTAGCCATCCTCCACTGGCGTTAAAACAAAAGTCAGCTGGATCATTATTTTGAATAGAGTTTGATTTTAAATCGTTAAACAAGCTTATAACCTTTTTTTGAATAACTAACGTTGTTATTGGAATATTTTTCTTGTTTAAATCTTTTATTCATAGTACTAATGCATTTTCCATTTTCTCTATTAACGATGGCCTTCTTTTACTGATGTGATGTTATTAAGAGAACAAGTTCCAGACGCTTTTATACTTGTACGGATTTCAGCTGCAGTTTTAATTATTGTTCTTATTGGGGTCGGTGGAAGTTTTATAGTACTGGCAATAATAGAAGCTTTTTCACCATGGTCTTGCCGGCGAATGATTTCCATTTTAGTTTTAAGTGAAATTGCATTTTGTTTCTTTTTAATTTGAATTGCACTTACTTTATTTATTTTACTTCTTGAGCACATATTTTACTATATTTTATTTTAAAAACACCAAAACATAAAAAATGCACTTTAAATAAAACTGGGATTCCCATATGTTTAATTGTAAATATCGGCAAAAATCTAATAACGGCGCAAAATTAAATTTTGGAAGAATAAATAATTTAACGACGTAAATCGAATGACGACGCAAATCGAAATTTGAAGGAACAAAAAAATTGACGACGTAAATCGAAACGACGTAAATCGAGACGACGTAAATCGAGGGATTACTGTATGCGGCGAGAAATTTTAAACAGTTGCGCGAAAACTATGAAATATACGAACGTGTAAATACAGATAATTGTGTAAATGCAAATAGTTATGTTTATAACAAAAACGTATATAAAACCCATGAAAACAAAACAAATGAAAGCAAAATGCACTGCTATAATTGTGGATCAAGAGACGTTTATATTTGAAAACGAATTCTTTACATATATATATATATATATATATATATATATATATATATATATATATGTAAAGAATTCGTTTTCAAATATAAAGTTTTATTTGATTTTTATTTAATTGTAAATTAATTTGGTTAAATTATAAATTAATTATATTTATCAAAATTTTGTTTTACATATGTGAAATGTATTTAAATTTTAGTTCAATAAAAAGAAAGTTCATCAATAAGTTAATTAAAAGATTATTTAAAAACAACTCAAATTTTTAAGCAACTTTTTTATATAAAATACAATTTTTATAAATAGATTTCTTTTTGCAACTGCACAACTTCAACGACTTTTCCAACTTTACTTTTTTTCTTTCTATTTTTCACAAGTGTTGTCATGTTACCTTTTCTCCAAGCTTTTCTAACTTTTGGCCAGTGCTGCCAACTTACTTTCGGCCATCCTGATAATCATCTGCCTCAGATGTAAGCACGGAAACTGCATCTTCGTTAAATACCCATGGCTTCATATAATCAGAACTGGTTGATGTTTGCTTCGGACCTTCAACGTCAGCTGCTTTAACGACCTCGTATCTGTTGTTGCCTTTAACCTTTTCTACCTTGTAGGGACCCATAAATTCGCTAGCTAGTTTTTTTCCTGCTACAAACTGCGTTCTTTTCACGGCTACTAAATCACCAACTTGATACACATTTGAAACTTTGCGCTTTTTATCAAAATCTTTTTTGTATTGTTCTTGAGCTTTTAATATTTGTGCCTTGGCTTCATTCCAAATTTCTTGACGTTCGTTATCAAACTGTTGGATAAATTCTTCTTCCAACATTTTTAATATATCATCGTTTACGTTGGTTTTCATCTTTATTCCAAATAGTAATTGAAACGGAGTAGTTTTTGTTGAACTGTGTATACAACTGTTGATTGCTATTTGTACTTGGCCTACATACTTGTACCATTTTGAAGAATCACTTGACGATAATTTTGAAATTATTGAAATAATAGACCGATTGACTCTTTCTATCTGTCCATTTCCACGTGGCACACCTGTGGTGGTTAACACATGTTCAACACCATGTTCTTTACAAAAATCTTCAAAAATCTGCGAAGTAAAAGCTGGACCTTTATCACTGATAATACGACTTGGGAAACCAAATATTTCAGACCATATTTTAAAATTTTTTACAACTTCATCTGCGCTTGTTGTTTTGGTTGGAAATAGCCAAACATATTTCGAAAACCCATCTACCATAGCCAAAATGTATTTATATTGTTTACTGGTCGAATCCATAGGACCTAGATGGTCGACATGCAACGTGTGTAATGGAACATCACCCTTCTCAATACAATATAGAAAACCTTCTTTTTTACCCAGTTTTTTATTGTATATAATAGCACAGAATTACAACTTTTCATTTCACAATTATTAAATTTATTTGTATACAATTCATACTTCATAATTGAAACGTCCGATCCAGTATCCACAAAACAGTTTATTTTTTGTCCATTTATATCGAATTTTTTAAATCTTTCTTGATTCACTATTAAGTTAATTTCTTTGCTAACAATATTATTTTCTCTACAGTTCTTCGCGATATGTCCAAACTTGTTGCATTTAAAACATTTTGTATCAACTTTGCATTCATTACGTTTATGATCTCTTGATCCACAATTATAGCAGTGCATTTTGCTTTCATTTGTTTTGTTTTCATGGGTTTTATATACGTTTTTGTTATAAACATAACTATTTGCATTTACACAATTATCTGTATTTACACGTTCGTATATTTCATAGTTTTCGCGCAACTGTTTAAAATTTCTCGCCGCATACAGTAATCCCTCGATTTACGTCGTCTCGATTTACGTCGTTTCGATTTACGTCGTCAATTTTTTTGTTCCTTCAAATTTCGATTTGCGTCGTCATTCGATTTACGTCGTTAAATTATTTATTCTTCCAAAATTTAATTTTGCGCCGTTATTAGATTTTTGCCGATATTTACAATTAAACATATGGGAATCCCAGTTTTATTTAAAGTGCATTTTTTATGTTTTGGTGTTTTTAAAATAAAATATAGTAAAATATGTGCTCAAGAAGTAAAATAAATAAAGTAAGTGCAATTCAAATTAAAAAGAAACAAAATGCAATTTCACTTAAAACTAAAATGGAAATCATTCGCCGGCAAGACCATGGTGAAAAAGCTTCTATTATTGCCAGTACTATAAAACTTCCACCGACCCCAATAAGAACAATAATTAAAACTGCAGCTGAAATCCGTACAAGTATAAAAGCGTCTGGAACTTGTTCTCTTAATAACATCACATCAGTAAAAGAAGGCCATCGTTAATAGAGAAAATGGAAAATGCATTAGTACTATGAATAAAAGATTTAAACAAGAAAAATATTCCAATAACAACGTTAGTTATTCAAAAAAAGGTTATAAGCTTGTTTAACGATTTAAAATCAAACTCTATTCAAAATAATGATCCAGCTGACTTTTGTTTTAACGCCAGTGGAGGATGGCTAGAAAAATTTAAAAAAAGAGCACAGCCTCATAACATAAAAGTTGTAGGAGAATCCGCAAGTGCCGACAGTGAAGAAGCTAAAAATTTTCCTAAAAAACTAAAAAAAAAATAATTGATGGTGGATTCACACCTCAGCAAGTTTTTAATACATTAAAAACAGACGAGACTGGATTATTTTGGAAACGAATGTCAGGAAGAACATTTATATACAAAGAGGAGAACTTAGCAGCCGGTTAAAAGGTTTCGAAGGATAGACTTACGCTTTTGCTAGGGGGAAATGCTGCAGGAGACTTCAAGATTAAACCCTCGTTAGTTTATAAGTCCGAAACACCAAGGGCTATGAAAAACGTTACCAAAGAAAAACTGCCTGTGGTTTGCATGTATAACAAAAAAGCTTCGATTACTTCCAAGGTTTTCAACGATTGGTTTAAGACGCACTTCTGTCCTGAAGTTGAAAAATATTGTAAAACAAATAATTTGTCACATAAAGCACTGTTTGTAATCGACAATGCCCCGGGCCACTCCATCTGTTTATGCATGTTTATTAGTAATAAACATATCTTCATACGTACATATGTACATATGTTTGTACATATTACTTAAGTATTCAATTAAGTAATTTTCGTTCCTTTCATTTTATTTTATTTTTTATCAGTTTTGTAATTTTTTAATGTACATGCCCAGGTATTAATTTCTTATGAATTGTTCTTTTTTGTTTTTTATTTATGTTATTATTATTATTTTTTTGTTAATAAATTTGAATTTTATTTTATAAGACTATAATGATTTTATTTTTATTTCCTTTGTGATTACTTGTCATTTTGTAGTATGAGTAATTTTAATTTCGATTTACGTCGTTTCGATTTACGTCGTCATTTTTTGGAACCAACCAAGACGTAAATCGAGGGATTACTGTATAAATTTTGTTTGAAAACACTTTTAGCTGGTAAACCGTCAACTATATAACGAATTATAGCACATTCTTCAATATTGCCAAGAGATGCAATTTTCCGCATATATAACATGTACTCGTGAAACGATTCGCTTTTGTTCTTTTTTCTCATTGACAACATTTTGTGTATTTCGCCACTATCATATTCTCGTTTGAATTCCTCAACGAGAATATCTTTTAAATTTTCATAGTCACTAATATTTACTGTTTCTAAGAACATTTTCGCGACACCGATAATTCTATTTCGCGCTTGTACATATTTTTGTTTATCATTCAAACCGTACGCATTTGCATTGTCTTCAAAATTTTTAAACCACTATTCCACTGGTATGTTTGAACCGTCAAACTCACACATTATTTTTGCAAAAGTGTCCACTGTAATAGGGATGGATGGTATACTTCGGACAAGGCAAAGTCTCTGATCGGGGTCAACCTGGCGGCCTCCAGGCTTAAAAATTTGAGTTGTTTTTAAATAATCTTTTAATTAACTTATTGATGAACTTTCTTTTTATTGAACTAAAATTTAAATACATTTCACATATGTAAAACAAAATTTTGATAAATATAATTAATTTATAATTTAACCAAATTAATTTACAATTAAATAAAAATCAAATAAAACTTTATATTTGAAAACGAATTCTTTACATATATATATATATATATATATATATATATATATATATATATATATATATATGCAGGGAGCATACTTTGATGTCTTTTTTTAGTTTTTACGGATACTTTAGTGACTCTTGCATAGTTTGAACACGGTGTTCAAACTTGTAACAGGTTTAACGCATAATTTGATGACTTGTTAGTTTGAACACAATTTTTTGTCGATTTTTAGTTTTAAGTCTAAATCGATTCCGCTATGTTTATATAATAATATCTTAATATTTTTTTTCTATATACACGCTTTAAATATATTAAAATTGCATTTAAAAAATATATATACAGTTGCGGCGTTGCCATTCCTTATAAAAAAATTTAGTTTAGCGGGGAAAAATTTTTGCCACAACAAATTTTTTTTTTGTGTAATTTTATTAAGCTTATACCTACTCTTGATATAACGTGCTCTAAAAAAAGTTGTTGATAAATATCAACGATTTTTTAAATAAAAAGCAAAAAAAAAAGGTTATAAAAAGTAAACATGCCTTTTTCCAGAATCGAACCCAGGCCGGCCGGTCTAGTAAACACAAGCCAACAACATTACACCACACAAATATACTTGTAAAGTCATTTATTTTTATGTAGTAAGAAGAATTTATTAAAAATAACTTCTGACTAGATAATGTTTTTATATAATAATTTTTCTTTTAACTCATTTATTATGTAATAATTTTTGTCCACACTCGTTAAAAAACAGGCAAAAAATGTGTGTTTTGCAAAAATTCAGTGATAAATTAATAAAAAAAAATCACTCCTTATAAAAAGAAAATAAAAAGCATGAATTCCAAAAACTTAAAAAACTCTTTTGTTTTGAAAAAACAAAGAACTTATGTACCTATGTAGCTAAAATATAGGTATTTATGTACCTTTATAAGTATGTAGAGCTTAATTAAAAATTATTATGCATGTTGGCATGTACAAAAGTATAATTTTATACCAATGTAGCCATCTATAAACATATTTACGTATGTATGTATGTATATACTTTACAATCAAATATGTATGTATGTATATAAACTTGCCAAAAAATTAATAAAAATAATAGAAAAAAAAATTACAAATAAATTAATAAAACAATAGAAGAGGAAAGTAAAGAAAAAAAATGTATGATCCTTTCGAGATTTGAACCCGATGGCTTGGAAAAGAATAAAAGCCCATAGAAAATAAAACACTTCAGACTAACCAAAGACACCACAATAAGTTACAAAAGCGAATTGACTTTTTGCTTAATATAAACTTTGGACAATTTTTTAAGTATTAAAAAATTATAAAGAGACCAATACAATCAGCATTTGTATGAGCATGCATCCATCATTACATAAATATGGGTGTATTCTTGTTACTATGTATATGTTTAAGGCAATTTTTAAAACCTGTTTTAAACAGCGTGGTCAACTTTCATATTTAAAAAAGCACTAAAGTCAAGAAAAAGCGCTTATTTCAAAAACCACCGAATTTTCCTTTAATGTTTTATTATTTTGTAAGTCAGTTGCTGTATGACCAGTTTAGTAATATACAAGTTCGAACGATAACATACATACTTTAGAATCATAATATATCGCTTTGAGATATAATTTGTTGTTGTTGTTTATTTTAAGTTTAGTTGTTAAATATTGAAAATTTTAAAAATTTTAAAAATGTTACGTCTCAAACATAAAGCCAAAAGAACCATACATTTAAACATAGTTTGACGCTTTTTAGGATAATAATGAGTGATTTGTTTCGTACGCATAGTTTTACGTTCGCCATAATGGGACAGGCTATAGCCTATAGGTGTCTTCATTTTTATCAGCGTCTCATAAAAGGACTTTCAACTACAACAAATCTTTTACGTCTTTTGCAAAAGCAATGTGAACTGATATATGTATATCTATACGTTATAGTAGAGGTCGGAGGCTGTATATTCTATGTAGTGGTATTCCTGGCGATGGCTTCGTTTGGTCAAATATGTCAAAATTCCTACAGAGACCCACTCTGCTCAAAAATGAATTTTTTAAAAATTTATAAAAAAATTCTCAAACTCAATTCAGAAATACTGCCTTTACCGCGTTATAGTAGAGGTTGGAGGCTGTATAGTCCATGTAGTGGTATTCCTGGCGATGGATTCGTTTAGTCAAATATGTCTAAAATTCTCCAGAGACCCACTTTGCTCAAAAATGAGTTTTTGAAAATTCATAAAAAAATTCACAAACTCAATTCAGAAATACTACCTTTACCACGTCATAGTAAAGGTCCTGGGCTGCGTATTCCATAAAGTGGTGTTCCTAGCGATGGTTTCATTTGCCCTAATGTATCTAAAATCCTCAAGAGACCAACGTTGCTCAAAAATGAATTTTTGAAAATTTATAAAAAAATTCACAAACTCAATTGGGTAATACTGCCTTTACTACGTTATAGCAGAGGTCTTGGGCTGTATATTCCATGTAGTGGTGTTCCTAGCGATGGCTTCGTTTGTTCAAATATTTCTAAAATCCTCCAGAGACCCACTTTGCTCAAAAATTAATTTCATGTAGTGGTATTCCTAGTGATGGCTTCATTTGGCTAAAACGGATTATTTGCAGTGATATTGAATAAAATTTTTTTTAATTTTTTCAGAACAAAATTTTTTTAAATGAATTGAGATTATTTTTGCAAAATTTTCCGTGCAGGAAATGATGATGATAGTTTATTTTATGCGTAAAGTTAATAAAAATGCTTTACGATTAGTTTACAATTCGATATACTCGTATCCGTTTATTTTTATAATAATCCCCATTTTATTAATTGTTATCATCTTATAATATTTTCTGTATGTACACAACTAAATATTGAAGAGTATTAATAAATAAACACTATTTATTTCTAAGATATTGAAGATGTGCTAACGAGTAGTGTTAATGATATATAAAATTTTATGTTTCAATAGGTTTTAAAAAAATCTGAAGAGATTTTTTAAGAATGAAATGGTCTTGGAAAATAGTGGGATGGGTACGTACTACGTAGTAACAAACACCATTGCAACAAAGATGCATAATTCTAGCAACTTTCATTAGTACTAACAATCGTTCCTAGCAAAAGCCCTTGCAAGTTTTGCAAATGTATCATTTCTTCATACATTTAGTGTCGGATTTAGGGCTACTCCCTTCTTTGGAATACAAAAAAAAAAATATCTTTTTATAAAGTATTATGTCTAGGTTTTATTAATGTGCATATTAATTCTAATTGGCTATATTTGTCTGTGGACAGTTGTATATATGAATAAATTTTATGGATAAAGATACTGCGAATGTAATATTTCGAATACATTTTGTACAAAGTGAGTTGTAAGTTTTTAATGGAAATAAATACATTGCATTAGCAAGCCCCTTCCAGAACAGCAGAATACTTTTTGGCGAGATTATCTGTTTGACTCATAGACAAATTATTAAAAAGAAATTGAAGTTTGCAAAAAGGTTTTTGTGTGTATTTTTTTCTCAAGAAAATTGTACTGTTAGGGTGTCTAAAATGGAATAATAAATATGTGTATGAAAATGTTCTTGCCGAGAAAAAGGTTATATTTGATTTACCTGTAATTCAACTGACTGAATTTTTTAGGGTTTCTGCGCAGAGTATCGTAATAGTAATAATCTTGAACTCCAGATGAAGCTAGATTACTCTAAATTTGGAGAATGAATAATAAGTTAATGTAAAATTTCTGCACTTTCTCCCCAGGAGCTTCAAAACGATCTAAAATTATATACCAAACAGGAAATATAGTAGATTTTTTATTGCGATCGAGTAGCTCTATCGGCATTATTTTCTACAATGGAGGCAAATTACTCTCTTTTGTAATTAAACTGACTGACGCCTTAAAATAATCCGCTGCACGAAATTTGCCCAATGAATACTAAGTTTTCCCAAAAAAATTATAAAGTTCTAGCAAGATGGCAAACAAATCGACTACTTCAAGTATAGAACGCGAAGAATGTTGTCTGCTTAAAGATTAATTGTTTACATTAATAGACTGTTAAAGATTAACCACTGAATCATTATATCTAAGTTTCTTTTTTTTAAGTTTCACGCAAAAATTCCAAAAACTTTTGAACGGTTTCAAAATTTTCATGCATTTAATAATTACAGTAAGCAAATATTCATGTATAATATCAGGGCATAATCTACAATGAGACCAAAATGCTAAGCCAATTACACTTCAGTATACTAATTAAAAACTAATTCAACAATTGAATTACTTCATATAATTTACAGTAATAGAAATTTCCAACTCGTTTGCAGCAAAAGTTGGCAAAATTAGTTTTTAATTTGAATTGCTCTCACATTATTTAGCCTACAATTTGTAATTCAACTTGATTTGCAAGGGCTTTTACAAAGAAAACCGGTTTTACCAAAAACAATTTATTTCGTAAACTTTTCATGTAGTCTTTTAGAATTATAGCTTTGCGTTTAAATATACAGTCGATAAAATATTTTGTTGCTGCTTCTAAACATAAAAATGTATTTATTATGCAAAAACATCAATTTGAGTCAATAGAAATTTGTCTAGACAATAAAAGTGAATATATAAAAAATAATTTGTATATTACTAAATTGGTCATATAACCTTAATATATAATATATAATAAAACATTAAAGAAAAATGTGGGCTTTTTTTAAATAAGCGCTTTTTTCCCAACTTTAATGCTTTTTGACTTTATAAAGTTGACCACGCTGTTTAAAACAGGTTTTAAAAATGGTGGCAAAAATATAGAACAAGAGCACACCCACATGTATACAATAATGGATGAACACTCATACAAATGCTAAGTGAAGTTGGTTTCTATAATTTTTTTATGTATAACAAATTGGACAAAGCTTATATAAAGCAAAGAGTGAACTGTTTTCATTAAGTTGATGTGTTGCATTTAGTTAAGCTGTCGTTTTGTACTATGTATTTATTTATCCTTTTTCTAGTCGTCGGGTTCAAATCTCAAAGAGATCATATGTACTTTTTTTTAATTTAATTTTTTTTATAACCTTTTATTTTTTATTTTTATTTATTTAATTTTGCCATGTTTTATTTATTTAATTTTTTGATTTTTTAATCTTTCTATTAATTTTATTGCAATTTAATGTGCATACATACATATTCCGTTGTAATGTAAAATAGTGTATTCATTAATTGTTTTTTCTTTGTATTTTATTTTTGATATTTGCTCAAAATAACATATACATACTTAGGTAATAACAATTATTTTGGATTTTTATATAAATAATTATTTACAAAAAATATGTAAGTAAATTATTAAAGAAATGCATAATTACGCATACATTACATAGTAGTATATGCTTTTTTTCTTTTTTTGTTGTTTTCTTGTTTTGAGATTTGTAAGCAATATTTTCGATACAAAAACAAAAAATTTTGTAAAGGCTTGTATGTACATATATGCACATAGTATATCATATAAAAAATGAAATTATTCAATGTTCTAGTGTTGTAGAATTCTTGATGTATTTCCTAATACGTATAATTTTTCTTTTAACTCATTTATTATGTAATAATTTTTTTCCACACTCGTTAAAAAAAAGCAAAAAAATTTGTGTTTTGCAAAAATTCAGTGATAAATTAATAAAAAAAATCACTCCTTATAAAAAGAAAATAAAAAGCATGAATTCCAAAAACTTAAAAAACTCTTTTGTTTTGAAATAACAAAGAACTTATGTACCTATGTAGCTAAAATATAGGTATTTATGTACCTTTATATGTAGAGCTTAATTAAAAATTATTATGCATGTTGGCATGTACAAAAGTGCAATTTTATACCAATGTATCTAATTACATGCATACATATTTACTTATGTATGTATGTATGTTTATACTTTACAATCAAATATGTATGTATGTATATAAACTTGCCAAAAAATTAATAAAAATAATAGAAAAAAAAAATTACAAATAAATTAATAAAACAATAGAAAAGGAAAGTAAAGAAAAAAAATTCATCATCCTTTCGAGATTTGAACCCGATGGCTTGGAAAAGAATAAAAGCCCATAGAAAATAAAACACTTCAGACTAACCAAAGATACCACAATAAGTTACAAAAACGAATTGACTTTTTGCTTAATATAAACTTTGGACAATTTTTTAAGTATTAAAAAATTATAAAGAGACCAATACAATCAGCATTTGTATGAGCATGCATCCATCATTACATAAATATGGGTGTATTCTTGTTACTATGTATATGTTTAAGGCAATTTTTAAAACCTGTTTTAAACAGCGTGGTCAACTTTCATATTTAAAAAAGCACTAAAGTCAAGAAAAAGCGCTTATTTCAAAAAGCACCGAATTTTCCTTTAATGTTTTATTATTTTGTAAGTCAGTTGCTGTATGACCAGTTGAGTAATATACAAATTCGAACGATAACATACATACTTTAGGATCATAATATATCGCTTTAAGATATAATTTGTTGTTGCTGTTTATTTTAGGTTTGCTTGTGAAATATTGAAAATTGAAAAAATTTTAAAAATGTTATGTCTCAAACATAAAGCCAAAAGAACCATACATTTAAACATAGTTTGACGCTTTTTAAGATAATAATGAGTGACTTGTTTCGTACGCATAGCTTTACGTTCGCCATAATGGGACAGGTGCCTATAGGCACAAAAATCTTTTGCGTCTTTTACAAAAGCAACGTGAACTGATATAAGTACATATGTATATCTATATTTTATTCACAGTAAGCATCCATCATCTTATTTATTAATTATATAAAATTGAAATTTCTAACATATTGAATTTAGAAACATAAGCCGAAAAAAATTTCTATGCATTCTGAGGTTTCTTTAATGAGGTACCAACTTGCAAAATTTACTTCCAAATATTAATATAGTATGTCGCTGATTAAAACTTCTCCTCTATGTCAACAGGTCTGGCGTTACATGCCTACTACAAAAAAAGTTAAAGAATTTCACCAATCTAATGACTCTATTTTAAATAAATGTAAATACATTAAATTTTATAGTAGTAGCCGAATTCCTAATGGTACTTAATATATATAATACAAAAAGGTAATACGAGTACATTTTTTTATATGGAAGTATTGCTTCATATGGATTTTTAACTCAGAAACCACTCAGAATCTTAATATCCTGAAAGAAAGTTTGGGTTGTATTTAACCATGGAAAAACGAATTCAGGGATCTAAATGTAATTATTCACTTCCATTTAGTGACAATACGAAATAATGAATCAACATGTTATCAAATCAATCTGTCAACCACAACATGATATTTAAAAAACTAAAACTAAATCTCTCAAGATATAATTTCACCTTTTTTGTAGTCGTGATATTTAATGAAATCCGAGTATAATTTTACTATCTTGCACTTATTAAGCAACTTCTGCTTAACAGTAGAAGAAGTTTAATGAAAATTTCTTTCTTGAATAACTTAAGACGTGTTTTTATTAAATCTGAAACTCTTATAAGGATTCTACGACTTAAGACCAACTGCTGTAGACCAACCACAACTTCTCCCTTGAATTACAATAATTTATTCCGGTTATGCTAATTTTGACCCGTTTAAAATAATGTGTGCGCATTTCAATATTCATTCCATCTCAATGTCTAAAATGTTGGACTTACGCCTAGGCCCATTAGGCTCTGGAATAGGACGGCATAATTTAAAATGCGCAAATATTTAAATGCAAACCAACATAAGAGCAATTCAAGTTAGAAATAGATTTGATTAATTTCTGCTTCTAAAGAATACGAAATTTCTTTTATAAATTATATAAAGTTATTGAATTTTTGAAGAATATTATTATTATAATACTCGGCGCAGGAAACTTCACTCGGTTGAATAATGAGAATTATATTCTTCTAGACAAAAAAGTTTTCATACAAATATTTATTACCCCATTTTAGACCCTCTAACTGTACAACTATGCGAAGGTAAAAACGCATACAACTTTTTTGATAACTTTTTTTAAATAGATACAAATAAGTTCAGAAGTCAAACAAATAATCTCGTCAAAAAGTATCCTGATAATCTAGAAGAGACAATTTCAAATGAATGCCTTACTTGAACTCTCATTCTGCACAACACATATTCGATATATTATATTCGTAGAATCTTCAAGATGTTTTTCCAAATGAATACATAGCTTTACGAATTTGTTTGAGTATATCTGCTACCAATTATTCAGCATTAAGTATGTTTTCCACCATAGACACGATGAAAAGAAAACTATTCAGTACAAGAATTAATTGACGTTTTCGTTTAATAAGCTTTCGCCGTTTTGCCGAAATATAACCGCTGCTTAAAAACTAATTACATACTAATTTTTGAGAAACAGTTTGCGTATATTTTAATCTTTTTCATTTAATATGTATACCGCAAATTTTGAAAAAAAAGTAAAATTTTAAATAAAAACGATATGTATGAGCAAAAGATTGTACGCGCAAATGTATATTAATAAAAACTAAGCACAATACTTTGATTATTAAAAAACTAAGTATTATTGACAATCACATATAATCAAAAAGAGCGGCATACGAAGAGTGCCTAGGAAGGGAGCTATCCTATATGATGATGACTACTCATTTTTTGACTTTGCTTGCACAAATGATTTTTCTAAAATGCGATTTTCTCGAAAACGGTAGAAATGATTGTACAAAAATATAACACTTACGAGAAACAGTATCTCAACGAAAATAAATGGTCCAACAAGTTGGCTCATTTTAAAATTTTTTTTAACACATAATTTTTTTCAAATCCAATCTTTTCGAAAAAGGTAAAAAGTGCCTTGTGCACGCAAATATTTCTGAAAACTAGGCAACCCTCTCCAACATCTCCAAAAAAGTAAAAAAAAAATGATAACACTTAATTAAAAGGGGGTCTATAAAAAATACATGGATACATAGTGGGTCTCTGGAGGATTTTTGACATATTTGGTCAATTTTTCTCCTCTAGAGACCCACTTTGCTTAAAAATGAATTTTTGAAAATTCATAAATAAATTCACAAAAACAATTCAGTAGCAATGCCTTCACCATATCATAGACGAGGTCTTAGGCTGTGTACCCCATATAGCTGTGTTACAAGCGAAAGGTTCATTAGACCAAATATGCCTAAAATCCTCCAGAGATCCACTTTGCTCAAAAACTAATTTTTGAAAATTTAAAAAAAAACCCACAAACTCAATTGGGTAATACCGCCTTTACTACGTTATAGCAGAGGTCGGAGGCTGCATATTCCATGTAGTGGTATTCCACAAACTCAATTGGGTAATACTGCCTTTACCACGTCGTGGTGGAGGTCTTGGACTGTGTATTCCATATAGTGGTGTTCCTAGCAATGGCTTCATTTGGTCAAATATGTCTAAAATCCTCTAGAGACCTACTTTGCTCAAAAATGAATTTTTGAAAATTTATAAAAAAATTCACAAACTCAATTGGGTAAAACTGCCTCTACCACATTATAGTAGGGGTCGTAGGCTGTATATATTTCATGTAGTGGTATTCCTAGTGATGGCTTCGTTTGACCAAAACAGATTATTTGCATTGATATTGAATACAATTTTTTTTCAATTTTTTCAGAACTAAATTCTTTTAAATGAATTGAGATTATTTTTGCAATGAAATGCCAAATGCAAAATTAAAAATACGTCCGTGCTGGAAATGATGATGATAGTTTAGTTTATGCGTAAAATTAATAAAAATGCTTCACGATTAGTTTACAATTCGATATACTCGTATCCGTTTATTTTTATAATAATCCCCATTTTATTAATTGTTATCATCTTATGATATTTTCTGTATGTACCCAACTAAATATTGAAGCGAATTAATACAATTTATTAGTATTTTGTTATAAATAAACTTTACTTATTTCTAAGATATTGTAGATGTGCTAACGAATAGTTTTATTGATGTATAAAATTTTATGTTTTAATAGGTTTTAAAAAATCTGAAGAGCTTTTAATGTAAATAAATACATTTCGTCAAGCAAGCCACTTCTAGAACAGCATAATATTTTTTGGCGAGATTATTTGTTTGACTCATAGGTAAATTATTAAAAAGAAATTGAAGTTTGCAAAAAGGTTTTTGTGTGTATTTTTATCTCAAGAAAATTGTACTGTTACGGTGTTTAAAAGGGAATAATAAATATGTGTATGAAAATGTTCTTGCCGAGAAAAAGGTAATATATTATTTACCTGTAATTCAACTAACTGAATTTTTTAGGGTTTCTGCGCTGAGTATCGTAATAGTAATAATCTTGAACTCCAGATGAAGCTAGATTACTCTAAATTTGGAGAATAAATAATAAGTTAATGTAAAATTTCTGCACTTTCTCCCTAGGAGCTTCAAAACGATCTAAAATTATATACCAAACAGGGAATATAGTAGATTTTTTATTGCGATCGAGTAGCTCTATCGGCATTATTTTCTACAATGGAGGCAAATTACTCTCATTTGTAATTAAACTGACTGACGCCTTAAAATTATCCGCTGCACCAATGAATACCAAGTTTTCCCAAAAAAATTATAAAGTTCTAGCAAGATGGCAAAAAAATCGACTACTTCAAGTATACAACGCGAAGAATGTTATCTACTTGAGATCAGTTGTTTAAATTAATGGACTGTTTAAGATTAACCACTGAATCATTATAACTAAGCTCCTTTTTTTAAGTTTCACGTGGTTTGCAAAAATTCCAAAAACTTTTGAACGGTTTCAAAATTTTCATGGGCTTAGGCCTAAAGATTAAAGAATAAAAAGATTATATACACACAGGATCCAGAGTATCTTTTTCAGAAGATACGATTTGAAAGATCTTTGAGAGGCAGAAATATTATTGTTTCCAGGCACCAATGCCTTGTCTCAGAATGGCAATTTTTTCCGCATGCAATTAGCCTTTGGAATGCTCTTCCACATAACAAACAACTTTTAGAAAATGTCTATTTCATTATTTTAAATAAATTCTTTTAATTACATACATATTTACATACATAATATTTGTCTTTTTTATAAATTTTCTTTATTTTTTTTTCGTATTATTATATGTTTTTCTTTTTTACCTCTTTTAAATTAATTGTTCCAATCTTTTATTCTTGTTATTCAAATTTTATTTACAAATTATTATTTAAGTTTAAGTTATTTTTATTAAATTGTTGTATGCATATTAGCCCTGCATTATAATTACATATAAGACTAAAGGTACGTTCACATTTATCAAATATTTGATGGAAAAAGCGTAACCACTATTCAATTGGAGCTTTTAGTTTTTTGAGTGTTTACTTTTTCGAATTTAATCTATAAAAAATTAAAATATTAGTTCTTCTTATTATCATGTTTAAAATAATTTTTTAAGAAATGTTTACACAAAACAACATTTTTGTATAAAATGTTTTCATAAAATAGTGGTTACGCTTTTTTCATCAAATATTTGCCAAATGTGAACGTAGCTTAAGTCTTGTTATGCAGGGAGCTAAAATGAAATAAATAAATAAATCCACCACTACCAACATTTTGTAATTTAACTTGATTTCCAAGGGCTTTTACAACGAAGACCGGTTTTACCAAAAACAGTTTTTCTCGTTAACTTTTCATGTATCTTTTAGAAACAGTCGACAAAATATTTTGTTGCTGCTACTAAACATAAACCATTAT